>CAVLJG010000003.1:105158501-105547156 GCA_963669975.1 Acanthoscelides obtectus | reverse complement strand
GCTATATTCTGGTCTGACCTATCCACCCCGCCCATACATTTATTATACAGCTTGACAACTTGGGGCTGATCTACATACACAAACTTTTTTCTTTTTGAGAATACCGCTTTACTGAATTTACTGGTTCAATTCCAATCGCTGTAGACCCAAAAGTTACAATATTGTTGTTATTCCATTTTACAAAAATTAAGTTTTTATCTTTTACTTTGGTATAATCAAACACTCCACGTTGTTCCTTTTTCATAAGTTTTGATTTTTTCAAAGAAGACATGGGTATACGATTTTCACGAATTGTTCCTGTACCACATATGCCTTTTTCAGTCAAGCTTTCAACTAAAGCAGGCGAAGAAAAAAAAATATCAAACACAAAATGAAACCTAACATTTGCCCATTTGCTTTTTAGCCTATCAGCATAGCTCAATACAACTGATGCGCCAACACCTAAAGATTTGTAAGCCGCGTTCACATACGTCCAGCACCCTGATAAGGTTCAAACCATAAGATGTAACCAAGAGTAGTAGCGCCAACCCAAAATTTGAACCCATAACGTATTGGTTTCCCGTCGATATACTGTTTACAACCATGTCGCCCGTTGTATGGAACCATTGCCTCATCAATACTATGATGCTCTTCTGGTACTGCGTATTCCAAACATTTTTTATTTAGGTGATTGAAAAGACGCCTTAGTTTAGCAAATTTATCATTTGCATCCAGAGCTTCATTGTTTAGGAAGTGAATGTGAGACATTATAAGTTCAAATTTATCGCGAGAAATAGCTTCAGAAACAAGTGAGTTGTGTGAATCACTGGATTTTTCCCAATACATCCTGCTGCGAGATACACTACTGTAGCCACTCAACCATAATATGCCTAGTAAACATTTGATTTCAGGTTTGGTAACCATAATATTCCTGTTTTTCTGTTGAGCATACCGATTTGTCTCCTCAAATATTATGTTCAAAATTTCGTCATCAATAAAACTAAAAAATATCTCGGTTGGGGACTACTCTTGTTCATTTTGATTTTCGTTGTTTATATTTCTTGGCAAATCCTCTTTTACGTAATTATATGTTTTCTTCTTTTTCACTTCCTTCCGATTATTACCCCTGATTTCACTGAGTGGTATTTCATCTTCTGAACTCCACATATCCTCGTTTTGATTCTTATTTACTTTGACCTCAGCTTGCATTAAGCTTCCTGGCAAGTTGTTGATATCCAGACTTTCTTCGTCTCCAGAATCCTCGTCGGTTATGTTACCGCATGCATTAGTGGGGGTCAACAAAGTGATAGACTCAGCTTCAATGTCGTCATCTTCTATCATTGCTAGCGCCTCATGCAAAGAAAAACCCTCGAAACAAATGTTCCTTCTCAAAATAATGACTTATTCAAAAATAATTTACCTAAAACCATTTTATTTTTGTTTTGACTATGAACATATTCGTAGCCCCTTTTTTCCTGATGTACTAAATATATTACACCTAACTTTATCATAACCTCACAAACAAAGCATAAAATCTAGAAGCCGCAACTAAGGAAATAATATTTTCATAAAAATAAACTATTTTTTTTATTTTATGTCATAAAAAACCTACTTACTTTGCAAAGTGCACGCCATATTCATTCATCTTCTATTTTCCAATATACAAAAACTGATTTCACATACAAAATATTGCACAATACGCAAAATTACTTCGTACTGTACGAGATCCACCCGCAAACTGTCGCCGCGAGCTATGCAATTTAACCCAATCGTACAGATATCTACAGGAACAAACAAGTTTAGGCTGTAATATTCATAGTACATTAGGCATAAATGGGTTGAAGCTACGAATCTAAGAACAAAACCGTAACTTATATCAAGTGCAGTTTGATCCACATTACAGACTATGAGCATAAGGATACAAACAAATCCTTGATTGACCTAGTTTGAATTCGTTGTTTCCCACTCAATCATACCCATACATGAAGTACATCATGATATGGCCTTTATTTGTGGTATACTAAGATATGAAAACTTCTTTTCTGTCTTGCTGTCGATGAACTCCATCATGGTGGTTGTCGCATTTAAGATTGTCTTCGAGATTGCTAATAATGGGTGATTTTTTTGCTAGTATCTTTTTGGCAACACTGTTTTTGACAGATGACGCGTGAATCGTGTCTTGTGTCATTGTCAGACTTGTTCAGTTTGGTCTATAATTTAACCATGAATCGACTTACGAACGAACAACGCTTGCAAATTATTGAATTTTTTCATGCTCGGTTAAGAGAGTGCATCGAGCACTGCTTCCAATTCATGGGCAATTTGGTCGGCCTACTGAGGGAGCTATTCGGAAGCTTGTGACTAAATTTCGAACCCAGTTTACATTATTGGAGTGAGGACTGAAGAAAATATTGCGGCTCTATCCGCCAGTGTTAGTGATGATCGTGAAATGTCGATTCGCCGCCGTTCGCAGCAATTGGGCCTCTGTTACTCCACTACGTGGAAAATTTTGTGACAGGATTTGGGTGTAAAACCTTATAAGATACAGCTGCTGCAAGAATTGAAGCCACACGAACTCCCACAACGTTTCCAATTTGGTGAATGGGCGCTGGCAAAGTTGCAGGAAGATCCACATTTTTATCGGAAAATTGTGTTCAGCGACGAAGCTCATTTCTGGTTGAATGGGTACGTTAACAAGAAAAAATTCCGCATCTGGAGTGAAGACCAGCCAGAACCATTGCAAGAGCTACCAATGCATCCCGAAAAAATCACTGTTTGGTGTGGATTATGGGCCGGTGGCATCATCGGGCCGTACTTCTTCAAAGACGACAATGGCCGGAACGTAACTGTGAATGGCAAGCGCTACCGTGCGATGATAACAAACTTTTTTTTTGCCCAAAATGGAAAAGCTGGACTTGGCTGACATGTGCTTTCAACAAGACGGTGCCACATGCCACACCGTACACGAAACAACGGCCCTATTGAGAGGCGAGTTCGGTGAACAGTTTATCTCACGTTTGGGGCCCGTCAATTGGCCGCCTAGATCGTGTGATTTAACGCCGTTGGACTATTTCTTGTCGGGCCATGTTAAGGCTAATGTCTACAGGGATAAACCAGCAACGATTGACGCACTGGAAGCCAATATTGAAGCATTTATTCGTGAGATACCGGCGGATATGTTGGAGAGAGTGTGCCAAAATTTGACCTTGCGCATGTGCAATCTAAAGCGGAGCCGCGGCCAACATTTACATGAAATAATCTTTAAACATTAAATTATATCGACCGTTCTATCGACTCAAATAAAGATTTAATCGTTTTTTAAAAAAATCACCCGTTATAATTGAAATTGTGAAACGTTATATTAGACTTACGCATCCCACTTATAGTGACTATTTTTAGACAATTTTCAGTGGTAAAATGAACTTTTCCATGCGTAACAATTATCAAATAAATACCGTCATTGCGAGCCATTGCATTACCTCATCAACAATTTATAGGATGATGGATGGGTGTCTGCGTTCCAACTTCCGAATGGTCAAATGCAATCACTAGAGAAAGTACTAATTGGCAAATTAGGCATATAAAAATATCGATATACGCGGGTCGTACTTAAGGCAGTACCTGGAGCTTTTTTGTCTGGACAACATTAAGATTGAAGTTGAAACACCGGGTTACCCATTTGTACTGTCGTACTTAGCTAAAATGCAGTAAAATTTATTTACAGCTTTTGAAGCCATTACAATTCATTTACGATTACAGTAAGTCTAATCATATTAGTAAATTTCCCCGGAATAATTGTAAAATCGGGTTTTATTGATGCAAGTTGCTCAAGAGGGTGTTTAAAACATGGACGTATAAAATTAGTACACCCATTTTTGTGGGAAAACTTTTTATTCGACAACAAAGAATGAAAAAACGCGTTTTTTGAGATTCAATTGAAATTGTTGGTAGGAACGAGCAAACTCTTCAAATAAGATTTTTAGGTATTTATGAGACCTACAAAATGAGACCACACGAAAGAAGATCCGACTAATAGTAAAAATGTGATCACCGAAAACCGAAGAAAATGCAGGTTTTGGCAGTTGTTGCTAATGCGACAAAAATTTCACGCAGCTACTTGAAATTCTTTAAATCCGCAGACTTCATACTTCTAAAAAACCACACCAAAATTGGAGTCAATTTGTGAATTTTTAATTGTTTATCCCAAATACCTGTCTTCCATCTTATAGCAAAATACACGAATTTACCTTGCCGACGCAAATCACAAAGCATTCCGAAAAATAATTGTTATTTTTATGCGAAAAACGAAGGGTTACGTTTTTTCTTCTAAACGAATCCAAACATTTCGTGTATATGAGTAACTGATCAGATTCGCTATAATATTCGAAAAACATACGTTGTTATACACACTTTAAAACAAAGCGGATGCGTCTATCACCTTTTGTTACGAAGTAAAACATTTTTTTTTCATGATTTCTTCATACTCTTGTCAATACATATTTAGAGCTGAAACTTTTACACGGTCACAGATGAGCCCTGAAGTTTATAAAAAAAATATTCCATACTGATATGCGCTGTACAGAGAAAAAGTTCAAATTGGTTTTAAGGATTTACAAAAATAGTTTCGATTCGTAAATATACTAAGTGACATATAAATCGGAACACCCAGTTTAAATGGTTTTATTTTAATAAAAGTTGGTGAATGTATTTATCTTACTGTAATAGTGGGACTTCGGGAAGCTGGACTTTCTTTTCGGGCAATTGCAGTTAGAGTGCAAAGAAGTGTAGACACTGTGGTTAGGTGTTGTCAGGCATGGCTTCGAGAAGGCCGTACGCAAAGAGCAAGGGGCACTGGACGCCGCCGTAGAACAACAGACCGTGAAGATCGCCGCCTAAGATTATTGGCCTTAAGGGACCGTTTCTCCACTACCAGGTCCATTGCAAATGAACGGTTTGCAGAACACGGAAGACCTATTGGCATGCGAAGTGTTTACCCACGAATGAGAAGTTTTGGCTTGTTTTCATACCGGCCACACTGGGTCCTCCCTTTAACTCGAGAACACCGACGTAATCGCCTTGAGTGGTGCATACAACGGTCACTCTGGGATCAGGAATGGAACAGTATTGTCTTTAGTGACGAGTCTCGATTTTGTTTAGGCATGCACGATGGTCGTGCCAGGGTTAGAAGGCGACGTGGTGAAAGGAGGAATCCACAGTTTTCTGTTGAAAGATATGTTCATCACACTGTTGGAGTTATGGTTTGGGGTGCTATAGCTTATGGTTCCAGGTCACCTTTAATCTTCATCAGAGGTAACATGAACGCGCAGCGTTATATCCACGAAGTTCTAGAACCCCATCTTTTACCCTATCTTGACACCCTGGCATATCCAACTTTCCAACAAGATAATGCCCGACCACATGTTGCAAGAGTCACAATAGACTTCTTTCAACATAATGATGTCACATTGTTGCCATGGCCACCAAGATCTCCCGACTTATCCCCAATTGAGCACGTGTGGGATATGATGGGTAGGAGATTGCTCAATTTGCAACTTCCTCCTCAGACTCTAGAAGCACTTCGAGAGGAGTTGGTGGTTGACTGGAATGAGATACCACAAGAGGACATTGACCACCTGATCAGAAGCATGCCTAGGCGCGTTGGAGAATGCGTAGCATATCAGGGTGCATCCACACATTATTAAAGGTCAAAGGGCTTTAAAGCAGTGCAATAATTTTGAAATTTTGATCATTTACTTATCATGCTTCATTAAGTGCTTATACAAAATTTTATTAAAATAAAACCATTTAAACTGGGTGTTCGGATTTATATGTCACTTAGTATAGTCGCTTCAATGTGTTATTCAATGTAGCCGCATTATAGCATTTAAGATGCTCCTTCGTAAGTAGTGTGGGTTTACAATAAATTCTGACAGTTGTTTCTTCAGTATTTATTAGATTAACAGCTTATATAAAGTAAATGCTGTGATGCATAAACGACATCGCCATTTTTAGTCCGAGCAAAACCTGTGGATTATGCCTAGTGATCATCCTTGCCAAATTTTGTTCGATTTGGTGATATGGCTTTCAATCGAATCAAATTTTTATAATCGGAATCAGGAACATTTAAAAAAATGTACAAAAAAATCTAGGTCTGTTTAAGCGATGTCATGATCTAGATTAAAGTCCAAAAACGAGTCCTACAACTGTAGGACGCCTTTATGTCCTCCTTGATTTTCATAGCCTTCCTTATCCTTCAGAAAGGCAGGGGTATCCTAGATTTCTACCGTTCTACTTTATTTTTATCATCTGTTTTATCAGCCTTAAATTTATTAAGCTTCAAAAAAAAAACATAACCTCACAAAAGGAGAACGCTGACGCTGACATGGAACAGTAGAAACTAGAAATACTCCAGCCTTTCTGAAGGAGAAAAAATACTATGATAATCAAGGAGGCCATAAAAGCGTCCTACACTTGTAGGAATGACTGACGATACGACCCTAAGTAGAACATCCTGTACAGTCCTGTAATATCAAAAATTATTTATTTATTAGTAACGGTAATCCATTTTACAAAAAAACCAATTATTTTTCGTATAATTTATTGGTTCTAATGGAGACTGTAGTTTCTCCTCTACTAAGAGGTACTGAGACAAATTTTTATATTAAAATTTATTTACGTCCCTGACTATGCCACTGTTTCAGTCTATAACGTAGTACCAAACAAAATAAAAATACTTAATTTTGGAAAAAAATTTAGACGAAAATCGAAAGACTGGGTTTGTACTGTGCAGCTAATTACTATACATAATTATATAGGAAACTAAAACTACAAAATTCTAATTATATTAATACTTTTTAGAATTACCAATAATAATTGTTATACACATATAATTGATTGTTAGTTATTAAGGTATAATCGGGCGATGACTTCTGTGTTTTTTTTCATACTTGTTTGCCCATTTTTTGTATTTTGGCGAATAAATATTATTATTATTATTATTATTTATCGTAAGGATGTTCAATATTTAGAAACGTCCATCACATATAGCTATCGGATGCAAATTCGACAGTCTGTTACAACTTTGGGCAATCGAATAAGTTGATGAGTACGTTTTTATAGGTTTGACATTTCTTTGTTGTTAGCTGTCTTCTGTACTTTTATTTTCAATATGATGTACATTCCGAGTTATATGGGATCGACGACTATAAGGTGTCAAACATGAAAAAAAAAATATGGACTCAGAACGGCTTTTTTAATTTACAACAAAACATAAATTCTCAAATGTATATTAATATAAATAATCTAAAAGTAACCAAAATACTGCGGTGACAATTCAAAAAAATATTAAAAAATATACATCGGACCTTGCATTCAATAAAATACTATTCATAATTCTTAAGGATATATATCGAGATTATGTATCACAAAATCATAAAAATCACATCCTAACCACTATTTATATAGCTGTTAAGGCACAATCACACAGCCACGTCCGATTTGTAATTTCAGGTTTATATTTTTTCCAAGTAGTCTAAATATACAGGGTGGCGCAGAGGAAACGCAAGTTTTCTGAGTAAATAGTATTTCGCAAAAAGAAGTGGGTTGACCTTGCCTCACCGCCAGCAGAGAACACAGACAACGCAGCTGTAGCGTGGACCGTGGACAACTGAGCATCGTGTGTTTGCCGTCGAGCAATTTTTCCGAAACAATGATTCTGTAGTTACCGTGCAACGTTTATTCCAAAGCCAGTTCAATGTTGAACGCCAATGGTCAATTCCAGATCGAAATACGATACTCCGATGGGTTCGAGTTACTGGATCTGTAATGAAGAGGAAATCACCTGGACTTCCCCGTACCGTTCCAACGCCAGGCAATATCGAAATGGTGAGAAGAGCGGTCCTTGATAGTCCTCAACGGTCCAATAGGCGACAAGCTCCAGCTCTGTGTATGCCCCGTCGATCATTACAACGCATTCTGCACGATTTAAAATTTCATCCCTATAAGATAATGAGTGTGCAAGAGCCAACGGAAAGTCATTTTGCACAGCGTAGACGGTTTTGTGCGAGAATGCTGATCACTTTTGCTGATGATCCTAATGAGTGACGAAGCACACTTCCATTTAACGGGATATGTAAACAAGCAGAACTGTAGGTATTGGGCGACCGAAAATCTACGAGAGCTACGCCAACGATGCATAGTGGAAAATTGACTGTGTGGTGCGGAATTAGTAAATTAGGTATAATTGGTCCTTACTTTTTTGAGGAGGAAGAAAGAGCAGTAACAGCTACTTCAGCACGTTATGTTCACATATTACAAAATTTTCTGTTACCCGAACCTCAATAGGAACAAGAAAACATGAGAGAACTGTACTTCCAACAAGACGGTGCCACAGCTCATACAGCGAGAGCATCAATGGAATGTGTTCCACAAATTTTCTGAACATGTGATTTCCCGTTTATTTATTTATTTATTTCCAACAGGTGAAACCCAATTACAGGAAATGCTGAAAACAATAACAATTAAAGAGACATGGTTCTTGGATTTAAATCTATAGTATCACACATTCTAAATAAGATTGGATGATCTACAGCAGTTAATAATCGATGCACAACTGTCACTGTAAATATCACACGATTCAGTAACACTGTTCATGACGCAGCACATGAGATTAGTTGGCGATTTTGTCATAACATTTGTACGGCCAGCTTGACAATAGAATGCCGTTTGTTGTCGACTCCCTAGCCTTGGAACGCGGAAACATATTTTGTCAAGTACATTTTGACAGTCAATTTTATTGTGAATGAGGCCATACAAAAACGACAAAGCAAATATGTTTTGTCTTGTTGACAGTGAATCCAAATTGAAAAACTTTAATAGGGCACTATGGTCACAACCTCTTTCTGGATAAGAACCTGTGCATTTAAGGTGAAAATACTTTAAAGCTTTACGTTGAATGGCCTCAAGGATCACGACAGAATTTTGGTATATAGGAGACCAGATTAGAGTCGCATACTCCAACTTGCTCCTGACAAAAGTAAAAAATAAAGTCATTAATGTATCAACATTGGAGAAACCCTTCCAGCTTCTAATACAGAAACCAAGTAGTCGAGTGGCAGCCGACGAGATATTGAGTATATGCTCAGTAAACGTTAGTTTGGTATCAAAAATGACTCCAAGGTCTCTATAAGAGGTGCATCTGTCTATAATCTGGCCATTGATGTTATAATTATCATAAATTAAATAGTTAGCTTTTCTTGTATAAGTCATAACTTTATATTTCGAAACATTCAGACTGAGATAGTTTCGTGAACACCATGACGAAATTAGAGCTAAGTCATCTTGCAACATGACGCAATCCTCGACTGTCTTGACTGACGTGCAGATTTTAAGGTCATCAGCGAAAAACAAATGTTCAAAAGACAAGTCATTAATAAATATCAAAAACAATAATGGACCTAGATTTCACCCTTGAGGTACCCCGGACGTGGCCCGATAGTAACTCGACCTATGACCACCATATTCGACAAATAACCTTCTATCCCTCAAATATGAATTCATAAGCGACAGCATTGCATCAGACATACCCACTGTTTTAAGCTTATCCAGAAGTGCATAATGATCAACTTGATCAAACGCCTTCTGAATATCTGTGTAGATGACATCAACTTGTCCCTGACCGTCCAGCACTTCAGAAATGTACTGAGTAATTAGAGCCAAGTTGGTGACCGTAGATCTGCCTCTCATAAACCCATGCTGATTAATAGAGACTGCACCCCTGACCGAGCAGTAAACCGTTTCATAAGCGATGATCTCAAACAACTTGCTGAAATTGCACAGGATTCCTATTTGGCGATAGTTGGAAATATCAGAGATATCTCCACTTTTGTGAATAGGACATATTTTAGAGGTCTTCCAGATATTTGGATATATCTCTGATTTTAGAATTAGGTTGAATATGGAAGCCAGCGGTTTCGCTAGTATATGAATGTAATCTTTAACGAAAAAACTTGGAATACCATCACATCCAGACGTCATTTTGTTCTTTAATCTTTTCTAAGCCCTAATTACGCTTTCTTCACTTATATTTTTTAAAGAAATGATATCGGTAGAATTATTTGTTGGAGGAGATGACCCTAGTAGACCAGACGGGATAAAAACTGTTGAAAAGAAGGTAGCAAAACTATCCACTATATCCTGAGGCGTATCGCAGACATTGCCGTTAAGCGTCATCCTTGGGGGATTCTAGATTGCTGTTTTTTGATCTGGGCAAATGACCAGAATTTGATAGGATCATTGACAATGGCATCCTCAACCGAGTGGACGTAAGCGGAGCAGGCAACACTGATCTGGTTCTTAACGAGCTTCCTAAAATTACTGAACTGATCATAAGAAAACTTAGTACCGTCACGTTTCCAGTTCCTTCTTGCTATGTCCTTCTTCTTGATATTAAGTATAATTTCACGTGTGAACCATGGGGGATACGAAAACATTTTTTTTTCGGCGATGTTCCTTGGCCTCCACGCTCCCCAGATTTGTCTGCATGTGACTTCTCTTTGTGTGGTTACCTTAAGTCTAAAGTGTACCCTGACAAACCCCGTACAAGAACTGAAAATTGCTATTCGTCAAGAACTCGCAAGAATACCATAAGAAATGATCCTACATGTAATGCACAGCTTGCAAGAGCGATTGGAGATGTGCGAGCGCGAAGAAGGGCGCCACTTGAGTGAAATAATTTACCATAATTAATTTAAAAGTGCACTATTATTACTTTATTTGGCTGTAGTTAAAATAAAATTATCTTAAACATAAAAAATGTTATGCCTACGTGAAAATCATGCGCGTTTCCTCTGCGCCACCCTGTATAATGTCAACCTAAGCAATTTTAATAGATGCTAAAATTGTTAAAACTTCATTCAGAGATGCTGACTAGTCACTGTTTTATATTTTTTACCTTCCTAATATGGCGTACACAAAGTTCTTCTGTAAAATATGCAATTTTTACAAATAATAACGACTTACTCATTACAAAAATGTGTAGAATCGGTTGTGTTTTCGTAAACAATTGGTCAGACTCATACAACAGCTTGAAAAAGTATACACATGTTGTATCATGTTGATGCTGATATAATACAAATTATGGATATTGAATCTAGGGACTCTATTAGTCACGGGATAAGTACAGCCTGTCATAATCTTGTCTATGACAGATAAAAGTAAATATTGTAAACAATATTGGGACACAGAAAACTGTGTGGTTTCCACAATCAAGAAACGATAAGTAGTAAACAATAGTTTATCTCTTTTTTGAATCTCACGACAAATGATTCATTACGAATCATCCTTTCTATAAATATATCATTTTACTCATGCATTATAAAGGGTGTCTCATAAATATTTTCTTATTTTATGCCATAAATAAAAATACTTAGAATATTTTTACAAAGATAAATTTATTACCAAACGAAAGCCTAAACATTAATTTTATTTATGGAAAAGAGTATCGGATAAATGAGCACCGTTCATGTTTTCACACTCTCTTAATCTCGAACTGAAGTTTTCGATCACTCTCCGAAGCATTGCTCGAGGAATGGCGTTTATTTCATCTGTTATTTTTTGCTTCAACTCTCTCAAATCTTGTGGCGGTGGGGTGTATACCTTACTCTTCAGGTATCCCCATAAGAAAAAATCTGCTGCTGTCAAATCGAGACTTCTCGGTGGCCAGTTAATGTCTCCTCTGCGACTGATGACCCTCTCTGGGAATAACTGATGAAGAGCATCCAAGGATTCATTCGTGACATGAGAAGTCGCTCCATCTTGCTGGAAAAACGTGTTTCTATTGTAGCCACCATGGTTCTGTATAGCTGGAGTTAAAAAAGTCCTAATCATGTGGCAGTAGCGCTCAGATGTTACAGTTTGAGCTTGGCCACGATTGTCTTCAAAAAAATACGGGCCAATGATTCCTTGCCCTGTCATAGCAGCCCAGACGATAACTTTAGGCGAGTGTAATGGCGTCTCATGAAGATTTTGCGGGTTCTGCTCGGCCCAATATCGGCAGTTTTGTTTATTGACATGCCCGTTAATGTGAAAATTCGATTCATCAGAAAACCATATGTTGTTGTAACCGTTAAAATGCTCTCTCATTGTTCTACAGAACTCTAATCGATTAGCGGGATCTTGTGGTTTTAATTGTTGTGTAACAACAATCTTGTATGGGTGAAAATGCAAATCCTTGCGAATAATGCGATGAACAGTTGACTTATGCAAAGTTAGATACGCTCCACGCAGTCTTAATGATTGCCGGGGATCCTCGTTAACGGACTGGCGCACACGTTCAATATTTTCGTTCGATCTTGCTGACCTTGGGCGTCCAGGCGGTTTACTAATACACGTGTTTCCAGTGCTCTCGAACTTTCTTACCCAATATTTAATTAAATTTGCGCTTGGGACATCTCTCATTCTTGCTATGTTATAATGATTTCTGTACAAACGACGTACAAGCACAAAAGAATCCTTGTTTTTATAGAACTCGCGAACACAAAAAGCACGTTGCGGCCCTGTAAAACGCTCCATTGCAACTAAAATTTAACAATGTTGCCAAACGTTTGTCAACTGTCTCGTTTCTCCGGAGCATGCGTATTCCGCCAGAGGACTGATCTAAAAACGAAAATATTTCTGAGACACCCTTTAGTTTGTTGTCAACTTATAATCTTTAGTTGAGATAAAGATTGAGTGACATAATTTCACACTGAACTAGTTATCTGAAAATGACTGTACTATTCTAAGATACAGTTTATCACAACTACGTTTGCGTTTTGATATGATAATCATGAATTTCGTGAGAACACACATTCGTCACTGATTATCCTTGATTTTATCAAAATTCCGATTGCACGTAAAGTACACACTACAAAACTATGAACATCCAAATATTTACTATTAAGTTGTTTGGCACATTCGCATTTAGCGATAGATATAAAAATGTAGTTGTTCATCTCGGCAACTTTAATAATATTGTGATTGAACAAGTATCTAGAATTGATACTGAAGTGATAAATGCATAAAAACATGAACTGATGTGAAGAACACTTATTTATAAAGTGATTCCCACAATATGTTGGCTGCTTCAACTGGACATTCTCTTGTTCAAATCTAATCAAGGTTTTACAAACCAGCAGGTTGAGCATGGTTTAAAAAAAACAAGACATATTTTGTTAAAATTATGACATTTAGTTTGGATATTTCTCTGCATATTCTCACTTTTCGTGGTTGTAGGACTGTTGTTATGATCGTATTATACTTTGAAATTAGGTGTAAGGTTAGAAAATGCTATTAGTTTCGCGGAATTTGATGAGTCTTTTTCATAAGACCTTCATATTTGCAGCATATCAACTAAATCTGCGTTAAACATATGCGCAGTGCTTTTCGGTGCCCCTTACCTATTTTTTGAAGAAGTCAACCTGAAATTCGGGGTTATTAAATTGATAAAATCACCCACTATTATTGGAAATTATTCTAGCAAACGGTTAAACTTGAGCATTTTTGTATGTTGTGTTATAACTGAAATATCAAACATATCAAGACGCTATTTAGTTCTATGTGACATTAATCTTTTTCTCTTGGAAGAGTCTATCCAAAGATATAATGAAAGATGAAACATTCCGTTTGAAACAAATCAAAACCGGTATTTTTTTAATTGATTGTCTCATATTTTATTCCACAAGAAAAATGTATATATGTATATGGATGGTATACAACAGAAATAATAGGCAACATCCGCAAAAAGAAGGAAAGCGAATTCAAGCAGAAAATAGGATAGGTAACCCGAGCGATACGTATTTCTGTTTGTTGGCTTCATCAGGCCTGGAATGAATCCAACCAGGAGAAATACGTATTGCTCGGGTTATCTGTCATATTTTTTATTCGAATCTTTTGCGGACTTTGTCAATTGTTTATTCTATTGGTTGTATACCTTTCTCCGCATGATCCTTTCATTTTTGTAGATCTTTTGGGCTTAAAGTACCACGACAAGCGGCTATGAACGGCGCGCGGTTGTGGTTAGATGTCGTCTTCAAAATTCGAGGTCTTCTGTCCATTATACTACAATGTCTAGGTTAGCTCTTTTTGGTGACTTCGTGTGTCATTTTGTTCCCTATCCATCTTCGTTTCCTCTGGTTACACTGCTATTCGGATGTATGGGCATGTGTGATGTGACCTTTGTAGTTGCATATGTGCATTCAACTCGGGCCTGATGAAGCCAACAAGCAGAAATACGTATCGCTCGGGTTACCTGCCCTATATTCTGCTCGAATCCACTTTCCTTCTTGTTGCGGATTTTGTCTATTATTTTTCTATTTGTTATATATATGTATATCGTACTATGACGCTTTGATTATCTTCTGTCATCTTGAAACGAACAACTGTTACTTTTACGTTGTTAAAATATAGTCGTGGTGTCAATTTCATCATCCGGCATTTTAACTTGCTAACTTAACGCGTTCAAGAAATAAATAAGGAGAAACTTATATTGGAACAAAATTTATTAACTTTTATTTTGCCAGATTGTCTAGATAATAAGAATTGATGTTTAAATAACCCGTATAACTCTGCTCAAAATAAAACGCTTACATTATAACGAAAGGCGTTGATTGAAATACTGTGTTTACTTTTTAGATTTATTGTCCATTATACTTTGATTTAATCGGTTGAAAAATGTTGCGATTGTTAAGTTATCAGATTGGTCGCTTAAGTGGCAGATATTTAGGAGTAATAACCGATTGTTTCAAAATGGTAACATGTGACTAGTATTGCAACATAACGGGTAGCTTATTGTATCGAAAAGTAAAAGAAAATATTATTAATGAATACACAATAGGTGCTTGAAAAAATTTGATCACTGGATATATTTATGAAAAATCAATTTTAGATTGAAGAATCTGGTTGCATGAAAATTTAATGGCCCAATCGCAACACGCATATCCTCTAAAATAGAGGCTTGAAGTATCATACATCATTTCAGATTGAAGAGGTCAGCATTAAAAATGTCTTCTAATCAATGAGATTCGCTACTCTCATTAGAAACTTCACCAGCTTAGTCCTTGTAGTACTATATTTTTATTTCATGGGGTGGTACCCCGATCTTGAGGGTGTTGAATTTGATTATGACATTTTTACACTATAAGAAGAATTGTTGATCTAAAATTGATCGGCTTTCTTATAAATATTCATAGACGTCGTGATAGCCGCTTTACATCACGTTTACTTTTTTTACCTGCTAATGAAGAAATACATTCTAAAATCAATCAAACTACGTTTCAAATATGTATCGCATGCCACCGCTCCAATTCAAATATTCAGGAGATTTGAAACTCACTTGGAAGGTAACCACATGTGGATTCGGTTGGATTTTAAAATTTACATAATAACCATGATTTTGCGTACAATTTTGAGAATTTGTGGAGGCTCTAAAAAATTGTGAAGCAGGTACAATTTTATAAAAAGTCATTTCCTTCCGATGATTGGCCTCCCTTGGGAAATATTTCTACGGGAGCGCATAAATAAGTTGTGTTTAGTTTCTGAATCCACAATCGACCTGTTTTGGGTTTACCATTAATGTGCACAATAATAGAAATAATGACTTTATTTTATTTTTTTCAGCTATCCTTTATTGCTCTTAGATCCTGCGAGCATTGTTGATGTGGCAAGGTACGCCCCTGCTCGATTACAATTTCAAATTTTGGTATAGATTTTTCAGAAGTCCCACCCAACAATACTGGGGCACTATAGCATGAGAATAAATAATCAACGTGATAACATCTTTGAGCCTCGATAGTGCTGACGCGCATTTCTTACATTCACTGTGCACTGGGAACGCCAAGAACCGCCTGAAGATCCCACAATTAATCCAAAAATTAGGTATTGCTATGGTCTAGTATCTAGATACTAGTAACAGGCAGTAGTGCAACCTGAACTTTCTATCACAGCAACATCTCTTCACTACATCCACAATAAGTCACTGCACAACAAGTTCGGCCTGGAGCTCGCCCTATGGTACTTGAAGTAGGTACTATTAGGCACGCCCCCGGAGAAGAATTCTCTGAATCTCTCTTCATCGGCAGGTGACGTCATCTCGTACATGTCCATGTAACACAAGGGCCTGCCTTCATCTGTGGTCGTGGTGAAAAGATGGACGAAGTGACGTTTGTGCTCGATGTCGTAACGTTCGGGTTTTTCGCGGCTGGGACTTAGCTTCCTGGAACACAAAAATAAATATGTGTATTTGATATCGAATACATGGAATTAAGAATTAAATAAACAAAGCTGTGAAATTTGCTTAATTCTGATGAAATCATTTCATAAAAATAATTTGTTTATCTTTTAATGTTATTACAAAATACGCAAAATTATGTTTCGCAATTTTACATTTAAAGTGTGGTGTCCCAAATAAGTATAGCGGGTATTTCAAATTCGACCCTCACCACTGGAATCTCGGAAACGGTAAGGAATTCGTCTAACAAAATGCCGCTGAGAAAGTTCTGAAACCCAAAGCACTTCCATAGAAAAATCCGAATTTTCTCAAAATCGTAATAATTGTTATTCTGATTTCAAATTGTATAATATGTCACACATTGACATTGAAAAACCTTAGTTATTTAAAAAGAGCAGAATTCTCTAGGTAGGCATTGGAATTATCAGATAGTCATTTGTTTATATGTCAGACCAGACCGCAAAATTGATGATAGTATCAGAGCTTGGAAGACTGAGAAGGGAAATAAGTCGAGCAGTGGACATTGTACAGAGAAGAATTAGGCTTTGCCTCTGCTTATTTATGGTTATTTTTGATATTACCATCAATAGGATTTTCATTTTGTGTTCAGGTTTCACCATACCTTTTTATTTTCCTATGTGTATGCTAAGTGACATATAAATCCGAACACCCAGTTTAAATGGTTTTATTTTAATAAAAGTTGGTGGATGTATTTATCTTACTGTAAATAACAAGTGAAAAAATTTTCAGCCTTATCAGTTGGACATTCCGGTTTTTATACTGCTTTTTTTTTAATTCACTAACGCTCTAAAAATGAATATTTCAGCCGCAGTAAAGAATCAACGTTGGCGGATTTTGGTTCTTGACATCCTTTACGATCGATTACGATGCCTAGAGTACGGAGACCTGTACGATTTCGTCAACTTAGTGAGTTTGATAGGGGCCGTATAGTGGGGCTTCGGGAAGCTGGACTTTCTTTTCGGGCAATTGCAGTTAGAGTGCAAATAAGTGTAGACACTGTGGTTAGGTGTTGTCAGGCATGGCTTCGAGAAGGCCGTACGCAAAGAGCAAGGGGCACTGGACGCCGCCGTAGAACAACAGACCGTGAAGATCGCCGCCTAAGATTATTGGCCTTAAGGGCCCGTTTCTCCACTACCAGGTCCTTTGCAAATGAATGGTTTGCAGAGCACGGAAGACCTATTGGCATGCGAAGTGTTTACCGACGAATGAGAAGTTTTGGCTTGTTTTCATACCGACCACACTGGGTCCTCCCTTTAACTCGAGAACACCGACGCAATCGCCTTGAGTGGTGCAGACAACGGTCACTCTGGGATCAGGAATGGAACAGTATTGTCTTTAGTGACGAGCCTCGATTTTGTTTAGGCATGTACGATGGTCGTGCCAGGGTTAGAAGGCGACGTAGTGAAAGGAGGAATCCACAGTTTTTTGTTGAAAGACATGTTCATCACACTGTTGGAGTTATGGTTTGGGGTGCTATAGCTTATGGTTCCAGGTCACCTTTAATCTTCATCAGAGGTAACATGAACGCGCAGCGTTATATCCACGAAGTTCTAGAACCCCATCTTTTACCCTATCTTGACACCCTGGCAGAACCAACTTTCCAACAAGATAATGCCCGACCACATGTTGCAAGAGTCACGATAGACTTCTTTCAACATAATGATGTCACATTGTTACCATGGCCCCCAAGATCTCCCGGCTTATCCCCAATTGAGTAGGTACGTGTGGGATATGATGGGTAGGAGATTGCTCAATTTGCAACGTCCTCCTCAGACTCTAGAAGCACTTCGAGAGGAGTTGGTGGTTGCCTGGAATGAGATACCATAGGAGGACATTGACCACCTCCTGATCAGAAGCATGCCTAGGCGCGTTGGAGAATGCGTAGCACATCAAGGTGCATCCACACATTATTAAAGGTCAAAGGGCTTTAAAGCAGTGCAATCAATTTGAAATTTTTATCATTTACTTATTATGCTTCATTAAGTACCTATACAAAATTTTATTAAAATAAAACCATTTAAAACTGGGTGTTCGGATTTATATGTCACTTAGTATATTTTTCATCCAGCAACAAATTAATTTACAACTAAGAAAATTACTGAATTTATGACAAAAATGTCCATCTAAATTGCAATATAGCGCCCATATGGAAAAACAAAGTTGGTCATGGAAGTCAAAAGAAGAAACCTCGAATTAAAATCTGACTACGCCGCTATGAGGAGGAGAATAACCAACAATGACCGTATGCACTTTATTCTGAACTCCCATCTCAAATAAGGTCAGTAAAAAATAAAAATGCGAAACAAATGACTATCTGATAATTTTAAGCCCTTCTAGGAAATTCTGCTTTTTTGAAATAACTAAGGATTGGCGATGTCGATGTATGACATTACTTATCTAAAAATCCAATATGGCGTCTATAATAATAAATAAAATAGATGTCGGAGGACAAGAGACGACACGTCATACTGAAATTCTGATTATGCTATCCTGTAGAGGAGAAAAAGTGTCAATCTATTATTTTGAAATTCCACTACAAATGAGCGGTACCCAGACAATCTTCGTTTGAGACACATGGGGACCCCCATTGAGGCGGGGCTTGTGGGGTTAAAAATTGCTATCAGTTTACTAGTAGTACAAATCCTTACCGGAAACAACAAAAAACAGAATTTTTCCACTACTTTAATAGCAAATAATAGCTTGAATTATTCGAAAAAGCAATACATCATGTTTGTGTCGTTTGTCTGATTAATCACTTGAATAAATAATACTTAATGCATTATCTGAAAAAAAACTAATAAATCTTACTTTCGACGATTCATCAGACTTATTTCATTTGCAAAGTACTTACATGAATAAATTTACTTTTGATGTTTCCTCAAGTTACGTTGCGTCAATTTTTGCTCAATGGACGGATGGTGAGCCTAAAATATTTGAAAATACTCGGAATTCACTTTCGGCGCTGAGCATTCAAAAAAAAGTGGGATGAGCATTTTTGAACGAAAATTTTTTTGCTCTACGATAGTCTAAGCAGCATCAAGGTAGTAATGGAATCAAAGAAACATGGAATTATTTTTTAGCCTTCAATCGTAGAAAACATACCTATACATATTGAAGTATTTTTTTCAAACCTATTGAATAAAACTTGATTTAAATTGTTGAGTATTAGAGAGTAACGTGGATATTAAAGAATATTAGTAGGTATGCACTTAACTCAAATTTCTATTCATGCGTAAGAATTGAAGTATGAGTTTTTGTGATTGTGCAAGTTTCCGAATTTGTAAGAATAACGCATTGAATGTTTTGGGTCTAGGAATATCTAAATCAATATCAATGATTTACTGTTGTTTTTAGAGATGATTTTCAAAAATCCTTGAGGAAAAACGGAAAAACTAACAAACAAGGCACATGGCAAAACTTTATCTTGCAAGTTTCAGAATACAAACAAATTAGATTTTCTTCTTAATCTTCTGAAAGTCTTGTATATTTTAGGACATAGATAAAATGTTATGCCACAACTCTCATAAATGGAATCTGAGATTTTTGAAACCCATATTTTTCATATACAGTTTCTCCGATTATTTGTAGATGCTCATTGTCAGTACACCTTGAATACGAGCATAATTTAAACATGATCCTTGCGGAAAAACGGAAAAACTAGCAAACAAGGCACATGACAAAACTTTATCTGGCAAGTTTCAGAATACCAACAAATTAGAATTTCTTCTCAATCGTCTGAGAGTCTTGTATATTTTAGAACATAGATAAACCTTTCTGTCACAACTCTCATAAATGGAATCTGAGATTTTTGAAACCCATATTTTTCATATACAGTTTCTCCGATTATTTGTAGATGCTCATGGTCAGTACACCTTGAATACGAGCATAATTCAAACACGATCCTTGCGGAAAAACGGAAAAACTAACAAACAAGGCACATGACAAAACTTTATCTTGCAAGTTTCAGAATACAAACAAAATAGAATTTCTTCTCAATCTTCCGAAAGTCTTGTATATTTTAGAACATAGATAAACCTTTCTGTCACAACTCTCATTAATGGAATCTGAGATTTTTGAAACCCATATTTTTCATATACAGTTTCTCCGATTATTTGTAGATGCTCATTGTCAGTACACTTTGAATACGAGCATAATTTAAACATGATCCGATAATTAATTCTTCCTCATTGCTATATTCCAGAGCAAATTTTTACAATAATTTGGAGGAAAAAATAGATGAGCTTACATGTCTCCTTTTGTTACCCAGCTATTATATAAAACATGACACGTCCACAAGAACTGTATGATAAGATTGTCTATCAGCCTCAGGAATTGTCTCATCTTTCATCACAACTTCACGCCGTGACTTGCTACGAAAACTAGAGTACCAGTACTGGCGTACCAATCACCCAAACCACGATTTAAATTAATAAGCTTCGGTAGAACGAGGAACTAAGCGCAACTGTTGCTTGTAACCGCTGAAAGGCGCGAAGCAGCACGTTTGCTTAGATTTACTTAATCGCATTATTTTTATATATCTCTATTTGCAAACCATTTAATTGTCTTACGCTCATAGGCGTAACATGAAAACCAATCCAGGTGCATGTTATTGCCTCTATTGACTATATGTCATGGTCAGAGCGGCCCGTAGAACCTTTGCTCTTGGTTAAAGTATCGTTAAGTCAGTATGTCTGTCAGGTCTGGTTGTCCAGTAACAGACAAAGTCTGAGAGGAAAAAGGAAAGAAGAGGAAATAGGTCAGTGGGAGAGTAAACAGGAGGAAGTGCTTCAGTTTCAGGAGTGCGTTGGCATTGTTACCTAGTATTCGGGAATTTTAAATTGATCCTAAGATCGCAGTCTTTCTGAGGGGTCTCATTTGAGACATACCATGAGGCGTTAGTGTTTGTGGTTGGTATAGCTGTTGTTTGATAGTTGACTGAAGGCCTCGCGTAAGCATACTGCTGAGTAGAAAAGGAGTTGTTCTGATGTAGTGCTTAGTAGATAATACTGCGATCAAATACCCTGCGTCAAAAAGATAATGAGATCGCACCAAACGCCGCACAGTCGTTCAGAGGGCACCATTTCCGCGAAAATAGTAACCAAGTATAAATATTATGTTTCTCTTTACTTTTTCTGCTAACATATTTTGTAAACCCAAAATTACCTATTTGCAACATTTTCTTCTTTCTTACATTATTTCATCCCTCATTTATTTAGCTTCCAAACTAAAACATATTTTTTATCAATTTTTATCATACATTTTGTTAAAATATTTAGGCGGGCCCTATGACGTAACTGTAATCATAGAAGGCTCTGACCTATGTAGTTCAATATAGTTGACGTTTGGAAAAACAACTGAATTTGAAAGGAATGTTGACAGTCACTTTGCGCTGTCGCGGCATATTTTTTAGTAAATCCGTGTAATTTCTTAATGTAGAAACATTAGACAAACATATGACGAATTTTATAAAAAATGTGGAAATTAGATGGAAACCTCATTATAGAGATAAGAAGTGTTTAATAAAGAAAAATGAGGCTTGGTTGAACCAAGAATTTCCGCCTTCTTCTTTAGAGCAAAAATCAATAAGGAGTTTTAGAAGGCCAGTGAAGAATTTTCAGAGCCTTGGTAAAAGGGTAAACAATTGAGGATTCGTTCATTAGTTTCTAGCCATTCAGCAAGCGAAAATAACATTTTTATTTATTTAATTACACTTTAAACGTTTATTTAATCTTAGACTGTATTTGCAAAAATTATATTGCAATCAAACCTTTTAATATATTAATTTTATTCTTATTATTTTCCCAGAAGGTCCCAGAAGTTCGCAGTCAAAAAAGTTAGGTCAAATTAAAATACTACAAGGATGTAGTGAAAACTGATTAATTCTAGAGATACAGGGTCTTAAATGTTTAAAAACATATCGTTTCTTCGCCATAAGTTTTTTGAGACTACAGCTGTTTTTACTACATTTGATTCACTTCTTTATCATAGGAAAAAAACTGTTCATTTTGACGGGATCTATCAGATACTCACTTTTTGTAAAGTTCTGAGCATTTTGATTTAGGGTTCCCACAACTTGCATTGATGCAGAAATTTGCAAATTTCTCGGAAACCCTATTTTAACAGTAGTGCCTTTCTTGCTTAAAAATATCGAGCTAATTCTTTTTTTAAGAAAAAAGTAAAAACCTACACTCAGAAGAAAGCTATACAAGAAATTCTCATGTATTAAAAAAAGGACTTTTATTTATTTATCTCGAAATCGCAGCAATTTTGGACTGAGGTAAGTTACTTCAAATCGGCTAATTTGGGACTTAGGAGTATGTGCTAAAATTTTGTAAAGACCTTTTAGGGATGCCCTGTATAGTGCCGCCATCTTCTATTTTTGACATTTGTCATTTTTTGATACAATTTTTTAAAGAGCATTTCTTTAGCTTCCTAATGAGGAATGGCTCATAAAAATCGGCTTACCAGTAACAAAAAAGAAATCGTGATACTTTTTTCGCGGAAATGATACCTCCTGAATCACTGTGCGCCGTACATAACTTTAGGATAGCAGGTTTTTGAGTCCAGCACGCATAGAAGCCCAAAAGAGACCCACCGTATGGGTTATTTTCAACGTATTCCTTTTTCAAACATATCTGCAACTTTTCCCTTTTTTTTAATGTTTTGTTGATTGCTCAAATAGCTAAAGCTGAACTACCTGAAATGTTCGATCGTGCCTGTCGCGTACCGCCTCTGGAGCTTTGCGTCACGAGTCAAGCCGAGTGCACATGCACGCAGTCTTGCTTCTCTTATTAACTGCCTTGACCTTGATGACAATCTTGTGAGATGATAATGAATAGTTTTGATCAAACGTATTAGTTCCCATACATTGATACTGTCTTAGCTTCTATGTCATATTTACACACGTCAGTTGAACGGTCATATTTCGTTCTGTATATCATCGGATTACAAGCAAAATACATTGAGTTTAAAAATGTACTTCTGAGTAATTTCGCTTGGTTTTTATTTTTCATTTTCTTGTATATTAACATGTCTTGAAATTAATTTGGTATTTTATAAACTTTAAATATATTTCACACGTATATGGAGTAATAAAAGTGGATAAGTTTCATTTGACTTTTTAGAACTATTTTATTAGAGGTTATTGGTAAACGATGCGCTAACTTAATGTATTTTACTTAATGTAAGTGTTGAGTTAGTGTATTTTACGTGTAAATTTTTTATTAAATAATAGACTTGTACTTGTTCTAATTTCTGTATTATCAAAATTGAGAATAGTACATTATTAATTATCCTCCACATTGGAGGAAAATTTATAATGTAGGTATAGTATTGAAAACAAACTTAAAAAGTCAAAATCCTTAAAACTATTACAAATAAAATTGAACTAGTTCATACTTTTGTCTTCTGAGTCACTATCACTTTCAGCTGGTTCGGGTGTGACACCTAAAACAGAATACGAACAAGGCAAATTTTTATACCAGTCACGTAGTGTCGGCAATAATGTTTCTATCGCAAAGACCTTTTTTTCATAACAACCGAGATCGGTAATTGACTTCGATATAACGGCAGAATAATTATGTCTTCAAAGCTTCTTTCTTTAATCTTGCGATTCGAAGCTCGACTGGTGAATCCAATATAAGGTTCCCGGGGGGTAATAAGGCCCACCTAAGAAATTATAATTAATATCTACGAGAGAAATTTACTTTTTCAAACCTTTATTATTATAAAAAATAGAAAAGGGTATAAACTAAGATAATGGTAATGTTTGAACACAAAATAATCATGCTAATATGTCGAGACGCGAACATTAAAAAAATTGTCTTCTGGGCCTTAAAGCCTGCAAGTGCATATAATAAGGCCCATATTTAAATGAACAAAAAACAAGTCAAACGAATAAACAAAACACAAAAAAAATCAAAAAATAAAAAGAAAATATTAAAATAATGATATACCAACATAAATATCAAAAATATCCCTTGGTCCTTAATATCTGCAACGACATATAATGAGATTTGAATGAGAGATAAAAAAATAACAGATCAACAAAATACTGATAGAATAAAAAATAAATGTAACACAATAAAAAAACAGTATCAAAGATAAAATATGGTATTAAGTATAAATATAATACTTAAGGCATACAGTCTGGACACAAAAAATTTTCAGTATCGTCCGCAGTCAAACCAGCACAATCCTCATGGTCCCAAAAACCACAAGAAGCACATCGTCCCATATCTGCTACATAGTCTTCGTAGCAAATCACACAGTGCCATTCTTCGTTATGTTCTTTTGTTTTTGATGCAATGGAAGACACAGATTCAGATGGCGATTTAGCGGTATTCGATAAGACTGGAACGGGATCAAGTTGAGACTCCACCTCCTTTAAAAATACGGATCGCTTGACTTCAACTGCTTTGTAATTTATAGCTTTACGTCTTGGAACAGATTTTTTTTTACTAGATCTGGTGTTGGTAACACTTCCGCGAAGGAATTATTCAAAGGGATTAATTTTTTACGCAATTCACCTAAAGGCAAGTAGTCATCTGAATCATATTCCGAATCATCGGCAGCGGCGGTGGTCTCCTGGTATGGTTTCTCAGTTGCAAGACTTGGGGCAAATGCTTCAATGGGAAGAACATCCTTATCATAAGGGCATATTCCCGTAGCTCGAAAGCCGCTTGTAATATTTCCAATGGACATTGCTTTCTGCCATGTAGGTGTGAAAACTTCAGAAAATCTTTCCCTGTTTAAATCACGTGTAGGATGTTTATCCCAGTACTTTAACAATTCATCGTCCCAATAAGCTTCAAATGCTCGAAATATAGCTTTGTCCATCGGCTGAAGCTCATGGGTGGTGTTACTCGGCAGACAATATAAGTGAATCTCATGAGCTTCTGCTTTCTCAGCAATGCTAATATCCAAATGGCATTTGTCCCCATGAAAAATTAAAATTACTGGCGGAGGCGACATGTATTCAATGAAATGGTCTAACCACTTATCAAAAGTTTCTATCGTCATGCTCCCTTTAGGCGTCATCATAACTTTTGAGCCAGCCGGTAAGCCATCTGGGTAGGTTGGCTTCATTCTCTTGCCCTTAAAAAGAATGACAGGCGGTATGGCATGTCCGAGAGCATTAGCGCAAGCGACGATAGTTGCGTTTTCGGCGTGTTCATGAAAAATTACATGCACTCGTTTTGCTCCTTTGGCTGCCAGAATGTTTTGTTTGTGGTGAAGAGTCAAGCGGCAACCCTTCTCGTCCATATTATAAATTTATGCTTCTTTATTTTTTAACTGAGTGCGCTCCAACAAATCTCCTAGTTTTTTGAAATGATCTTCTACGATAAAACGATGTAATTTTTGGGCTCTTGCTGGATTCATGAATTGAGATCGACGTTTTGATATTCTAGGATGATTTTTCAGAAAAGTCCTTACCCACTGCCTACCAGCGAGACGAGTTTCCTGATTGAAACAATGCTTAATTTTCTTTTGCTCAACATACCTGAACACAGACCTTCTCAATGCTTTTGGTGTTAGCGGAAAACCTTTATCGGCTAGCCGAATTATTTTATTCTCAAGGTCAGTCTCTTCATTATCGGTCAAAATTGTTTGTCTGCCTAGTTTTCTCTTCACGCTTTGTGATTTGATGTGGTTCCTAAGTGTTCGTCTGGGTATTCCGCATTTTTGTTCCACCCAGCGCTGATATTTTCCCTCGTTAATATAATTTAATGCCTCTCTCATCATCTCTTCATCCCAATTTGCCCTTATCCCTCTGCTTTTTTTACTCATCTTCTGTAAAAGAATAAATAAATCTAATGAATACGTGTATTCATGGCGGCAGAAAATAAAGCCCAAGCCTTTTTCAATGCATTGTAGAAAATAAGGCCCGGGCCTTATAACCTGTAGCACAATAAAATTAATTTTGAGGTTATTAAACAACAAACAAACCCAACATAAAAAGAAACGCTACGTAAAATGAAACTATCATAGATTATCATGCATATATAATGAAAAATCTACGTATTATTAAAACAATTTAATTTGCTTACTTACCGGTCGAAATTCTTATAAAATACAGCACAGCGAAACGTGACACCATAGAACAAGCCAGGAAGCTCATAACCATAGAACAAAATTACATTTCCGGCAACAGTAATACTAAGTATTCTTAACAGATGGCGATATAAATATTTTAGGCGCTTTCCTTTGGGCAAACCAGCGTTGGGCCTTAATATCTGGTGGGCCTTATTACCCCCGGGTACCTTACTCATCGCCAGACTTATAGTAAAGTATGTTTAGGAACATATTTGAAGCATTTCACTTTCAACCAGTTAACAGTAATCCCCTTTTGGTCTTCATATTTGTTCTTTATGGTAAGTTGAACCAATTTATTCAAATTCAAAAACTCGCTTGACAACAATAAATCGGTTAAGAGAATTTCCAAGCGCCATTCAATGTGATACGTAAATGGATCAAAATGTGTGAAACAACCGGCTCGACAGTAGCAATAATAGCTCGTGGACGTCCAGTTTCTGCAAGATCAGCGTGTTTCACTTCAGCGAAATCCGCAATAGTCAACACGTAAGAGAAGTCAGGCTTTGGACATCAAAAGAACGAGCTTGCGACGAATTTTGAAGCGTGATTTACATTTGAAGGCTTATAAGATTCAACTAGTCCAAGAATTGAAACCAGATGATGCCAATAACCGACTTGACTTTGTCAATTTGATGATCGACCGATTCAACAGCTTTAACAACGTGATGTTTAGTGATGAGGCCAATTTTCACCTCAATGGCCATGTTAACAAAAAAAATTATCGGTTCTGGTCCGAAACTAATCCCCGACGCTTGTATGAACGTCCACTTCACAGCTCTAAACTAGTCATGTGGGCTGGAATTACGTCAAACGATATTATTGGACCGTACTTTTTTGAGGACCAAAGAGGGCAAGAGGACAGTTAAAGCTAACAATTATTGCAATATGATAGCAGACTTTTTGGTGCCAGCATTGCAAGAATTCCAAGGCAATACCTATAGAATGTGGTTTCAACAAGATGGGGCCACATGTCGAGCAGCTAGGGTATCTATAGAGCAGCTGAAAAATGTCTTTCCCGGAAAACTCATTTCGAAAAGGGGGATACTGAATGGCCACCACGTAGTCCCGATCTTTCTCCATGCGATTATTTCCTATGGGCTACCTCAAGTCGGTGGTCTACGAGAATTATCCAACTAATTTGGAACAGCTGAAGAGGAATATTGTTCAGGAAAGTAACAAAATACCGAGAACCACTTTTTAACGAGTTTTCCAAAATCTGCAGCTTCGGTTTCAAGAGTGTCAAGCAGTGGAAGGAAGTCATTTGAACAACATTATTTTCTACTTTTTATATATACATTTATTTTTATTTTACATTGCGTAGTTATTTTTTTATTGAATATTGAAATTGCCAACACCTTTATGGCCCGCCCTGTATATTATGCCGTATGTGGATGTCTTCTTTTCTTCGCAAATATAGTTTACATGGATTGACAAAACGGAACAACACAAAGTCATAACAAATATACCACCTACAAGAAATGATACAGTAGTCGAGAACACACTTTTTTTTACTTTTTTGTCACTACACCCGTTGATCTGCATATGTGTACATTGATATTGTCATGCACGCAATAAACCGATACATTGAAACGATCTATTTCTCTAAATATGGATCAAATCTCATGAAATATTTTAAACATATTAGTGGTACTTCAGAAGCAATATGAATGAAATATTTCTTATCTCTCATTTCAGTAATGTCATTTCAGTAGTGTCAAAATGGCCGACCCCTCTCTAAATACTTGGTATTCCGACTACCAAATAGGAGACCAATTCTAATTGGTCACAGCACTATAGTCGAAATCACGAAAGACGACGATTACGTCATCACTTCTGTAGTAAAGACTAACGACAGCGATTTGTGAATATTTTTAATGAAGTTTCAGATATGTTAGACAGAGACAAACAGAATTTTGTGGTCTAAACAAACTGTATTGCTAAGTTGCATGTATCCGACAAAGATAGACGATGTTTTCATGTTGCATGATCGATCTTATTTGAAAGATGAATAGTTAGGTTATGGTGAAAGCAGGTTAGGTTGTTTTCGAATAATACTTTGGTCTTTGGTGTCACTGTCTTAAGGTATTCTATACATAACTGTTTTTTTCAAAACAAAAACTCCTCACTAAAATTATTATTAAGGTATCACTCAAAACCATGAAGTAAAATGAAAATAAGAATAATCAGTGAAATAACCTAACTTCGCAAAATCATAATATAAATTTGTTGTCATTATTTTCCTGTCATCGTGATTTTATCATCGACGTACGTACACCCAGTTTAAATGGTTTTATTTTAATAAAAGTTGGTGAATGTATTTATCTTACTGTAAATAACAAGTGAAAAAATGTTCAGCCTTATCAGTTGGACATTCCGGTTTTTATACTGCTTTTTTTTAATTCACTAACACTCTAAAAATGAATATTTCAGCCGCAGTAAAGAATCAACGTTGGCGGATTTTGGTTCTTGACATCCTTTACGATGTGTTACGATGCCTAGAGTACGGAGACCCTGTACGATTTCGTCAACTTAGTGAGTTTGATAGGGGCCGTATAGCTGGACTTCGGGAAGCTGGACTTTCTTTTCGGGCAATTGCAGTTAGAGTGCAAAGAAGTGTAGACACTGTGGTTAGGTGTTGTCAGGCATGGCTTCGAGAAGGCCGTACGCAAAGAGCAAGGGGCACTGGACGCCGCCGTGGAATAACAGACCGTGAAGATCGCCGCCTAAGATTATTGGCCTTAAGGGACCGTTTCTCCACTACCAGGTCCATTGCAAATGAATGGTTTGCAGAACACGGAAGACCTATTGGCATGCGAAGTGTTTACCGACGAATGAGAGTTTTGGCTTGTTTTCATACCGGCCACACTGGGTCCTCCCTTTAACTCGAGAACACCGACGTAATCGCCTTGAGTGGTGCAGACAACGGTCACTCTGGGATCACGAATGAATAAATTTTGTTTAGGCATGCACGATTGTCGTGCCAGGGTTAGAAGGCGACGTGGTGAAAGGAGGAATCCACAGTTTTTTGTTGAAAGACATGTTCATCACACTGTTGGAGTTATGGTTTGGGGTGCCATAGCTTATGCTTCCAGGTTACCTTTAATCTTCATCAGAGGTACCATAAACGCGCAGCGTTATATCCACGAAGTTCTAGAACCCCATCTTTTACCCTATCTTGACACCGTGGCAGATCCAACTTTCCAACAAGATAATGCCCGACCACATGTTGCAAGAGTCACAATAGACTTCTTTCAACATAATGATGTCACATTGTTACCATGGCCACCAAGATCTCCCGACTTACCCCCAATTGAGCACGTGTGGGATATGATGGGTAGGAGATTGCTTAATTTGCAACGTCCTCCTCAGACTCTAGAAGCACTTCGAGAGGAGTTGATGGTTGCCTGGAATGAGATACCACAGGAGGACATTGACCACCTGATGCCTGATTCTAAATAAATCTTCAATAAACAAACAAATAATTCACATCAAGTAATAGATTCTGTCAGTTCACAGTGCTGCCAACCAAACAACACACTCTTGATTTTGACGCGAATCTCATAAACCGAAACCATATTGTTGAATACTGTAGTTCTATCAAGGTTCTATAATTGAATTTGAAGCTGTTAAATATAATAGTAAGGAAAACAAGTTAGGCACTTAGTATATATTTGACCAATGGACATAGTCAGTCTCATCAGTGGCGTAAAAATCTAAAACATCTTGTATTTTGGTAATGGAACATTTCAGAACCTATGCTTGCAGATACCTTTCTTTAATTTCTGGATGTACTTTCTGTCCTAGAAACACTGAAACACCCAGTAATAATATACAAACTCTTGTAATTGCCTAAATAGTGTCAACAATAGGTCAGTTAATGGACAACAAGCGTCTGTTAGCATTCCGTATAGTTTTCCACCACTGCGCTACGACATATTTGTAATAATACTCTTTCTACAAGAATTTGATAAGTCGCAGTATACAGATTAAGCTGTAATCTGAATAAATACGATTGTTTTTTTTGTCATACACCGAATTTGTTCTGAATCATATGATATACGGAAACATTCATGATGCAAATGTCTAAAAATAGCGTATCGGTTAATAAATTGTCTAAGGTAAGCAAAAGTCATCTGAGAAAGGTGAGTTTTTCGTAATGACTAGTGATTTGCTGTTTTAAGAAAACTGATATTTTAGTGGCTTTCGATAATCTGTAGCATGCTCTACAAGCCTCCATGCTATGACCGCCATATTGTTGCATTATCGACGTTTAACAAGTGTTCCTCAGGGATCTGGTTCCAAGAATATTTTTCTACATCAACGACCTTTTTTTTGACACGATAAATCGTGACTATAGCTTCGTGGATGACAGCACTTTGCACGCTGGCATCCATAGTCTTATTCGGTTGATCTGGATAGAAAAAGACTAGCAGCCTCATGCTCTCTGATTAAAGACCTGTAGTTCCTCACTGTCCAGGGTTGGGTGTATTGGTGCAATTTCATGTCTGTAAGACACAGTACTATACTAACAAAATGTTCTCAAGCCCACAAGATTGGATAGCCAAGCTTTGCTGTTATATTCGTTTCTGCTTGTCGCAGTTCACTGCTGCTCCGATTTGAGAAAATCAATAGGAAATCAAATCAATGCGAAATCTGTCCGAAAGATATATTATTTATACAGGGTGATTCACAAGTCGTGACCAAAAATGAAACATCATACACAGGACCGCATTTCAAGGGGGGCCTTATATGTAGAGGAAGGATGCCTAATATCGGGTAGGTTCCGAATATCGGGCAGCGGTTTATTAGACGAGCTACTACAGCCATCTACTGTTGTAATGACCAACATGTAACAGGAACTACATTAAATGCAACCTGTAACGTTCATATGTTTTTGTGACCTTCATTCTTTCCACAAACACGGGAAGTGTGTGAAATCCGCCACGAATATTTTGAAAGTGTTAACTAAATTGGTGTTTTCATGAAAAGGTAGGTCTGTTTTTGTTTATTTTTATGTTCATATGTCTTCTGTAGGCTTGCAGCCATCCACTAAGGATTAAAAAATGTCCCTTTCGATTTGCTTTTTAAGATATATTGTCGTAATATTTTAAGGTTATGTTTCCTAATATCGGGCATGTAAAGATGCCAAATATCATGTACCCGATATAAGGAACACTTGATGTTGTGACGTAGATATTGTTTCATTATATTGAAGTTATAATTATTAACCATCTGTTTATTCACAGATGCCTCCAAAGAAAAAAGAAAGCGATGAAGAGGGCAGTAGAAGCAGTTAAGAACAAGGAAATGGGAACTCTCAAGGCGTCTAAAGCATTTGGCGTGCCCAAAAGCACACTGATTGATTATGTAATAAGTAAGAAAAAGGTTGATACATTACTTGCTATCAAATTAGGCAGAAAACCTACTTTAACAAATGAACTTGAAGAAGCACTAGTTGAGTATGCTCTCGAAATGGAAAGAAGGTATTTTGGTCTCCGAGCGTCAGATGTAAGAAGACTAGCCTTTCAGCTGGCGATACGTAATGGGCTTAAGCATCCTTTTTCTTGCCGAAGTGCCGCTGCTGGAAAAAAAATGGTTGAAATCGTTCATGTCAAGACACCCAAAATTGTCTTTCCGAAAACCACAGGGAATTTCTGCAGCCCGTGTTAAGGGTTTTACAAAAGAGAATGTTCAAGCATTTTTCAACCTCATTGGTAGCGTTTTGACAAAAGTTGGATTTAATCCAGCAGCAATCTATAATGTTGATGAGACTGGTATTACGACAGTACAACACAAACATGCCAAAGTGATAAGTTTGAAAGGAAAAAGGCAAGTTGCAGCTTTAACTGCTTCGGAATGGGGTGCTTTAGTAACTATTGTAACGTGTATGAACGCTGTCGGTCGTTACATACCACCAATGTTGGTGTTTCCCCGCAAAAATATGAAGCCTGAGCTTCTAAATGGAGCTCCCCCTGGGTCCGTTGCCAGATGTCATCCATCGGGATGGATTCAGCAAGACGTTTTTACAGACTGGCTGAGGCACTTTATTTTACATGTAAAACCTAGCAAATCCGAACAAGTTGTCTTGATATTAGATGGACACTATTCTCATTCAAGGAATATTGATGTTATCAACATTGCCAGAGATAATTTCGTCCATATTATCTGCCTACCTCCCCATTCTACAAATAAGTTACAACCACTCGATGTCTCCTTTATGTCACCTTTCAAAACTTATTATGCTGCTGAAATTGAAACATGGCTTAGAGCAAATCCAGGGAGAGTTGTAACTTCCTATCAAATATCGGAACTAATGGGAAGAGCCTATTAAAGAGCAGCGAGTTGTGAAATTGCAGTGAATGGTTTTAGAAAATGTGGAATATTTCCATTCCAACCGACAATTTTCCGAGATGACGAATTTGCCATCCATTCTTCAAATGAAAGACAATCAGTCGAAGGAGATAATGACGAAAATCAGATTGCTGTGGATCCTGCTGTTGATGAAAACTTAAGAAAAGAAAGAGAAACTACACCACCCATTTCGACACCTAAGCTCGTTGTACCTCAGGATATTTGTCCTATACCTAGCCTAAAGACAAAACATCAGTCTCCAAGGCCAGGTTGTTCGGGTGAAGCTTCTAAAAAAGGAGGTAAACGTGGTTCAACAGCTATCCTCACTTCTACGCCTTATAAGACAGATTTAGAAGAGAGCTTGAAAAAAAGAAAAAAGATCACACCGAAAAAAGTTAGCCTGAATCAAAATAAATCAAAACTAAAAAACGAGAAGGAAAAAGTTAACAATAAAAAATTGATCCCAAAAGGAAAAAAAGGAAGAAAGAGGAAGATAAGCTCATCTAGCAGTTCTGATAGTGATGAAATTCAATTGGTAGACACGGATGACGACATGGACCAAGATGATGTCGATGTGGAATGCTTTTATTGTTCCAACTGGTTCTCTGAAGATATTTCTGGATCCAAGTGGGTCCAATGCATGAAGTGTCTGCGTTGGTGTCACGAAGATTGCTCAGATATAGGCAAGGAGAAATCATTTATTTGTGAATTATGTTTAGATGGATAAATACTTGTTTCTTTTGAACTTTATTCTCTGGTTATTGAGAAATAGTTATTTTATTTTTTGTATTCTCCTGTGTCTTACTTTAAAATAAAATATCTTAGATAGCTAATATTGCTACTTTGCATTTTTTAAAGAAGTTGTAGCCTAATATCGGGCACCCGATATTTGGAATCGACACTACCCGATATTAGGCAACCTTTTTTTAATTTAAGGAAATGACACCATTTACGAATTTTCTGAATAACAGCAACTGTGTTTACTTAATTTTAATTATCTCTTGTGAAACAAAACTAGGAACAATAAGCAATAAATATGTCAACCAATTAACTTTTGGGAATGAATAGAAAAGTTTTACTGAACATTTTTAAAAAGGTACCCGATAATAGGCGTCCTTCCTCTAATATGTAACATTTTCTCCTTGAGCGCCTTGATTAAAAAGATACGGGATATCGAAGTTTAAAAATAAAAAATATCTTCGCAACCATCAACTGAAATGAAATGAAATTTAGGTAGGTAGGTGGTAGACGGTCTCTGACTGTATATCCCCTATAGCCCCACGGTACCCCATGGGTGTTTAGGCCTTAGGCCTTCGTGGTAGTTGCAGTATACAAAAAAATTCAAAAGTATTTAATTAAAATTAACGTCAACCAGTGGCGGAAATTAGTTGCATTATTTTTACAACTAAAAATAGTACGCCACTGTTTTTTTTTAAACGGGCAATTTTTCAATTTCCTACAAATAATTACTCTCGTGTTTTCTTCTAGAGTGCATTCTTTTCGTAAAAATAAAAAAAAATATTAAAAACCTTCAGCCAAGTTGATATCAAGGCCTCCTATTTTGTTCTGAAACTAATTGTATCTCGGTCCTTCATGAATGATCTAATTTCTTTTATTTTTATTTTTACGAAAACAGTGCACTCTATCAAAAAACACAAGGTTAATTATTTGTAGCAAATTGAAGGTAAAATTCGAAAAATAACAGTGGCGTACTATTTTTATTTGGAAAAACAATGCCACTAATCCCCTGTATCTCCGCCACTGGTGCATGTTAATTTTAAGTAAAGACTTTGGAATGTGGAAAATACTTGGGTAAATCTACATACCAAATTTTAGTTCATTCCAGTTGACGGTTTTGAAGATGTTAAAAAAATAGTTTTTTAAAAAAAATTCTGAAGTGTCGTCCAACAGGATTTGGGATGAAACTAGATACATTGATACCGTGAGTCCTAGCACTGACATCGAATTCAGAATCTGGGCACCCTATTTACCTAGAAAACAAGCTTCCATCTAGATCATAGACTCGCACCAGCTATTGGAGATCTTTTATTAGTCGTTTCTTGGCAGTATTTCAAATGCGAGGCATTTTCGTACTAAATAATAATAATAATAATAATAATAATAATAATAATAATAATAATAATAATAATAATAATAATAATAATAATAATAATAATAGATCGTCTTTATTTATAAATTTACATAGTATCGGGCGAAGTTTAGCTAAATAGCTACTCTTCCACTTAACCCTATTAGTTTCATGGTTGTGAACCAATGTAAATACATGTAATTAACATGTATATATATACAGTGGCTTACCAAAGGAAAACAAAAATCTTGTAAGACATAATATAGAAAATATAAACAGATTCAGCAACACGTCAAATAAAATTTTTCTGGCGGTTACTAATCTAAACTACAAACTACTACTTAATTACTACTACGAGTCATTTTTGATAGCAAATGCTGCTTGACACAAACTTTAAATTTAGTTTGAGATAAATTTTTGAATGCGTCAGGTAGCACGTTATACAGTTTGACACAATTATCAGTTGAAGTCTGCGAATTGAGACTTGACCTAAGTAAGGATAGAAAACTATAAGACAGTAGTTGATTTTTGAGAGAACTAGGCTTTCACAAAGATGTTTTTTCAATTTGAAATTGATGAAATGCCTATTAACAAACAATGTTTTTAGTACAACAAAGCAGTTTCTTACTAATTTAGATATATGCTCACGAAAACGTAAATCCTTGTCAAGTAAGACACCCAAATTTTTTGCAAGATCCTCATAAACTAAAGAAGTGTCATTAATCCGTACTGTCGTGTTATTTCTGATATTAATGATTTTGTATTTTGGTACAAAGAGAACAGCTTTAGATTTAGAGGCATTTATCGTTAAGGAGCTATGCTTGGAAAAACTAACAAAAGTGGCTAAGTCACAATTCAACTCGTCAACAGCTGCTACAGAGTCATCTGGATCAAAAGTTTTACATATTTGTGTATCATCCGCAAAAATCATCACTTCAGAGGAGCGTATCAGTTTACACATGTCTGATATGTAAATGGAGAACAATAGCGGTCCTAAAACAGAGCCTTGAGGGACCCCTGATATCACATTCTTATATGTCGAATATGAGTTGTCCAAATGTACGCTTTGCATACGGTTCATGAGATAACTAGTAATGAACTTGATAGATGCTTGAGAAAATCCAATATATTTGCATTTTGAGATCAAAAGTGAATGATTGATAGTGTCAAAAGCCTTGGAGAAGTCAAGCAGTACAAGAGCCGCTGCTTGACCCCGATCCAAAGCCTCAACAATATCATCAGTCACCTTAAGCAGGGCAGTGGTGGTGCTATTCCCTACTTTGAAGCCAGACTGGTTTTTTGGAATTATGTTATTCTCAGAGCAGTACTCTTTCAATTGATTATGTACTATCCTTTCCAATATTTTTGATAGAATCGGAAGTAAACTTATTGGGCGCAGGTCGGAATAAGCTGAAGGGTTATTAGTTTTTGCCAAGGGAACAATTACTGCTTGCTTCCATGCAGAGGGAAAATAGTGAAGTTCCAAACAAGAATTAATCAAATGCGTTAAATATTTGCCAATCACAGGAAGACACAGTTTTATCATATTAGGCGTAATACCATCATGCCCACAGGCATTAGATTCTATTTTAAATAAATGCGTACCTATATCTTCCTCAGTCGTCATGACCAGATCAAATTTGAGTGATTCATCAAGTATGTTATTATGATAAAATTCTATTTCACTAGCACAGTGCTGAGTATTATCTTCAAAAACAGATAAAAATAATCATTTATCTGCGTTGCGTTACGTAAACTAACAGGTATGTGGTTACGCTTCTTAGTCTGGATGTTCAAATTCCTTATACCCTTATATAAAGAAGATGAATTATTAGTTTCTTGTAAGTGCTGAAGATAACCAGCCTTTTCTCTACGCTGTGATGCAAGAGCATAATTTCTCAGTTCTGTGTATTCTGTCCAGTTCTGATTTGTCCTATTGTGTTTATATTTTATTAAAGCTGCGCATCCCTCTGCTTGAAAATAGCTCTTAAGTTTTGCGTTAACCATGGAGCAAAGGGCTTGCTTACCCTCGCTGTCCGCAACGGTGCATGTATATCAAACAAAGAAATTATAAGATCATTTAGAAATTCCACTTTGTCATCAATGTCTCGAATACAAATAATATCATTCCAGTTTATACTCAGTAAGTCGGCCATAAAGTTGTTATGATGAAAATTTTTGAAATCACGGTAAGTGACAATTTTTTGTGGGGTCTGATGTTTATCAAAAGATGCTTCACAGTAAACCAACCTATGATCGGTGAAGACATCTACATTTAATGTACCAATATTCAGGAAAATTTACAAAAATAGGATCTAGTAACGTAATAGAAGAAGAACAAATTCTTGTAGGCTCGTCAATCAGTTGTTTAAAAGAATATGAGTCGAAGCAAAGACATATTTTGTTACTTAGATTTAGCAAATTGACATTTACATCACCCAATATGATAATATGGTCGTGAACAGTAGACAAATGCGATAAAAGTGTATCCAGAGCTTCAACTGCAGAATTGAGATTAGCCTTAGAAGGTCTGTACAACAATCCTAAGGCAACTGAGGACGACTTGAATTGAAGTTTCAACCAAAATTGTTCAATTACTGATGGATCATCTCCAATATAATCAGTTATAGAAATATGTTCACACTTTATATCATCATTTATATACACACCTATTCCGCCACCCCTACTGTCTCTATCCTTCCTATGAAATGTATAACCATCTATAGACAAAGTATCTGAAGGAACCATCTCAGTCAGCCATGTTTCAGTGAGGGCAAATACATCAAATTTTTTTTCTTTGATGAGGACCGACAGGTCAGTGAATGAAGGTACAAGGGAACGAATATTGACATGTCCAAATTTCACTGAGCTTACCTTAACCATAATCGATCCTACTTTTTCATTTAGAGATGTACCTTAAGTACATAGGGCAAGTCATATCCCTGGCTGAATGGTCCACTGCAATGTTTTCCTTCTTCCAATTATTATAATTAATACAGCTACTACATGATTTATTTGTAGATTTACATTCTTTTAAGCAATGATTTCCAGAACAAGAAGGGCACCTAGCAGATGCAGATCTGCACTGCTTATCAGTATGACCAAACACTGAGCACTTATAGCATTGCACAATCTGAAGATGATCGGTAACTGCACATCTCTTCCAACCGATATAGACGTATTCTTGCACCATTACTTTTTTCCGGACCTCCGAAGAAACCTCTAAGATGAGGCCACAGCCATTCCGCATTTTTAATTTGGTGATCACTTTTATATTCGAAAAATTGAAGGTATCCAAGTTGTTTTGACAAAATAGGCTACCTATTATTTGATCGTCACTGTTTAGATCCTCTGTTATTTCAACAATCTTCACACGAATGCGTGGTTTATGTTTTTTTGCCTCATCGACAACGTATTCGTCTCCTAACTGGGTTTGTAGAACGTTTTGGAATTTGTCCAAATTTGATTTTTTGTTGCAAATGACGGCAACTCCATTCTTTATCTTCCTTGTACTATTTATATAGACTTCCAAATTGGCAGGGTTTACTACTTGAGCCATTCTTTTGAAAATATCCTGAGAATTTCTTTCAGAAGATTTTACCAGCAACAAATGGGCATCGTATTCGGTTTTAGCGACACAAAAAACGTATTCGGCTCACATTCCCGATTGGCCCATTTTTTGCAGTTTTGGAACTAAAAATTGAAATGCCTTGAACGCGGTTCAAATTGGACTCTATGCTAGATATTTTGGACCGCTAAAACCGAATCCGATGTGATTCCACATGTATCTAATTCCGTATATAAGGTGAATCTAATTATTTAGCGAAAAGTTCCAAATCTACGCTTTTTTGAGGTGTTAAAGATTAATGCTTGTTATCGACGGCAACATGTAAACAAAACTTTGTACAACAAGATAGTTTGGGGCGCTGAATATGAATATCACAGTAGAAAAATTCTAAAGCGTCATCCGTCCGGATTTTGGGTGAAAAATTGGTGAGAACCTAGTAATCCATGGCTACTCTTGATTCCTATCCTTAATCGGTATAATCCTTATGTAAATCAAGGATACCACAAGAATACAGCCATCTAAGGCTACCGCGCTCTAATTTTCGATTAGTGGAGATTGGTGCAGTCCTCCACCCTTCAATTTCTCAGATATCATTGTTCAATGATACCCTCTCTCGTTCTTCAATTTTCTAAACCGAGTGGATCTCAAGCAAAGTGTTCACCGTCTTCAATTTCCAATCACTGGCACGTTTTTGCTTTTTGGGTTACCGTCTACCAAATAAAATAAATCACAATCTAGCGAAAAATATCGTACAAACCCACCAAAAACAGATCCTGGCCATACAGCCATCCGGAGTCTTCCCTTTTTCTACATTGAGGAAGTTTCTAATGCAATATTTTTAATGACCATCGTTTTTCTGAAATTATTCTCAGATAATAAATAAATCAGCTGCTGTGATCTTTGGTAAAGGCCGTTCTTATGTGATTGAGAATTTAAATATAACCATAAATAATATTAGATTAAAATACTGTGATAAAGTTAAAAACTTAGGCTTAACAATGGATTATAATCTGAGGTTTCGTGAGCACATATCAAACTGTATAAAAAATCTTATCTGGCTCTAAAATTATTATATCCTCACCGAAATTTTCTCAATTTAGACATCAAAAGAATTCTTTGCGAAACCTTGGTTTTATCACAGTTTTCGTACTGTGTTCCAATTTATTCTGCATGTTTAGATTGTGATACATTCATGCGAATACAGAGAACACAGAACTCATGCATACGTTTTATATATGGCATAAGAAAATTTGAAAGAGTTAGTCATAAGCTGAAAGAACTCCGGTGGCTAAATATGAAGGCTCGTTTTGAGATATTCACAATATGCTTTTATCATAAAATTTTAACTCTCAGGCAGCCGCATTACCTCTACGAGAAAATAACATTCAGAAAAGACATCCATTCCGTAAATATTCGTTCGAAACAAAACATTACTGCTCCATTCCACAGAACTAAATTTTATGAAAGATCACTTACGTATAATATATATAAGCTATACAATCCTATCCCCCAGTACCTCAAATCATATGAAATTCACAAGTTCAAAGCGGTTTTGCGTGATTCTTACCTTGAATGTATAACGTAGAATTATTCTTACTGCGGAATTTCAATTTTATTTTGTTTGCATTCCATTATTTTATTTATATTTTTTTTTTCATATGATGCATAAATGTACGTATATGTATTTGTATATCATTCTAGACTTTTACATTTACCACCACGTTTTCTCTTTGCTCTTTTTTTCAAACTTAATTGTCGCTCATATTGGCGTTTGTTTATGCGGTATACATATATGGGTATATATGTATATGTGTATGTGTGTATGTGTATATATGTGTATATATATGTATATATATATATGTGTATATATGTATATATGTATATATGTATGTATATATGTATATATATATTATTCTAGACTTTCTTTTTTTTTTTAAATCTATTACCACATGTCTCACTTTTCTATCTTATTTTTTTTTTTAAAACTTACATGCTGTTCATATTGATGTTTTTATATGGTTGATGGATGTATTTACTGGCATAATGTTTCTTACAATTTCAAGGGATGAGTCGAAGAGCACTAGATAGTGAACTCCCCCTTGTGGTTTTCAGACAGTCGACATTTGTTTTATTTATTTTTTTTTATATTTTCCTTTTTTTTTTGGTTAATACTCATGTTTCTCTTTCTGATTTTTTTTTGAAAACTGTTTGGAAATAAAGGCATTTATTATTATTATTATTATTATTATTATTATTATTATTATTATACCTATACTAGCTTAACTGCCTTCCTTCTATTGTATCTATGATAAGTCCAAAACTGTTAATCCGGCGATAAGCAATTAGCATTCTAATAGGCTTTCTATGCTCTTCAAACCATTGGCCGTAATTGAACTTGTGGTACCATAGAGCCAAAAGGCTCAGGCAGCGGTCTTGGTGTGGGACCGTTCTTCTGATACGCCCAGTACCTCTAACTCTTCGTGTATGGAATTCCTGATTCCATGTCAGACAATACATCACTACCGTATTTAGATTTCTGTGCATCCAGATAGCTATTTCTCTAAAGGATCTACAAGCCTCACGCAAGTCCAATATCCGCCCTCTAAATTGGAACAAAGCATATTTTTACAATTTACTTCTTATGGAATCGCAAAGTATCGTGGAGAGGTGTTGTGCTAGACGCACATATGGGGTGGTCAGAACATGTCCGCCAGGTGGTTAAAGCAATACGAAGCTTAGTTCAAAGAATCAAATTACACATTTCTATGTTCTGCTCAGACATTCTCAAATCTTTGTATTTTGATTTGGTTCACTTATGGTATTCTTGCATAAGGTGGCCTCAGTAAATTGGAAGTACTGCAGATGTGGATACTTGAAATGATCCTTGGCAAACAACATAGGTATCTATCTGAAGCGACATTTTCCGGTGCACGAACAGCTCGAACACGGCCCGACCTTGGCAAATCTTTAACTCCACCTGCTGCTGGCGCGCAATTTAAATCAGTCATATATTGGCTACTGTGTATATTCAAATTACGGGATCGCTCAATTATCTAAAATTTTCTATTCGTTTAAAGTAATAAACTAGCAAGCCGCAACGAAGAGTGCAATTAGTGTGACTTTGACGTGATAAATGGTAGCTCGAAGTTGACAGTTATAGTTTTTTTCCACCGACCGCGCATGATTAGGTACGAAATTTATTACAAAATCTTTACATGACAGACAGGTTTGTAATTTGTAAACAAATAGGGAACTAAATTCAGTAACGCATTTTCGCAAAAAATTTGGTGAAAAATTATGAACAAAATTTTATATCGTGACATAAGGCCTTAAGCTAAGGCGATATCATAAGAACCATTTTATCGATATCGTTCAAAACCTGATCGTTTTTATACTAACCGAAGCAAACATATACCTAGGAAATCTTTCATTAGTATGTGGTGCTCTCTTCTCTATATCAGGAACAACACTTCACCAAACCTCTGTCTTTCATTTCTCCAGGGTGTTTCAGTTTATTGTTGCATAACTTTCAGATTCGATAGAACTTTTAAAATTAATGCATAAAGTCTATATAAACATGGGTCGAAAAATGCGTGGCTTCCGAAATACAGGGTGTTTAAATATACTTTTTAAAATAGTTTTTTTTAAATATTTCGAACAATATTTGATGTATAACAGTGAAAATTGGTATACAAGGGTTTTTTGGTACGACAAAACGAACCATGGGCATAGTTTTACTGTAGACGCTAGAGGGCGCTCTCTACTGTACCTGTAGTGTATTAAAATGACCGCAAATTTTTTCTTAGTGCAATTTTTCGCTTTTTGAATAAAAATCTGATTCTTCGCACTTTTCAACATAAAAAAGCTCTCCTGTGTTCGATGCATTTTTAATTATTCATGAGAAAATAATATTTTTTTTACATTTTCGATTTGGGCATTACAAGTAATTAAGATGATCGTTTAGATTGTGTTTTTAAACACAGCAATAATTCCTAACTCCAAATAAACACAAAAAAAAACAGAATATTAATTTGTTTAATTTTCCAATATTATTTTTACCAAATTAAATTAATTATTTACAACTAAAATGCTATTGGATAGTTAGGACAAACATACAAAATCTAAAGTGGTTGCTCGAAATGTAAACCCTATTGTTCAATACACAATTCACATCTACGAATGATCGAACGTGGTATAGCATTATTCAAATAAGGCCTTATTTCATCACATGCATTCCTGATTCTATCTATTAGCATATCTCTTGTGGTTACGGGAGTCTGGTACACTTTTTCTTTAAGAAATCCCCACACAAAGAAATCTAATGGATTTAGGTCAGGGGATCGTGGAGGCCAGGCGACTGGTCCTCCACGGCCGATCCATCTTTCTGGATAATTTGCGTCCAGCCAGTTTCTAACTATTATCGAGTAATGAGCTGGGACAACCATCAAGCTTTAAAAATTCCAAGAAGGTCGCAGCATTTAACCTTGCAGGCAAAAGCTAGGGTCCAAATGGTCGATTTCGGTAGATACCAATCCACACGTTCACACTAAATTCATGCTGAAAATTTCTTTCCCGAACTGCATGCGGATTTTCATGCAACCAAATATGTTGGTTATGAAAATTTACCACTCCACGTCTAGTGAAGCATGACTCATCGGTCCATAAAACGTTACTTAAAAACTCCCTATTATTATCAGTTCTATCAAGAATCCACTGACAAAATGTGATTCTTCGTTCTCCGTCCCCTGGCTGTAGTCCTTGCACAGGTTGCAAATGGTAAGGACGTCTATGGTCATTTCTAAGAACACGGTGAACATGGATTGCTGAAATTCCCAAGGCACCAGAAACTCTCCTAACACTTGTGGTCGGATCTCTATCAAACTCACGCAGAATCATACGGGTAAATCTGCGCTGACGAACATTTATGTTTTGATCCCTTTGGAGATTTCCAAAACCATTTTCAATTATTTGGCGATGCTTTCTTACAAATACTGAGCGAGTTGGATGTCGTCTGTTTGTAAATCTTCGTGCGTATTATCTGGCTGCTTCTGCTGCGTTTCCATTTACCAAGCCATACACAAAATGAATATCCGCTAACTCTTGATTGGAGAATAAAAATGGCATTTTTATAAAACTTACAAAAAAAAACAGGTAAAAGAAACTAAATTTCGTGCATTCACAATTGCAAAAAAAACGTTTCAGGTTTCAACAGACAACAAAACTATCAACTAATTGACGTTTAACCTTATTCTGCTTTCAATTTCAAAAATATTTGCAGGCAAAGCCTACTTCTAAAAATTATCGAGATACTGACTTTTTAACGTTATTTGATCATAAATAATTAAAAATGCATCGAACCTTAAAAATCGAAATATCTCAAAAACGGCTAACTATAACGAAAATTCACAAGAGAGCTTTTTTATGTTGAAAAGTGCGAAGAATCAGTTTTTTGTTCAAAAAGTAAAAAATTGCACTAAGAAAAAATTTTCGGGCAATTTAATACACTACAGGTACAGTAGAGTGCGCCCTCTAGCGGCTACAGTAAAACTATGCCCATGGTTCGTTTTGTCGTACAAAAAAACCCTTGTATACCAATTTTCACTGTTATACATCAAATATTGTTCGAAATATTTAAAAAAAACTATTTTAGAAAGTAAATTTAAACACCTCGTATTTCGGAAGCCACGCATGCTTCGCCCCATGTTTATATAGACTTTATGCATTAGTTTTAAAAGTTCTATCGAATCTTAAAGTTATGCAACAATAAACTGAAACACCCTGTATATCACGTCTTATTTTTCCAAAAACCATGTACTCAAAATTGATTCAAATTAGGTCGGAGAAGGAATAGACATGCTTAAATGATCTCATGTATAAGTGTTTATTGGGCAAAATCTCCAGTTAAAAACCTGTACAATATGTTATAATACCTATACAAAATCTAATCTAAATCAGGCAATAGAGACCCGTTCTTCGGAGAATCTTGTATACAAAGAGAAGAAAGTAGTGTCAAGTTGTCCATTTCTTCGTAATTAGGTTCAATTTGATTTTGATTTGGTATATCTGGTAACAGAGCGTCGGATTGACTGTCTTCCTCCCCAAGATCACAAATTAAGTTTTGCGAATTTGTTTCAGTTACTTCTTCAGCCTCTACAACATCTCCATCTTCGTTATCCTAGAAATATACGTAAAGAAAGATAGACAAAAATTTAAAGCAAAACAGTTGCTGTGTGGTTTTGGCATCAAATAAGGTGCGCGTCTACGCGCTGGACACATTGGAGTGTTCTTCTTCATCTTTTTCGGTAGTAGGATCATCCAGCAAGTTTGTTGTTCCTGGGCCAGCCCTAGGGATGCCCGCGCAAAGAGTTGGAAAGAAAACAGAGAAGTGGATTGCAGTCTCTGAAGTGGATAAGCGTCTCTAGATATCTCCGTCAGGCAAGGCAGCTGACTATTTAGAATGAACGCTTTTGCTGTTCTTTGGATAGAGCAACCACAGGTTGTTGGTGGGACTGTTATCTGGCCATAACACGATGAGGGCTTCTGTGATGGGGGAGACGGAGGATCCTATGTTTATGGTTGCGGGTAGAGGAAGAGTCCTCGGCGCATTATCTGTGTCGCTATGAGGCTCTGAGCTACTACAGGCTGACTATATTGGGGTCGAGCACCCTGGATCCCCAGAGGCGGCTAAGAAATGTAGTGGTGCTTAAGGGCCCGTTTATGTGGCCTCTGCGTCGGCTCCTCATGGTGCCAGGTAAGCCTATAATTTCTTTATTCATTCATTCAATCTTTTAAAACTCTTCTATGTTACTGAATACATATGCGTCCAGTGATCCGCGTTGGACGGAGGGTGTGCATCGCGCCATTGTCAAACAGAATAGGATTTTCAGAGAAGGCAACTATTCCTATGTGCGACGATGACGTCAAATGCATTATCGATCAGTAGACGCAACACAATCAGCGACATTGACACCGTGGGTTCATTTCCACTGCGGCTGTCAGATATGCGGACAAAGTCCAAATATTATACTGAAAATGAAATAAAATAGCAAATGACCACTGGCACCGTGGGTTTCTCCAGGTCCAACACCAATTTGGTACTAACAATTACATGCGTTTTCGAGCTTTCCATGAAGGAACATCTTTGCATAATTCCTATGCTGCAGAGAGAAAATGGCGTCAAATAGGTTGACTCTGCAACTTTCACGAAATGCTGTCAACAGTTCAAAAAGGGTTATGATCGGCAACAGCTAGCATGTTTAAGAAAAAGGTTAGCTACAAAAAATTAATTGAATGAAGTCAGCCAAACAGGCTCATACAATTAGTTCGTAGTCTATACTTATTGGACACCTTTGCGATCGATGTATAGTAAAATTTCTCATAGCATGCACGAATGAAATGTGGTGGAATTGGTAGAATTATGCCTGTAATTTATCGTGTGTGAAGTGCATTGCTGTGAGATACGGGAAACAAAAGTTACAGGGTGCTTGGCTGACCAGCCGCATCGTAAACCTTCTCCGAGGAAGCAGCATTATTACCGCACAAAAGCCTTTCGAAAAAAGAAAATTGATAGTTTACGGATACGGAGGCAGCTTCAGGTAATATTCAGTAATGTATAGGGTGTCACATTGTTGAGCTGGATACCAATGAAATATATTTTTTAATGGAAACCCCTATATTCTGTTTCTCCATGGAATGAACAGATAAAGTGTGGTGGAATTTGTAGACGTATGTCTGTAGTGTGTGAAGGGTGTTGTTGTGGGATATGGGAGACAAAAGTTACAGGGTGTACAATTAATCAGCTGCATCGAAAACTTTTCTCGAGAAAGCAGCATTATTACTGCACAAAAGCCTTTCGAAGACAGAAAAATTATAATTTATTATGCGGAGCAACCTTCTGGCAATGTTCAATAACGTATAGGCTGTTTGTATTCGATGCACAACTCCGCGATGGAACACCCTGTAACTTCTTTTCTGATAACCGCGATTCATGCAGAGTAAACTAAACTATAGACACATATTCTTTTAGAATTCTGCCTTATTTGATCCATGTGCGCCATCGGAAAATGTTCCAAACTTCTGTCTTGTGGAAATTTTCTAATTTTCAATGTCCATTACTTTTTTAGAAAATACAACTAAACATCACAGCCCTATCGTGTGATGAGTATCATTTTTATTGTGCATCATTACTTTAAAGATACTAAGACTTTGGTGTCCCCGAATTATGAAATACTCTGTATAATATTAAATACCTTTGATGAGTCTCTCATTGCAGCATATAGTGATCTGTTGATAATTATTTGGCAAACATTTGTCTATATTCTTGCCACAACTTTTAGATCACCCTGTACCTAACTCCCATGATTTTTTTGAGAAAATATTTATATAAAATGAAACTAAATAGTTTAAATTTTGTCTGTGCATGTAGTGTATTACTACAGCGGAGGATTTTGCTCAGTCTTCTTTCTCTTTTGCTCTACTGACTGTCTAACCACGCTATGACTAGCCTCGCCACCTCCATTCACGGCAGCCATCCAGTGGTCCGACTGCAATGCAGGCATATCCAGAGACGCGTGTGTTGAAAATATTTCCCTATCGTTCAGGTTTAAAGGCAAATGCACGTAGAAGACGTCTCTGATGTGTGAAGTATGCCTAATAGGTGTGTAGCACTATCTGGGTTGAAAACATATAAATATACTAACGCCAAAAAGTTGAGACATACTTTGCCCCATACCTACATCCCCAACCGAGATTTTTAACCGGTTTAAAATGTTAAGCCTTTGAGTCAACAAAACAACAAGTCACCGTCACTACACCCCATTGCATCCTTGGAATAGAAATAAACTTGGGAAGTAAGCAATTATATAATTTGTATGGCTTTGTAGATATATTTAATTGTTAATCATACAATAGTAACTCACCTGCACTACGGGAGTGGTCGACTTATATTGAAAGGCACTATTGGACAAATCTACTTCGACAGGAAAAAGGGCTGGACCTGACAGTAACTCTAAGGTGTTCTTGTGAAGTTCTGACATTCCATTGATTATTTTGGTGAGGTGTCCTCCCAAAGACTGGACGTGTTTATTGTCTAACAGTTCCATTTTTACCAGAACATCCGCTCTCAATTTTGCGAAGCGCGCTCTTGCTAATTGCCTGCACCGTAAAATTAACCTAAAAAATAGACGATTAAGTTGACCTAGGATTTTTTTGTACCTAAGCTTGAAAAAAAATCGGAGTAGCGCGCCTACCATGTGTCAAATAAACGGAAATGTGGAAGCATCTGGAAACTAAGGTCATATCTTACAATAGCCGGAGCCTGTGGAAGATAGTCTCCAAGAGATTACAAGAGGGTCGACAGACCAGTTTCTTTTACCACCTCCGGACAATCACAGCATCTATCGTCAAAAGAAAAATTTCTTTTGGGACGGGATTCGAACCCGCGGAGCGCACGGCCACTGCTACTGCCTATCTCTAATCTTGATATCCGGTTTACATAATTTTTTTTATGAGTGTACAGTACACAGTGCTGCCGTCCAAACTCTTGCTAGAAGCAATTTGAGTATTTGTATGTATTGTAGTTTTGATTTGACGCGAATGTCATAAACTGAAAAGCTATTGTTGAATACTGTAGTTTTGTCAAAGTTCTACAATTGAATTTAAATTTGTTCAACATAATGGAAAGCAAAACAATGTTGGCACCATATAGTTTGTCGTTCAACCTGACAAAAGTAGAACAAGTTCTAATTGGGCGAAGAAATACTTGAAGTTCATGGACTTATTTGACGTCAAATTGTTTCATACTCTTAAAATTTGGCCATGAACTCAGTTTATGAAGAAATGCGGGAATTTATTGATAATATAAAATAGGTAAAAGCTGGACTTTTTCGCAAAGTAGATGTGGAGATTTTTTGTCAAAATGATAAGCTATTTTTTTAATAACAATTATTTCGGATTGTGACATACCTATATTCGTAGTTTCCTGTTTCTACTCTATAAAGTGGTTCTTGTAAGGCGGCATAACTGCATTCTTCATCGTCCATTTCTTTTACTTTTAAACAATAGGCTAGGTACTCGAACTTAGCATCCGCATACTTTTTCACTGTCAGTCTGGTGTCAGGTATCGCTTTGTAGAGGTAAGTACCCATGTCAGAGAGAACCTAAAATACGAGAATTGGAAATAGATTTAGTTGAAGGTTACAAACATATACTCCTGAGATGCACCAAATATAGCAAAAAAGGAGAGATGAGATAATCTCTTAAGATAAATGATGATCTTCTTCCAGAACCTCAATAGTAGTATAAGGGACACTTGAACGTGTGAAAATGCAGACCATGGAAACAAGCGGTATCCTGTGCTGGTCTCGCTGCTGCTTTCATTGGTGCAGGACTTGCTGGTGGTACCATCAGCACACCAAGGCCAGCATTGATGCATGCTGCTTTTTCCCACGGTCCGCAAAGTTTTCCCGGAAAGAAAGAATTGGATCGATATTCGCTGCAATGATAAGTCAACCAGTAGTAGGTATTCTATATTCCTATGAAATGTTATTGAATTACAAACATAAAAAATATTACATATTAAGGGCACTTACTGGTTTCACTTTCTTCACCATATCATGTCCCAACTTCTCCATGGATCTATGTTGTTCACCAAAAAGTCTGAACGCCTCACTGGCTCTTGGTTGTGGTTCTCTTACGGCTAAAGATGCGAAAACATCTCCCATCGCCTTCACTGCTTGAAGTAGTTCCATATGAGCCTGCACAAGAACAAAACATTTTTCGTAATAATGTAAAAGCACTTCCTCAAGGAGTCTAATTAGATTCACCATCAGTACTACAAGTGGTAAGTTGACCAAACACAATTATTATGTATAACGAAACTATAATACTTGACTAGAGGACCAGTAGTGGTAGATACGATTCTTGAACAAAGAACAATAATCTAAGCTACTATCAAACTTATACCTGGAGCACCCTCTTGCAGTGATCGACTAGCCCCCTGTACATCAATTCCGTATCTTGCAACTCCTGCATTTTCTTCACTAAAGTATCATTACAAAGGATGGCCCTTGATAAACCAAGCGCGTCTGCTGTTGAAGAACTCATGTTCTCCACCAGCCTGTGCTTCATTTTCTTCATGATTATGTCTAGAGTCTTTCCTTGTTGGGGGTCCGCATGTAGTTTATTGTAGTTGATTATCACTTCATCCTAGAATAAAAATTACCTAAATTGTGTACGACTTTATGCTAGGAACAAGCTGAGAGTCTAATAACTGACAGTTTTTTGGAACAGAGGATCTCTCCCTAAACATTTCTTTGGAACCTTTTGGAAATTCTGAAACCTCCATTAAAAGATTCAAACTTTTTTGTATTCACTCGAAGCTAGGCTATAAAGCTGACAGAAAGAACCCGCGCTGCCCTAGATTTTTTCAGACTATCTCGAATCTCTTTAGATAGCCTAGGAGCTCTTTGGATTCCTTCAAACTTCCTTGGATTACCGCAGATACCATTGAATTGGCTAGAGATCTTATATTATTTAATAATCTTGGGATAATTTACTGCTTTTTATATCCTTGTTAAAAAAAATTCAGAAAGCTTCTATCTGATATCTTGTATCATTTCAGCCACCACAATCTTGATCGTTACCTGTTAGAGTGGACCATAAGACCTTTACTCGTGGTTAAATTCTTGTGTAAGTAAAATTGTCATGTCTGGGTGCCAGATAATAATGAAGAAGCAAAAGAAAAAGGAAGGAGGCAAGCAGGACAGGATAAAAAATAATTCTTGTAGCTTGTATCATTTTGGCCATCAGCAACTAGGTCGCTGCTTGTTGAAGAAAACAGGGCAGTAGAGGGGATAGTGAAGGAATACTATTAGGGAATTTTAAGTTAATGGTACAAAATAATGAGGATTAACCTTAGTAGCTTGTATCATCTTGGCCACCTCCACCTTGGTCTTTCCTTTGACTGATTGTCCATTGACAGAGACCAGTTCATCTCCCGATTGTAAAGTACCATCTCTGGCAGCTGCGGTGTTGTCGAAGATTTGGACGATGTACAGACAGGGGCAGAGGGGCGCCCCTCCACCGATACTGATGCCAATCAGGTTGTTCGCGTCTTTTTTTATTGTCACGCTGCCTGACGTCACTGTCATCCCCCTGGAACATGAAAAATGACGAATTAATAAACTGGCTGTAGTCAAGTACCAAACTTGAAGGGAGTAGCATAACACATCGTACGCCACTGCTAAGGCGATAATTCTTTATGTAAGATACGTGGACACTGCACCCAAAGGAATGCCAGGTTACCAGTGGCGTACACGGGCGGGGTAGCTAGCTGTTGCCACATGGGCTCCAAGGCTCGCGGGTTGTATTCCTGGGATCGGAAGTCACATTTTGAGCTAAGGATGTCGTTTGTATTGTAATCAAATAAGCACATCGCATTGCTGGACTTGGTTTATTCAATAATCAGTTACCAGTAGATGTGCATGTGGGTTAGTATAGTAGTGGTACAACGGGATGGCCCACTTCTTGGCAATTAGATATTTTCTATAGAAAGTGTTACATATTTCTCCCTCTCCCACCAGTAGCCAAAACATCTATCTGGGGACGGTGTATCGTAGAACACACTGTTTTTCGACTGAACAGACTTGACAGTTTGTTTTTGAAAATGTGCCATAATTGTTTATATTGTAAAGCTTTTAACTTGTGTAATGGTTTCTCTGTTAACTGTAACTGTACCTAATTTTTTCGGTCGGAATTAACTATTTTTATTCAACATCTTTTTTTTAACACAACTGTATACTGGTTCTCAATCCCCTCATGTAAATTTCAGCATGTTGGTCTTAGCTGTAAGTTATTCTTAATAATTCTTAATTATAATATTCACATTGTTTACATTTTTCCTAAATAAACACACGTATTGTAATTTGGTTTGCCCTAGTTGGTATGAAAAGCAGCTTTTAGCTGACACTTGCCAGGTAAAATAATGGCTAATTGCGTTGGAAAAAAAACTGTGGTTTTTCTCCGATAACTGGTTTCTTATCGAACATATCTTCTGCAAAGCCACTAATTGAACCTTCCTTTATAAAGGTGTAACAACCACTTTCCTCCTAAAATTGTGATATGAGCGCCATTTGTTTAACCTCCAGATTCTGGGATATTAGATGCCGAATACCAGTTTGTGGAGTGGTACCCCTTCATATTGTACCTTAGGCTTAGTTTTCTGGTTTGGGTGCTACCCCGTCCATTTTCTTATGCGGTAAGTTTTTTCTCATACCATCGAACCGCGTGCATTAATGCATGTCCTGAAGAAGTTTGTTCAATGTCTGCTTCCTTTTAGTGGAAAGGCATTGCGGAGAACCAACACACACTCCTCCAGCCAGGCCTTTACCTTAACAAAAAAACCTATTTACTTCAGAGAGGGGAAGGGGTGGCTTCCGGCAATATCAGCTGCAAAACACCTGCTGCACCTGGAGTGTGTGGTGGTTTTCCGCAATGCCTTCCCACGCTGAATATTAAAATCCCACAAGTAAAATGGACGGAGTAGCACCCGAACCAAAACAACTAAACGTAAGGTCAAATATGAAGGAGTACTACTCCACAAAGTGGTGTTCGGCACCTAATATCCCAGATTCTGGAAGTTGGCGCTCATACTACAATCTCAGGAGAAAACTGACTGACACGAAACACCTAACGTTATAAAGGAAGGTTCAACGAGTGGCCTTGAAGAAGATATGTTCGATAGAAAACCAAGTAACGGAGAAAAACCACAGATTTTTCTTTCCAACACAATACTGAATCACTAAGACAGAAAGATATAATACGTGTGAAATTATACAATCAATAAACTATGAAATTTGCCAAAAGAACATCATTGAAAAGGGTTTAGCCTAGGAATGGGTACTCTACCATTAATAAAGAGAAATCTAAATTATTAGCAAGTGGTTTAAATACTAAAAAAAGGTTACGTGATTTTGGCACGTGACAATACTTAGGCTATTATTATTATTATGTCAAAATCCGATCGGAACTTTTCAAGTTATAGGCGGTTATAAGATTAGCGAACAGACCGACAAACCAACAGACCGACAGACAGACCAACGAAAACCAGTGACATAATTTTTAATGATGTACATACAGTCATACAACATCCAAACAAATATCTTATTTTCGGAAATTTTCGCGATTACAATACTTCCCTGCCGTGGGAAGGAAAAATAATTATAATGTAATCCACATGATTGTAATATTCGAAGACAACGTTGTAAATTGTCTTCGAGTCCTATATGTGGAGTCACGAGTTGCATTTTAAAGTTTAAAAAGATAAAAGTACATTTTAAAATATTTTTTTTTTCGGAATTGGGTACTGATTTTTTTATTGAAATGTTATGATATACAAGATTTTAATAGTTAGGGACTGTATTCAAAACTATCCCATTCCACTTCTGGATATGAAATACACAAGAGAAAATTGGTTAAATTTCCGCCTGCGTGCTTTGCAGCTGGCACTAGATTGTTGCATCTGTTGCAAACGAATGGAATAGTTCTGAAACTACCAATATTTTTTAATCAACAGCAAGTGCATATTGTCTAAGTCATTTGATGCCTATTTATTTAAATTGGAATTATACTGTAACACAACGATGTTAAAATTTTCCATTCGACGTTAGACGACAAAAATCCGTACGACGTATTTTATTTGCACAGCTCATTTGCCCCGTATTTGAAGCATGTCGCCAGTCTATAAAAAGACATAAATCGTACACTGTCAACTATCAGTATACAAATATACGTATTTGCACACTACAACCGTTGTGAATTTCGTTTTAAATTTACAGGGTGTCCTGAAAAATAATTAAGAATCAACTACTTTTACATTAGTGTTAGCTTTAGAGCTAACTTGCAGCAAAACAAGGTCGAAAAAGATTATCACGATATTGCTCTAGGAACGTGCTAATTTCGATTTTTCAAATTCGGTTTGTTTATAAGCTAGGTTAACCTAGACACCACCCAACTACTCACATAATCTTAGTACATCAACATCATATGTTTCGACGAAGGTGGGATTGTGGAAAAGGAGGGAGGGAGGGATGGGTTATCTTAAAGGTTTGGGTTATACATGGTGATTCACAAGTTGTGACCAAAAATGGAACATCATACACAGGACCGCTTTTTAAGGGAGGTCTCCTATGTAACACTTTTCCCTCGAGGGCGTCATTAAAAAGACAGTGTTGAAGTTCAAACATAAAAAACAATTTTATTTAATACCTTCAAAACCCTCAACTGGAATCAACTAAAATTTGGTATGTGGATTTAACTAAGTATTGTCCACATTCAAACGTATTTGCTTAAACTTAACGTGCACCAGTAGCGGATATAGGGGATTAGTGGCATTATGTTTCCAAATGAAAATAGTATGCTACTGTTTTTTTTAATCGCGCAATTTTTGAATTTTACCTTGAATTTGCTACAAATAATTGGGTATTTCTCAACAAATTTCAAAATTCATGTCCTGAGCCATTGATGCTAAGTTGCACGGATTTATCATCAATTTAACATTTTTATTATATCATTAAAATATTTCAAAAGCATAAATTCAAATAATATATTGACACAAAAAATACGATTAATTTATTAGTCTAAAAATCATGCCCTCATCTCGTCCCTGGGTCTGAAATTAATAATAAAAAAATATATATAACCAAATCTGTTCATGTTATTATGAATTGAATTTTAATAAAATGAATTTGGTAATAAGTATGGATTGTATAGTCAAGGTTTCATTGCTAAAAATAAATATGTATATAAAAAAATCTATTCAAACTATGTCCCTTGAAATGAAACCATTCCCTCACCCATTATAAATATCCGATTTGTGGTCTACACCATTTGATATTTTTCGACGCAGCTGTTATGTTTTTAAAACTTGGCAATGCTGCCAATAATGTCAACATGGAGGAATTTAGTAATAGTGAAAAGAGTTGCTGCAAAAAAGTATTTGATTTCAATAATTACAACATTACATTTCTCTGTGTCATTACCTCACTGTTTACATCAAAAGGTAAGTCATTATATCGTTCGAATGTCTTAATGATTTTTTTCTTGTTTTGGGGAGTAAAATGCATTCACAAAAAATTTGAGGTGATGTACTGTTGGTTACGGTGTCGTATGCAAATCCGTCATTCCCTCACGATCATTCCCTCACTATATTAGAAAGTGATGGCATGATTTTTGCATATATAAAATTGTGGTTTGGGTGTTATTGTTTAACTCCAGGTTGTATAGCATTTGTTTTTCATTAGATATCCGTATATCAAGAATTGGGAAAATGAAGAAGTGAAGAAGAAAAGAAATTAAAAAAGGAGTACGACAGAAAGAGGCGATGACAAATGAAGATCAATGCTGAGTCTTTAGAAGCTTTTCGTAAAAAAGAAAAGTATTTAAAGAAGAAGAGTAAAGGTCAAGTTAATTCAATAAGTTCTATGAGTGCAAGAGAAACTAGCAAAAAACGAAAACAATGGGTGAAGAATCACCCCCACCTGTCCATCTTTACAGCGCAGAGCAGAGAATTAGTCTGCTCCCAATAGACGTAGAATGCGCAAGCAGCGAACTATTCTGTACGCGAAGATTAAAAGTTTGGAAAATAAAGTAAGGAACGTAGTCAAGCTTAGCGACAAATATAAGAAGAGGTGTTTGAGATTGAAAACTAAAAGTACTGACCCAAACTCTCCAGCAACTAAAGTGTCTTTGCTTTCAAATAATATACAAGTTCCTGACGTTGTAAGAAAAAGACTCATTTTCGGAGAAGGACTGTCAGCGGAATATCTGTGAAGATCTTGGAAGTAAACATGAAGAAGAGAAAAAAATATTACAAAATGTCGAAGCTGCAATTAGTACAAGAGATACAAAAAAAGAACTGTACTCGTAAAGTTAGCTCCAAAATGCTGAAAGTTAAGGGTGATGTTGTTCATTTCTTAGAGAAGGATGAAAATACGAGGATGAGGCCAGAGAAAAATCACTATCTAAGCTCTCTGAAGTATAAAACAAATCTCAACACATCTACTAATAAATTAACTTATGTATTTTATTGAAATCCAGCATCAAATTGTTGTAAGAATCATTCCCCCATCCTATCAGTCATTCCCTCATTTCATTGTTGTTTAAAAGTCATTTTTCTACATGTTATACACAAAAATATGCAGGACCTCCATTATCGATGAACCTCACTAAAGTAAAACTTTATATTTCTGCAAAAAAAAGGATGTACTTTCATTATTTTTTCTAAATTTGTTGAGAAATACCCAATTACTGTTGTGTTTTTTTTTATAGAGTGGATTGTTTTCGTAAAAATAAGAAAAAAAAACAAATTAGATAATAAAAACTTTATTTCAATAAAAATGGAAAAAATGAACTTTTGACTTGACTTTTACAAAAAGAAAATGGTAGCAGTAATGATAGCAACCATATAACACATAAATTTGATAAGCTATCTCCTAAGAGACGTCAAGTTGATATCAAGGCCACCTATTTTATTTTGAAATTAATTGTACCTCGCCTCTTCAATGATCTAATTTGTTTAATTTTTATTTTTACGAATACAGTGCACTCTAGGAAAAAACACAAGAGCAGCAAATTGAGGGTGAAATTCGGAAAAAGACAGTGGCGGACTATTTTTATTTGGAAAAATGATGCCACGAATCCCCTGTATCTCCGCAACTGGTACACGTTAATTTTAAGTAAAGACTTTTGAATGAGGAAAATTCTTAGATAAATCCATACACCAAGTTAGTTCATTCCAGTTGACGGTTTTGAAGATATTAAAAAAATTGTTTTTCATTTTTAAACTTATTTTAAACTTCAAGTGAAGCTCTCGAGGAAAAAATATTACACAGAATATCTCCCTTAAAATGCAGTCCTATGTATGATGTTTCATTTTTGGTCACGACTTTTGGATCACTCTGTATGTTACTAAAGAACATGCTTGTTATTACCTGACCTATACGGTTCGTAGAGAAAAGTTCCAACTTTGAGGGAAGCCCTGTATTTATATCCCACATGAAGCTTGAAAGTATTGGTTCTAGTAATTTTAACAAAAAATGTGCTCGCATTCTATATTTACGTCATATGGTAAATAATTCTGCATTGTAGTAATTAAGCTGTAATCATCATTCGTCCTTCTACCTCACTGTCTCAGAAGGAGGGTAATTAACGTTTGTCGCGCGTGGGTATGTTGTACCTATGTATCCACAAAAATATTTCACGGGCTACAGGAAAAGCGGCTTATCGCTGGATTCGTTTCAGCTGTGCGACTGATACTGGCTATATTGAAACTTTTAAACAAAATGGCAGACTTAAATGACAAAAATTCGGCATTGAAATTTCTATTTCACAGGCTACAGCTTAAATGGCTTGATGGATTTTAACATACGATGCCAGCGATACTGGCTGTACTGAAATTATATAAAATTAAAATGACGGACTTAAATCGAATGAAATTTTATCTCACAGCTTAAATGACTTGATGGACTTTGACATAATGATGTGTCTCTAGATTTGTCTTGACATCTCAACTCTCAGTGAATATGCCAAAATTTTCCTAAATATACATGCTCGTAAAGCTTTCTAATTCATATTTTAGATCTGTAGTGAAAAATTTAGAATATTTTCCCATCAAATTAGTGATGCTGGTTTCTAATTCGTTTTCTTTTAGATTGACTAATTTATCTGGCCTCAAAAAAGCAAATATATCATTCACTTCACGAAATCCTTCAGTACGTTCTTGCAATTCGTTACCTACTGATTAAATCTAAAACTTCGTAGTAATTTATTCGATGTTTTTTGTGTTTGCAGTGGCGAGTCAGCAGCTTTTCACTTTCACTTTCTTTGATTTTCCTCTTTCTGATAATGGGAAAACCAGGATTTTCACATTCCATCTCTTCATATTTATTCTTAGCCTTCAGAACAAAATTATCGTATGTGCTTTCGCTCCTCAAACCTTTTAATTTTTTTTAATGCTGCTGAAATGCACTTTTGATCCATCATCAAGTCAATTCATTACGCGCAATACTGAATGCCACCATAACAAATTGAGGAAAAGGTCCAGTTCATAGAGGAAAGGAGAGATCTTACACACATTACATCTTCGCCAGAAGCCCCCACTCTTGAAATTTTGTCTTCTATGCAATCGATAATATATTCAAAATTTTTTTTCCACGATATTATCACGAAGAAAATAGATATGTCATCAAATAACTTTTTAACTTGCAAAAATTTGAAATCATCAATATGGACATTTTTAGAGTTAGTCTTTCCTACATCTACGCTACAATTTTAGTGTGAATAGCTCTTGTTAGGCCTTAGTAAAAAAACGGTACAATTCATGTGATCATTTATTGCAAAAAACATATACTCATTATCATTCATTAGATAAGGGCCGACGAAACAACTTTTGATGAAGAGTCCCGACGAGCTGCGTATCTTGAAGTAAAAAGTTTTCATACCATCATAATTACGAATAAGCCACAGCCAGCGAACCACAAAACTTCGTAATTAATGAAGTAACGAGTTCCTTTCAGTACGAAATATTTTGTAATTAGTTTCCGTAACGTTGTCATTTTATCCAGCTTGATGAGAGTTAATTAATCTGAGCCTCTTTCAGACGTAACTAACCTTCCTTTTTGGCTACAGAATATGAATAGTTTCATCCAATATAGCTATGAATGCTGATAGTTTGAACTAATGGTAAATCAATCTTTTCACAGAAAAAGTTTCCTACTGGGGGTATTCGGTTTTTACAATACAACCTCAAGTTAAAATCTAGTACTTTTTTCCCTTGTTAAATAAATAACTATTTTTTGAATCTTTGAACATTTAAATACATACTACCAACATCGTAAAGTACTTGAAATATTGAGCTTTTCTAGAATGGAACTCCTTGAAGTCTCTAGCAACCTCAAGAAATCGCCTGACATAATTTGTCAGAGCTGCTGAGATAACTGATGAAGATAATATGAAGCAGACAACTCGTATGAAATGAACGATAGTTGCTCTCAAAGGTCCGAAAAATCTAATTTGCTATAGTGATCGCGCCGTAATGGCTTACCTAATGAGCATGGAATGTGTTTTGCTGCTATTCTGTAGAATAAAATAGTTGGAATATCGCCCTCTCAGATCGTGGTAATTCCAAGAATGTACACATCAAAGAATTGCCAACAAAAAAAGATGCGTATTTCATTTGGTAGAAGCTGAAGGTGCTCAAAATGGAAAATGAAAGACACCACTTACAATAAATGCGTATATTTATGCCTAGCCAATTACATCATCTACAAATACACATCACACAAAATAGCACTCTTAACAGAAATGGTGGCTTCTAGACCTACAAGCTAATTTTTTTTTGTGCTAGTGCCAGAAGCATACCTTCAGGTTCAGTCTAAGTACATTAGGCAAAAATCTTGAAAGCAAAGCTCAGCAGTAGAAGTTACTTGCAAATGATTAATAACACTATAATTGCATCTGTTAACTGCACTAGCTGGTATAAGGAAAACGTTCCTTCGAAGGATGCTTTCAAGATCTCATATTCTGAAAGCCAAATGTGCACTAGCTCAAGTTACTTACAAGGTGTCCTCCCTGCGTAGCCTTTCCCTAGGGCACATATCAAACGTGAGGATTTGCAGATCAGAATCCACGGGCAAAATAATGTCATCATTATCTCTGTCATATTTATCTTTTACTTCGTTGTCTTCCTTGCCATCTTCTGAAGTTAGTACCGATTGTGGATCAGGCAGACTTTGAGTCTCTCTTACTCTACTGAAAACAGTTAATTGCAATTTTGAGATAGGTTTTGACTACGCCTAAACAGGCACAAAGATCTACAAGGCGTAGCCAGAAACAGAATTTTAGAATAAAAAAAACAAACAACATTTTACCCACAAACAACCAGAAAATGAGATCCTAGGTATGTGTACAAAATCTAGCTAGTGACATAGATATGTGAAAGTCTAGAGAAAGTGTAAATATTTAGTATTGAATAGGGAAAATCCTCAAATTTGGTTACCTTTTTTAAATAATTAAGTAGTCCATACTTTGGCATAATATATTGAAAAAATCTGCTTACAAAAAACGAAGTTCGGGATACGATTTTATTGAAATTAACTACATACACTTTTGAAAAATACTTACAACTCAATAAGAGATTCTGTTTCTTGATTATCCATTTTGGAGACCTTCGGAGTACCTTATTGATTTGAACTACTTCTCTGCAATTTCCTGAAATAAAGTGCAATGCCATTAGAATATTTATAAAAAGTAGGTATTAGCGCCAATCTTGTTGACACTTAACTAGCATTTCTATTTTACTTACCCTAAGAAGTCCAATCATCGAACCATTTTGGATGACGATTATGGGAAGGTGGTTTGTTTATTACCACGTATATGCCAATGACTTATTTTGAACGTGAAATCTTCCAAAAGCTACACAGGGTGTTAATTAAATATGTACCATAAATTTAATAGACGATTCTTTGGGTAATTTTTAAACAAAAAGTTTATATAAACTTAGGTCCGCAAATTCTTCGTTGTCAATGGAGGGTGTTAAAATTTAAATAAAAATGTTTTTTCGTAAATTTCCTAAATATCCTCTACCTAATTTTATTGTAATTTGGCGGTAGTATTCATAACATCAAGGAGCTAATTTAGCCCTAAATTTATTAAGTACAGTGGCGCCTCGAGGGGGATCTGAATGAATATTTGTGACAAACTGACTTTTGTGTAATTTTCATTGCATGCATTGGATTAAACAACCAGAAATGCTGCTTTTTATTTTTTTGATTTTTTTTTCGTATCCTGCTTAGTTTTCGAGAAAAAAAAAGTCCACTTAATTGCATATCCCTGGAATATCGAATATGGAGAAAAGTTTCTTTCGGAAATTATTTTTTTTATAATCTTTCATTACTGATTATGTAGCAACAACAACACATACTAAATAAAACTAACATCTATACACTAAATTAAGCGTTGGAAGTATCCCCCTTAGTCTAGCCGCCCCATCGTTAAATTACGCACTCTCCTGAAAATACCTGGCGTATTTTTTATTATGTCGCATGAATTGATGATTCTATTCCGCATTCATCTTCATTTTTAATAAGAGTTTTGTATACCTACGCTTTAAAGTGTCCCCAGAGAAAATAATCTAAGGGATTCACATCGGGCGCGCGAGGGGGCCACAGGTGAGACAAAAAAGTTGCATTTTTATTAGCTTAACACTTAATTAACACCCTGTATAATTGAAGTAGTCTTAGCCGGTTTGAAATCACCATTATAATATCAGTGATATTAATTCAGTACCTTTTACATCTTTATAAGAAAACATTACCAGGTAGCGGTTAAATACAGGTTAAGTATAAAGAATTTTTACTCTATGGATTGAGTATGATAAACGTATATCCTTTATAGTACTTTAATATCCTTCACAAAGAAAAAAATGTACGCTCAAGCATCCGTTTGTCACTTTGGTAGGCAAAGGTAGGCAAATTAGCCAAAATTATGCACTAAAATTACACAATTTCGGCGACACGCAATGCAATGTGTGCCTTTGGATTTCAAAAACAAAAACATACAATGGATGCTCTTTTCACATTACTCACTTTACAGTTATATTCAAATTTAAACGATAAATAAATTTCAATAGCTCTTTTTGCGACTTTTCCAAAGCGTTTGGCTGTGTAAATCATGATATAGTGTTACAAAAATTAAACAAATATTAAATAATAATAATAAATTCAGTCCTAAGCGTAAAATTATCAAGACAATAAATTAAATACGAGGGTGGCTCAAACATGAACCGGACTTTTGTTTTAGTAATTTTAGTGGTATAGTAAATACAAGTTTATTTACATTTTATTTTTCTACATAATTTCCTCTCTTATTATCGCATGTTTCCCATCGGATCGGAATTTTTTCAATTCTCCCATCAAATAATGAAGCTGGTCATGTCATGGTCAATTGTGCATGAACGTTTTCACACCTTCGTCGTCGTCAAAGTGGTAACCTCCCAGGTCTTCTTTTAGTGGCCCATACATCTGATAGTCACATGGCGGTAAATCGGGACTGTAAGGCGGGTGTTCAAGAGTATCTCAATGAATTTCGCGTAATATTTCTTCGCAAGGACTTTTTCTGCAGATAGACTGGTCTTTTCGCGGTACAGCCTCTACAGACTTTCGCCACTCCATGGACAATTTTTTGCCAGTCGTATACTTGTGTCTTATCGCCGAACTGTGCTGACAAAAATTTCTGCAAGTGTGCATCTCTTGCTCAGACATGATGCTACTAACAGCTCATGTAGTTCGGCGCACCAAACCGACTGCCTCCCCTCTTGCTGACATCCCCACCTAACATATAGCAAGATGTCGCCCCACTCCATTCACCTATGGCGCATTAAACAGAAAAGTCCGATTCATATTTGATTCACCCTCGTATAGGCCCAGGAGCACCTCAAGGATCAGTATTACGTCCAATCTGATTCTTAGTATATATCAACGATTTATTAACCGCATAAATGGTAAATTTGTCGTTTTTGCTGACGATACCACAATACTTTGGTAATACAAATGTATAAATGAAGTTATGGCACAAATTGATTGTGATATACAATCAATCCATAATTACTTGACTTTCAATGTTAATAAGACAACACCCAACTAGCAAAGTAGTGCTATAAGCTTTTGGTAAAAGAACCGTTCAGCCATAAAAGCTCTCTATTGTTGTTGCCTGAACACCAAAATGCTGGCTTAATGTTGTGTGGAATGCAAGTTTGCTTTTTGCAACATATTTGCTCTAAAATGGGGTGTTTAAAATATTCTTATAGCATAGTTACACAACACCTTATAGGACAAATTTTTAACTGTTGCATAAACGTTTATACAACTATTTTATACGGCATATTTGCAGGTTAGTCAAAATGGTTATGTTGTGGCATCCAAGGTAACGTTTATAAAACAAATCCGAGCCTTGTTGTTTTGCTGTGCAAATTTACTACTTTAGCCAACAAATTGCTCCCAAAGGAAGCACTTATACAACTGTTGTTTAGTAGCTGTTAAAGGCTGTACATATGCTAAATATGTTGGTATACAACTTCACCATAACCTAACTTTCTGCTGTCATATTTTTGTTAACATGCCATAACCACTGTTTTAAGACAAACAACGCATGCATATTGGTTCAAAAGGTTTTATCAACTGTTCAAACAGAAGATAATATAGATCTAGTACAAATTCTAGTTAAATCATTCGACTCGGTCAGTATTTCATTTCTGACATTTGTCTAATTGTTGTATAACGTCTGCAGGCAACACTAAAATATTCTAATAAACTAAAGACAACATAGATGATGCCATGATTATACACAATCACTCGCCATATTGGGCAAACATTTATTCCTCTAGTTGGTGTTAAATAATTATGTTTCAGTTCGAAATTACAGATATAAAGTGATAAAAATTAGTGTAATTATGTCTAAATATACGATTTGTGGAAGATTTAACGCATATAAGTTCAGTTTTCCATCTTAAAAATCCAGACATACTTTTGATCATTATCAAAATAAGAATCAAATACGAAGCCCGTAGAAATTGCGTAACTACTTTGCACGATAATCACAATAAAATTTGCTGCGCAAGTAATTCAATAGCCCTATATCACAGTGTAGAAGTTTATCATATACCTGTGTATGAAACTCACAATGGCCGATATGTAAGTAAACAAGATGACTGTATTGTGTTAGTTATATGTTCTTTACTTCGTCTATACAGTACATAAGAAATAGTTTGGTTGCAATAAAATAGAATCACGTAACAGAATAGTTGTATAGTTGACAAAAACTGAATCTTGCACTGACGCAAATGTGCTATAGCGGCTGCAAGAGGCTTACACTTTTGGTGTATAACTGTTACCTGCTGCCATTATACAACCTCTTAAATGACTGAAGTGTCCTATTAGGTGTGCCCATTCCGCTTGTATAGCTGTTCTAAGAGGGTTTTGCCAATATTCTTACAGTATACAATGCTGTGTAAGGAATACTGTATAATCATTCTTGCAACTCTAATAGGAGTGATAATTGTTAGTTGGGCATTTATGACATTTGAATGCTTACTTGGTTTTATAAATTAAAATAATGAATTGATACAAAAAACAAATTTTTGAGACTGACCATTGATCATATTAAAGGTTTCACTAATCAAGTAGACAAGTTTCTTTCTCAACTAGCAAAGATTTTTCTAATTTGTAGATCAATTAGTTATAACGTAGGAAAAAGCACAGCCTTAAGCAATTACTTTGACTTATTCGAAAGTAGATTGAGATACCCTTTTGGTGTACCTGTTCCCACAATTGTTTGAAAAAGGTACTCATTCGAAAAAAACAAACAACTAGATATAACTAAAAGCAATCCTAATTATACTTGCAGGCACTTAGTTGTAAATCTTAAAATAATGACTGTCGTATCATTGTTCACTTTAGAAACAGCAACTCTTATTTTTAAAGGTAGACTGAGATACCCTTTTGGTGTACCTGTTCCCACAATTATTGTTTGAAAAAGTTACTTATTCGACAAAAACAAACAACTAGATATAACTAAAAGCAATCCTAAATATACTTGCAGGCACTTAGTTGAAAATCTTAAAATAATTACTGTCGTATCATTGTTCACTTTAGAAAAAGCAACTCTTATTTTTAAAGGTAGATCTAAATTTGAAACATTAAATATAAGTATCAATACTAGATGAAAAAAGATCTCAAATTAGTAGTAGGAGAACAACACTTGTGAAAGATTCAACAATTTATAATGATCATAATTAACAATTCTACCCTGAGCTTAAAAACTTTTTAATGTGTGTGAGTTCTACAATTCACCCAGTTAAATTCCACTTATGTAATTATATTATAGTTTAGTTTTAAGTTAGCTTTGCCATTAAGGATTATTGTATTATTGTATTTTTCAGACAATAAAGCATATCTATCTATCTATAGACTTGGTTATTCTAATTCGTTGCTAGAGACTGATACAACGGTCAATGTCTTAAATGAATCTTAAGATTACCCCCTAGAAGCTTAAATTTTACTTTCTCAAAAGGATAGTTTTGAAGGTGTTATCTATAGTGAACAAATAATAGCTTTTGAACAAAACGTGCTAGAAACACTATTTTTAAAAGTTCCTTATTTGTTAGCATTGTGTCTACCATACCACTAATCTAAAAACTTATGATCTAAAAAACGTATATGGAAATATTTACATCTTGTCTTCTGCATAGAAGAAGAGATCTTCGTAACATGCAGAATGCATGTATTGTAAGTGCAACATCTTGATGTGGAACAACTTCTACGTGCGATTACAACGATTTCAAGCACTAAAACAAATACAAGCACAGTCAGTCTACCAAAGCCCGCATATAAGACACATAACATTATGTAAAGTAGCATACTCATAGTGATAGCCAAAAGTATGACGGTGCTATTCAACGTTACTTTATATAAAAAAATAAAACTACATTCCGACGAATTGGAGTAACTAAGTTAATTTCCTGGTCAATTTGTTCAGATCAATGATACGGATTGCAATTATAGCCCTGTTCGTACAGCCGTTACCAACCTGTCAGTGACCGTGTCCAAGATCCCGTCACACAAGTTCGCTTCGTTCTGCTACGCTATGTAGACGGAACTCCCACGGCCGGATCCCAGACACAGTCACCAACAAGTTACCGACCACTGTACGAACAAGTCTTAAAAGTCCTGATGATTTTGATTAAACAATTAAACTGTGCGCTTATATAACAAGTATCTTATGGGTGGTTCCAAGTTTCAAACGACTTATCATCATTCATGTAGCGTACTGGAATTGTTGAACTACTTGACAAATAAAGAAGGGTAACATTGCATCTCACAAACAAAGCTATCATTGTATGTAAAATATCAAAACTTTGATGACCATTCGTCACATTTCGGCCTATTCTTACGCGCAATATATACTAAGTGACATATAAATCCGAACACCCAGTTTAAATGGTTTTATTTTAATAAAATTTTGTATAAGTACTTAATGAAGCATAATAAGTAAATGATAAAAATTTCAAAATGATTGCACTGCTTTAAAGCCCTTTGACCTTTGATAATGTGTGGATGCACCCTGATGTGCTACGCATTCTCCAACCCGCCTAGGCATGATTCTGATCAGGTGGTCAATGTCCTCCTGTGGTATCTCATTCCAGGCAACCACCAACTCCTCTCGAAGTGCTTCTAGAGTCTGAGGAGGACGTTGCAAATTGAGCAATCTCCTACCCATCATATCCCACACGTGCTCAATTGGGGATAAGTCGGGAGATCTGGGTGGCCATGGTATAACAATGTGACATCATTATGTTGAAAGAAGTCTATTGTCACTCTTGCAACATGTGGTCGGGCATTATCTTGTTGGAAAGTTGGATCTGCCAGGGTGTCAAGATAGGGTAAAAGATGGGGTTCTAGAACTTCGTGGATATAACGCTGCGCGTTCATGTTACCTCTGATGAAGATTAAAGGTGACCTGGAGCCATAAGCTATAGCACCCCAAACCATAACTCCAACAGTGTGATGAACATGTCTTTCAACAAAAAACTGTGGATTCCTCCTTTCACCACGTCGCCTTCTAACCCTGCACGACCATCGTGCATGCCTAAACAAAATCGAGACTCGTCACTAAAGACAATACTGTTCTATTCCTGATCCCAGAGTGACCGTTGTCTGCACCACTCAAGGCGATTACATCGGTGTTCTCGAGTTAAAGGGAGGACCCAGTGTGGCCGGTATGAAAACAAGCCAAAACTTCTCATTCGTCGGTAAACACTTCGCATGCCAATAGGTCTTCCGTGTTCTGCAAACCATTCATTTGCAATGGACCTGGTAGTGGAGAAACGGTCCCTTAAGGCCAATAATCTTAGGCGTCGATCTTCACGGTCTGTTGTTCTACGGCGGCGTCCAGTGCCCCTTGCTCTTTGCGTACGGCCTTCTCGAAGCCATGCCTGACAACACCTAACCACAGTGTCTACACTTCTTTGCACTCTAACTGCAATTGCCCGAAAAGAAAGTCCAGCTTCCCGAAGTCCCACTATACGGCACCTATCAAACTCACTAAGTTGACGAAATCGTACAGGTCTCCGTACTCTAGGCATCGTAACCGATCGTAAAGGATGTCAAGAACCAAAATCCGCCAACTTTGATTCTTTACTGCGGCTGAAATATTCATTTTTAGAGCGTTAGTGAATTAAAAAAAAAAGCAGTATAAAAACCGGAATGTCCAACTGATGAGGCTGAAAATTTTTTCACTTGTTATTTACAGTAAGATAAATACATTCACCAACTTTTATTAAAATAAAACCATTTAAACTGGGTGTTCGGATTTATATATCACTTAGTATACTATAAATAATAATTGTTGAAGAGCTACTTCATTTGAGATCTGCATGCTACACTTTTGTCTGCCATTGAAACATAGGAAATTGTGCGATAATAATGTGTATGGTGAATTCGGGAAGTATGGATATGATAAACAAATACATGTATCAGGTGCGATAACGAAAACAGCAGTTGCAGAACAAACAAACATATGTAACGATATAAGATATAGAATCAATTCAGGCTTTGCAATCAAGCCTCAGGGTAATTGGTTTTCAGTTTTTGTTGTTATACTCTATTCCTCCCTTTATTTGTAAAACGTGTGACAATGTATTTCGAATGACGAAATCTTAAATGTTCAAATTCAGAAAGAATTTGGGACATCAAAAGACGAATGGATAACAGAGAGAATTTTGGGCCTTAAAGCTGAGCGGCTTTGAGCCGATCTCTACCTAAACTGAATAAGGAAGACCAATAACCGGTATACAAGTTTAATGTTGATGACTATTTTGCTGTATCCATTAAAATTATTCGAACTTCACAAACATAATGACTTTCACTGGAGTTTTTGGGGATGCACTGAAACTCATGAAAAGCGTAGGAAATCACCCTACAAATTTGCATTCAAAATATAAAAGAAGCCATGAACCTAATATGTCTAGTGCTTCATGATTTTATTACAAAAATAAATACAACCAGTAACTTACATTTTATCTTCTTCCAGGAAATAATCAAGGCCTAGCTCCTCCAGGTCAAACATGTTCCTAAATATTTGCTTATATTATAAAATAAATTCCTACATGTGTAACCAAAACTAGGTTGACGTACAAAAGTCCACACACGTCACTATTCGACGCGACGCGCAACGTCGTGGAGCGCCGCGGCGCCTGGTTTGACAATTGTTGGATCAATACCAAGGGCGTCGTTGCCCTTTTTCATGCCAGGGCTTTCCTCGCTATATAGGATGTTCCTTAATGATAGGCCGTATTTACAAGTGCGCATTCCTGAACCAGATTTAGGTAGAAAAGTTCATAAAGACGTGTGTCCTGCAAAGTCTGGTTCTGAAGATACAGGGTGTTAAAGTTTCATAAATACAATGCTTATTTATTGACAACTCAAAGATCCTGGTGCTGATTTTGTTGAATTTTGACATTCAATGCCATAAGGCGCTAAGTTAGCACTAACTAGAAGATACTTACAGTGGACCACCGATAATCCGGCCCCTGTCTAATCCGGCGCTCCCTGTAATCCGACATGTCTTTGAACATGTATTACATACATACGTATTTGACAATCTTCGCTAATGCAGATCACGCAGGTTTGAACAGGTTACAACTTGTACGCGCCACCGCTATCGTGCTCGACGCTTAAGCATTGTTTTAATTAGTTTAAATTTGACTACTGGTGATAGCGGTACGGCCTAGTGTGCGTTCATTGTTTACTATTTATTCATTGAGTATTAAGTATAGTACCTAGTAATGTCATCACAAACTCAGAAGCGAAAGCACAAAACATTGACAATTAAAGAAAAATGTGATATTTTAGACCGCTTAAATCGCAATGAAACTTTCAGTAGTTTAGCAAGTGAATACGGCGTAGGCCGATCTACAATTTATGACATTAAAAGAAACCACGAGAAGATCAAGAAGTTCGTGTCAACTACTGACTGCGGGCCATGCAAGAGACAGACACTTAAGAAAGCTGAACATCCAGAAGTGGAAGAAGCTTTGTACATGTGGTTTCTTCAGGTAAGAAATAGGCATGCACCAATTTCAGGACCCATGTTGGTCATGAAAGCTAAGTTTTTTTAGAAGGAAATAACAAAAAAAGATGATTTTGTGGCCAGCAAAGGATGGCTAGAACGTTTTAAAAGTCGTCATGGCATACGTTTACTGACTATTACAGGAGAGAAACTTTCTAACGATGCCACCTGCATAGAGAGCTTTAAATTAAGATTTTTGCAAAAGGTAAACGATTTTAATCTCGACCCGTCACAGGTGTACAATGCAGACGAATCAGGGCTTTTTTGGGGTGTGATGCCTAACAAAACTTTCATTTCTTGTAACGAAAAATTCGTACCTGGACGAAAAGTAAGTAAAGAGCGTGTAACCATACTACCATGTGCTAACGATGCGGGCACTCACGCCCTTAAGATGATGGTCATTGGGAAATCTAATAAACCACGGGCATTCAGAAACATTGATCTACCTGTACACTATTACGGATAAAAAAGTGCATGGATGACAAAAGACCTTTTCAAAAAGTGGTTTGATGAATGCTTCGTACCTGAAGTTAGAAAATGGTTAAAAGATCATAATTTTCCTCAAAAAGCGTTGTTGTTTCTTGATAACGCTCCCGGTCATCCGATTGAAAAAGAACTAACAACTGAGGATAAATGCATCACTGCGATGTTTCTTCTGCCAAATTGCACTGCACTGATTCAACCAATGGACCAGAATATCATTCAGTTTGTCAAGCAAGACTATTAGAAAAACCTACTTCTGAGAGCCGTATCAAAAGACCAACCAATAGAAAAATCTTTAAAGGAATTTAATATGAAAGACTTGGTTTTAGCTCTTTGTCAGTCGTAGAATGCGTTACCGTCATCAACTATTAAATCGTCTTGGAAAAAGTTATGGCCAGATAAGTCACCACTCCTAGCAACGTTCCACAAATCAGAACAAGTCGCTACTGAAACACAGATAAGTCCGGAAGATTTTGAAATCTGGTGCCGTGGAATGGATAAAGAGGAAAATGTTTTTCATGAAATGTCTGATGAAGAGATTATAAAAGAAGTTTCTAATTATACAACAAACAATCAGGAAAATAACGACGACGTGATTGCAACTGCTCCACAAGTCACAGCACAAGACGCAATTAACGCCTTTGAGCTAGGTTTACAATGGGCTGAAGAGAATGGTACATCCTACAACGAACTTTTACTTTTGAGAAGACTGAGGGACAAAGCTCTGATCTCGCGTTATAACAACCTTAAATAAAAAAAAATTGATGAATATTTCCAAGCTTCATAATTTGATAAATTCATTAATGATTTTGATTAATAATTCTTGATTATTTTGGTACATATGTATGTGCATTTATGCTTAATTTTATAATAAAATGTAAGCTCTCTATTGTTATTTAATTTACTAAATTCGACATACATAAAGTATGTATGATTTGTACTTCAAAGTACAAACATATACATGACATATATAATCTTACCATTGGATATGTAATTTGTCGGATTACAAGGTACTCTTTTGTAAAAATTCCGGACTATAGGGGGTCTTAGGCAGTGCTCTATAATCCGACAAATTCGATAGTCCGACACTGCCCTGCATAATGTTTGTCGGATTACCGGAGGTCCACGCAAACAATATTTACAAAAAACTGTACAGCACTCACTTTTTAAAAAATATATTTCTTTTTTAGGATGAAGCAGTCAATCATACAACTTCTTTGTCTATTGGTACCACTCCGTATTTTACTTCGTTTTCGAAGAAAAAATAAAAACAACTGCATACATGTCGAAAATTGTTGAGCTATGAGAGCGGAAGCCTGCATAGAAACGGTAGGTAGTCATTTTCAATATTTTTGTAAATATTTCGTCCAATTGTTGTTACATACTTTTCCTTACTGAAAAATGAAATACAAATAAATATTGTGTACGATCACATTCAATTGATTTTATTTTAACAACTTTTTCACATGCAGTGAAGTTGTTTCTATTTGTGATCCATGCGAATGTGATCAACCACTCTGGCGAAAACTCGCCGAGCGTGGCAACCGTGCGACTTTGTCTGGAGGCTCGTCGCTACAAGCCAATCAGGAAGAGGCCGACAGAGCGCCATATCTACCGATCACGCGTTGATCACGAATCAACCACTGTTTACGATTACTTTGTAGCTTCGTTAGATACACTTTAATTTTCTCTTCGAAAAAGTAAGATGTGAATAGATATCAAGAGAAAGGAAGAGTTGTCACTTTATGTGCCTAATTTGAGTACAATGTAAGTCTTACAAAAGTCATGGGCGTAGATTCTTTTTGAGAATATTATGTGTAAGACGGTCCCCAGAAATGATAGTGGCATTCATAATTATCTTCTAGTGCTGAAACGTAGCGTCTTATAACAATGCCAAAATTCAACATCAAGGGCGAAAGGATCTTTGGGATATTAATAAAAACTTTGATACACCGTACCACGAAAACCACACTTTTTAGGACATACATTTATATGAACTTTTCTACCTAAACTTAGTTTAGGAATGCGCCTATATAATTCGATCATTAAGTATCACACTGTATGGTATAGGAGGAATCTTCGCGTGATCTTGGAAAAATATTCTATTTCCCATAATCTTACTTAAAACTTTCAATGAATCTGCAAAATTGCGTCAAAAATTATTCAAGAAAATTCCATGAATCGTTTTTTTTTTCACTCTAAATACAGTTGGATCTTAATAAAACTCGAACCACATTGAGCGACTTCAAAAACGCTGGTAACACTGATAAGCACAGGATTTGTGACTTGACAATTTTTGGGTGTATCAAATGTATATTGAGACCCTTAAATCAAATCTAAAAACAGAATTTTTCTATCACCCACAGATATTCGGTAACATCTACTTTTATGAATTCCAATACGTAACACCTCAGATTGCTGCATTTCCCGGCGTTTATGCGATGACTCACATATATAATGTTAAGACCAGTCTATTCCTATTTATTGTATGCGAGCTCTATGTTTAGGGAGCATATTGCGTTTATCAGTAGACTAATAGCAGCCGAGTCAGTTACGTTTTCTGTGTTGAAGCGTTGAGTACCGTTAATTTTTGTTAAAACGGTGTGTTATTTTTAGTTTATTGTGATCGAGGCTAGCTTTATGGACAATGCCTAGGGACTGTGTAAATAGTGCGAATAGTTTTTTATGTGTACTTTTACTACCCTTGTGATGAAAGCATACGAACTTTATTTTGGAATTAAAGTTGGCGACCAAGATAAACTATGGACCCCTCATATATGTTGTAAGACGCTGGTTTGGAGAGAATCGATAGACCATACTACTGATTGCTATTTTTGCCTCACAAATATTAAAGGTATTGGACCAAATTAGAAACATACTGTAAAGTATTTTAATTCACCATCAGCTTTGCGACCCGTTACGCATAGTGATGAACTTTCTGTCCCAGTTCCATCAGAATCTTGGCCTTTGCATGAAAAAGTCGAATCCACCGATTCTGAATGTGTTGAAGTGATGGTACAGAAAGCGCCGCATTTGTTCATACAGGGCGAACTTTATGACTTAGTTCGAGAATTAAATCTGTCAAAATCCCTGTCAGAACTTTTAACGTCAAGATTGTTGGTACGCAACGGTAATACATATCCATCTGTACCTATAGCGCACGCAGTTCATATGAATGAATCATCCGAAAATATGGGAGTTTAGAGCATATCCGTTATAATGAATATGGATGGGTCATATGTGCAGATTTAAAGGCAATAGCCCTTCTTCTTGGAATGCAACTGGGACATCCTTATATTTTACGAGTATTAGCAGCAAATAAAATGTCTTATTGCAAGAAAACCGTGGGTGATAGAAAATCTCGAATGCTATTTTTGGCCTTTTGGGCACGTTTTACATAATAACCACCATGTTTTGACCATGTCACAAAAAATTATTTGAATTTTGTTCACCAGTGAACAATTATAAACGAAGATCACATAAACCAAGATCAGGCTCCGCTTGGTGGAATCAGACCCTTAACGTTATTAAATTTTCTTGCGACGGGATGTAAAATCGTTTGGAAACATAAGAACAGCAAAATAGTGGTAGCTGTACTTGTACGTTGGCGATCTAACTATCCAACCAAAGGACCGTGTTATTCCGGGCATTAACATCACACGATTTCAAGAGATGCATCCCATTTAAACTGTGCGCTAAGCTTAAGCTTTTATGACAACAGCAATAACCAAGGCTATATTGACCAATCACACTAAAACTACCAGCATCACCTTCATACTATACATCCATCTCCATCACACATACATACACTGAGAACCAAAACTGTCTGACGGCGTGAGTTCAATGTGTACGAGCGAGAAGTTTGTACAGATACATATGTTATAAGGAGATAGAAGCCAGCTGGATAGCGAAGCTCATCATCGCATTGCCTAGCAACTTTGACGCGGCAATCTTGCCAATACGTTTCACCAATTCCTTGAGTTAAGACGAATGTTGAAAATAAGCGTTAGTTTATTCTCTACGCCCAAATAATGATTTTAGTTTGAGCGTACACATTCTTAAATCGAATCTGTTTGGGATCCATTCCGGATCGGTCCTAACGGCGCTCCGCTTTAGGTCGAAATGAAATGTCACAAATTCAGCAACATTGCATCATTGGCTTTCTTCAAGATTATCCATACGAAATATATACATACTTCGAATACTTCGAAACACTAGTTTACTTAATTGATGTAAGCAATACTGCATATGTATGGTGTGACCCCGCAGGGGTATCATGTAAAAAACCTAAATAAAACGGCAAAAAAACCTTGCAAACTAGGTAGTTTTTATGGCGCGAACAGTCATTCCACGTTTGCTAATTAGGATCGTCGTGAACGTTCATTTAAGGAGGAATTACTCAACCAAACTACACGCATTATTGGTTGCATATGTTTTGTGAGGCCAAATGGTCCTTCTCTGTAGTTTTTATCTCTGAGAAGGTAGTTGGTTGAATAGCAAGATCGCATCTGGATGATTATGTGTATTGGTCTGCATATTTATAAAATCAGTGATATTTGCTGTGTGAGAAAATCATTACTGAATATGCTGCCAATGAAGTTATATCTGTTGACTGTGCCCGACGGGTTCTTTTAGGTTGTGCTTTCTGAAGAGAGGTTATGTTCAAAGTTATAAATTACGAAAAACTGAGGAGAATTGAGGGAAATCATCAACGCGCCCGCGTTGTGTGTAATTACTGTTAGCATGTATAGGGCTTGTAATTCGGCAGTGTACAGTGAATATAATTATTTCTTATCTGTCTCATTTTTGAAATTTAGTAAATGTGTACAGGTAATTTCTAGAATGGATAAGCAAAAGTGGCTGCGCAACTAATTTCTAGCTTTGAATCTCAATTAAGTGTATTTGAGACAATAACCCAACATCAACACATACAACTTACAGCTTAGACCTCCAGTAATGCCATCTCAGAAGCAGATTTTACATCATATCAGAGCCAAAGATTGATAACAAGCCTCATGCTGCTTAGACAACACGTACAACTAAGTGCTTATTTAACATCTTGTAGAAAAACCTACATAATGTCAAAAAAACAGCGTAATGTCAAAAAAAATATCGGCATGTCACTTTTTAAGATACGTGATTCCCGTGCCGTATAGTTCAACTGGCAGCCCAGCAAAACTAGATAGGATCGTTGAATCAAATTGACAAACAACCAAAGCAATTGTCAAACAAACGTCAAAGCGTGTCAATAAAATCAGTCGAGACAGATAAATGTTTATTAATACAGTTCTGTTAGCTGCAATAGCAGTACCGATACTACTGATGACCATCTCTTCGGAAGCAGAACGTCAGAATATGGAAGTTGTAGCAATAGAAGGACCTAGAGGCCCAGATAAGCCAGCATATTATACAAAAGTAGAACAGAAACCCATCGTGGAAGAAGTCAAATCTGCTGCAGATACCCCATCCTATTGGTCGTATGCTCTGGATCGATTGAAAGGAATATCTCTTATGCAATTAATGATATTGATGGGACCATTCTTAGCAATACAGCTGAAGAAATTTATAGCAAAGAAGATGTGTTGTGTTACTAAGCGTGAATAAAGATGTCAAGTAATTGTATCGTCTTTATTTTTTCGCTGGCAGTAACTATCGACAAAAAGGCAACCAATTTAATATTGTACAAATAATATTCAAAATATACATTTATAAATATTTTGAAAATCCTTCCTTTCAGGATAGCCGTTGAAGCAACAAATACGTAGTGTCTATTTTAACCCTTGACGGTCAGGTTCATCTTTTTCTTGTGAAATCATCAATTTTATATACTATACTACAAATAAAAAAAAGTAGCAATAATAATGAATTAATTGCAAATATTTTCTATGTATATGTAGGTATATTGATAAAGAAATTGGCCCTTGTTCATCGTACAATAAATATGTTATAAAGATCTGCTTGAATCTGTTGATCATGCCTAGATTGAAAGGCAAGAAAGGAAAGAAAAAGACACCAACTCTCTATTCAACAACAAGATAATGCACGACGACGGTCTATTTTTGGCCCTGGCCCTTAGATCTCTAGATTTTCCACCCAATGAACTCGTCTGGCACATTATTGGAAGAATGAAGACGGGTCCACACTATGTAACAAAACATGTTAAATAACAAAGTTTTGTAACTTGTTACAGAATTTTAGATAAAAAAGTTATAAAACACAGTGTTGTGTAACATTTTGCAGGTTATATAGCATGTTTTATGTTATCCATCAGTTGTCGGTAAAGATCAAAGAAAGTTATAAAACTTTGTTGTAAAATCGCAGTGTGACTGGTATACACTTAAAAACAGGTTATTGAAACATTCCCTGGAACTGTGAATAGTGTTTGGAGTAGTACAAGAACGGGAACCGTCGGTGTCACATCGTCTTGTTTGTTTTGCTACATTTTTCTGTTCACGATGGAATGGTCGAAAGAATTGACTACTCATTTAATTGAACTATTTCGTGAGCAACGAGTATTATGGGATCCTACATTTATGGATTTTAAAAATAGAAATAAAAAACACGACGCATGGACTGAAATAGCCGCAGAAGTGAAAACAGATACATATGAAGTTGAAAAAAAATGCGCATGCTGATTGGGCAATTTCAGCGAGAATTGAAAAAAGGAAAGAGTGGCGATGGAGCTGATGCCCCTTTTAAAACAAAATGGCTTTTTTTTTAAAATGCTTTTATTTTTAAAATGCTTTTATTTTTAAAAGACAAAAATGAGGAACGTCATTCTACTGAAGGTGGTCTATCTCTCAAGCAAGATACTGAGACACGGGACACTGGGAATATCACTGCGGTTGAGGTAAGCACACTTTAAATTAATAACCAATTTGAAATCAAAAATTATTCTGCCACGGCACTTTCCCCTCCTTGCTGGTAAAGTACAAAGAAAACTCCTCTCGTATTTCTTTGCCTAGCACGGTAGGTTTCCTGGGAATCTTTTTAAGTTTTAGCAAAGTACCATTTGGCTGACCTTCGACTCTCCATGTACCAGGTATTAATTCTCCCGTCAGCGCGTCCTCTGAATCAAAAGTTCCTGGTGGACAGTAGGATGAAGTTGATTGACCTTTTCGAAGAAAATTATGGAGATAACAACTTGCTAAAACTACCCTTTCTGCCTTTTGAGGCTCAAGAAGTATTGGTTTTCTAAACACCCTGAATATAACAGACATAATTCCAAATGTATTTTTGACTACACGTCTTGCTCTGCTGTAATTGTAAATCCGAGCCGGTAACTCTTTTTGTTGAGTGCCTGGGAAGGGTGTTATCATATGCGGCTGTAAAGCAAATGCCTCATCACCAAGAACCACAAAAGGTGAAGTTGATATTCTTCCCGGTAAAACTTTCATTGATGGGAGACTCAAGGAAGAGGTTTCAAGTAACTTTTTAAATGTTGTATTAGCAAATACTCCGCCATCAGACAAACGACCTTGGCAACCTATGTTTACAAACGTAAAGCAATAGTTAGCGTCCATTATAGCTAAAAGCACTATGCTGAAAAATCCCTTGTAATTGAAATAGTCGCTTCCAGTATTTATTGGAGCTTGTAAGCATATGTGGTTTCCATCGATACTGCCACAACAGTGAGGATAATTCCACTTCTGGTCAAAATCATTTGCAATCTATTGCCATTCCTCTTGATATTTGGGTACCTGAATAAAGAGGAATTATGCTATATTATTATATTCATTTCAATACATGTTATAAGTTCTGTTTCTAGAAGAATCACAAACCAGTCAGAGCCAATCGGACAGCTCAGAAACAGTCAGAGAATTGACATGTGACAATTTTTAGATCAAATCATTGACTCTGACTGGTTTGTGACGCGTCTTCTTGAAACAGGCCTTTAATCGTTATATACAAGTTATATAGCAAAATACTATTTTCGGTTTTTTCTGATTTTATAGGAAGAAGAGCGATCACAGCCACATGCAAAGGTGCAAAATGATACAACAAAAGTCAAGAAAAAACAGTAAATGAAACTATTGCACGTATACCTATAACTAAAGGCAACAAGAGAATGGCAAAAGACACGAAATCTGAAGAAGCGTACGCGGCAATGAAAGAACTATCAAGTAACGTGAAAAAGCGAGATGACTTTGATGTGTATGGTGAATATGTAGCGACCACCTTGCGACACCTTAAGAGCAAATCGGTGCAAATCTACGCCAAATTTGAAATAAATAATATTTTCTATAGAGCAGAGTGTTCAGACATACAACCTGGGACATCCACCACTCCGTTCGCTACACCGACGCCCGCTGCTTCACCAGCTACATCAGATCAAACAGGCACTAAATCATACAATATACCTGAGGCATCCTCCATTCCGTCCACTACACCTACACCCGTAACTTCCCCACCTACACCAATTCAAACAGACACTGACACTCAATCATGCACAGGTGCAGATACCGAGGATGAATTAAATTTCACGCAAATGTTACTTTCTCTGTGAAACTAAATGAATAAAATGTTTAAAAAATATACTTACTTTGATTATATCTCTTAAATAGTCATTGAGAGCGTCACAAAATTCTGGCACAATATTAGAAATACTCTGCTTAGAAAATTTAAATAAATAGCTTAAACTTTGGTAAGAATCTCCACTTGCTAAGAATATCATCGTAACTGCTAATCTTTCTCTTACTGGAATTGCATCTCGAAATGTTGTGTCTTTCCTGCCTATTTTATGGCCGATTTCATTTATAAGATAGTCAAAATCAGAACTTGTCATTCTTAAGAAGTTTTTAAAACTGCCACCACATTTAATGTCTCCTGTCGATGGGTCTAGGTCATCTCTTTTCAGATCAGTTAAAAGAGCGGTACCACTATATATTTCTCGAGCTTTTAATGAAGGCCGCACCCAAAATCTTCGCTTTACACGTCGGTGCCGCCTGCACAAAATTACGCAAGCTGCTGCTGCCATTATGGCATCCTCTACGTTTGACGACATTTTACATACTACCACCTACCAGCTAAAATGCTGCGAAAATTATGCGCAGTTTTTTGTTTTGTATTTTGTTATATAGTCTGGATGCTTGTGCTATATTATAACAAATTACACAACAAAGTTGTACAGCAAATTTGTTGTACAACTTTGTCATTAACATATTTTGTTACATAGTGTGGACCCGTCTTTACTCCGCTTACAATTCCCCACAGACTCTAGCGGCTTGAGGTACAAATAGCCTTAGATGAGATACTTCAAGAGGAAGTCGATCATCTGAGTAGGGCTATGCTCAGACCAGTTTCTGAGTACACAGGACATCGTAGAGGCGCAACAAGTTATTGTTTCACATTTTAACCAACAGTCGGACTTTTATAAAATTTTGAACAATTACTTACCTAATCATAATGAACGTTTATACAAAAAATTGTAGTAATAAATTGCTTTGCGACTATACAGATCTGATATCATTACAAGACTCTATATTCTGGAGGAGCGTTAAGCGTTTCCAGTTGGATGAGCCAGCACTGAGTAACTCTTGGAGAAGAGATATTGGGAGCCCAATGGGGTCTAAAGGTTGTTATCTTGATGTTTTCTGGATTATTGACGACTTAGATATATGGTAAATTGTGAGTGTTATCCAAAAGATCCATAAAAAATAAACAAGGTCTTTATTTTTAGCCGGAAGACCTACTTTTGACCTAATTTGGAATATTAAAATCTTTCAAGCCACTGAGGCTTATAGAATCGCTCATACCAATTCACGCAGCTTAGGTGAAATCGCGGCAAGAAAAATAAGTACTGCTTTGTTTTTCTACATTTTCCTTTCATAAACGAACTATGCACGCTTATGGTTTACGCAATATTGGTATTCAAATTGTTATAAACAAAACAGTTCCTTCGAATGCATTCAACAGCAAATATGCTATTTTCTATTCTGTTTGTCACGTTTAAGTTTTTATGTCTGTGTCAGGGATTCAAAATCCCATCAATTAAGCTTGAAGCCTTCAAACCTTCTGGATTTAGAGCAAGTTTAAGAGGTAAGTTTTTCTCACACTTAATTACTAGTGGTTTGTAAAAGTGTGTGAAACAAATCTGAATACCAGATTTAGCTAAATCGATTTGACTATTCATAAGAGAAAGCGTTGACATTGTAAGAACCATTGTTTTCATAGGTTTTTCAAATTTTTTGATATTTTTGTGTGTAATTTTTGAAGTGTCATTATTTAAAAAATATTCTTGTACATTAATCACGTTATGAGTTTTGAAGTTTTCCAAATATTCGTTTCACCATTTATGTAACTATGAAAATTTTACTATGCATTCGTCATGTCTCGTCAGCAGAAAACAGGGAAGGAGGATAAAATTAATAAAATTGATGTTTTTTATCTTTATTAACCACTTAGATACAAAATAGTGCATATAGTGAAAAAAAGCTATATAATATAAATAAAACGTATAAAAATATAAGTAAAAATCAATATAAATATAACAATTAATAAACATGTTCAATTCCATCTCTAAGTACTCAAGGTTGTACATTAAATGTATTTGTGTTATAAAGTGCATTTGATGCTAACAATTTTTTTAATAATTACTGCTCTGCTGTACTTCAACTGGTAATTTGTTGTAGAATTTGATGCAGTTATAGTAGGATAATTTTTTGAAAAGTTGTGATATGTGTATGCAGGATTTTTAAATTTTGAGTTCAAGTTTTATAATTGTGCCGAGCATTAATATTTGGGAACAGGCTATTCAACTTCTTAATGTACGTTACACATTTCAAAATGTAAATACAGTATGATGTGAGAATTTCTCATTACTTAAAAACATCTCTGCAGGAGTCAAGTGACTTCTTACCTGAAATTAATCTGACCCTTCTTCTTTGGGCAGCAAATACTAGGAAGATCCCCCCCCATGTTATAATGTTATAAGAAATGCGGCTATAAGCCAGCCCATAATATACACTTTTTCATTTAGGACATCTCTATGTCGTAAAATTTTCATCAAAATTTTTCAATCAAAATATGTATCAAGTAATTTACAAGAAAATAAGACCATACCTATTCAAGTCTAAGTCAACTGTACGTTGGATGTTAAAATTGATAACAGTTTTATTGAAATTTAAAATTAACCAATTTCTTTAACACCAAAACAGAGATTTGAAGGGAATGGAGTGAAGGTGATTGACACTTTTTGCAGGTATAATTATAGTGGGATCAAGTGTAAACTTGGTTATAGGTATGATCAAGCATATCACTAACCTATAAATTCAACAGCAGTGATCCCCGAGGTACATGGTGTTCACCAGGATATATATCAGATGTTGTACTTCCAACTTTAACTTTTAGATTTCTGTCCTCTATGTAACAGATGACCCAATTCAAAAAGAAGCCCCTAATGCCAGCATATAATTTTTGCTTAAGTATGATGCTGTCTATAATGTCGAATGCCTCAGATAGATCAAAAAGTAAAGATAGTACATATTCACTATTGTCAAGTCTGCTATATTCAAGCAAATAATAGCTTCATGCTTCGATGTATTTCGCAGCTCTAAGTCCATGTTGGCATACATTCAGGATATGGGATTTCTCAGAAAGAACGCATGCTTCTTAAATGAGTAGTACAGTCAAAATAAGTATGGGAAAATATTTTATTATATCAAAATACTCAGGAATACATGTCATTTTTTTGAATAAAACAAAATTTACGTTCTAAAAACTATGTCGGACATATGGCGTCCTTGAGCCGAAATGCAGGAATCAAACCTCTCCCGAAATGAGCCTATTGCGTCGGCCAGCATCCGTGCAGGAATTTGGGTTACTTCTTTTCTTATTTCCTCCTTCAAATCGACGAGGATCCGAGGCTTGTTTTGGTAAACTTTTGATTTCATGTAGCCCCATAAACAAAATCACACGTTGACAGGTCCGGGGAGCGAGGGGCCATGGAATATCGCCATGACGTGAAAGGAGACGTGATGGGAATTTTTGCCGAAGAAGTTCCATCGAAGTGCGAGCTGTGTGAGATGTTGCCCCGTCTTGTTGAAACTACACTATTCTGAGACGGACACGTCGACGTCGAAGTTCCGGAAAAAAAGTTGTTCACCAAGTGGATGTAACGCTCGGAATTCACAATAGTTGTTTCTCCATTATCCTCAAAAAATAAGGGCTAATAATTATCGTTAGGCCTACTGCACACCAAACTGTAACTTCCGGGGTATGCAGGGGGGCTTATGCAACTGTTGGGGGCTCACTGGAGACCAATATCGAAAATCTTGTTTATTGACGTATCCATGTAAATGAAAATTTGCTTCATCACTCATAAACAACGTCATGTCATTGTTATCCAATCATGAGCTGTTCAAAATTAACACGTTGTGCATAATCGTTATTGTTGACGTTGTTGACAAACTTGGATTTTGTAAGGATGGAACACTAAATCCTTCTTCAAGATGCAATGTACAGAGGACGCGTGGATCCCTAGGGAACTGGCATGCAAACGAACGGAACGATTCGGGCTTTGCAGCGTGTCAACTCTCACTCTGTCTACGTATTCGAGGGTTCCAAAAGTACGGTTTCGCCCTGGCGGTTTTTTTTTATCACATTACCTGTTGTGTTGAATGCTTCCACTCATCTCAAAATGATGTTACGGTCTGGTAGTGTCCCACGACGTGGAACACGAAAGTGAACGCGAGACTCACGTCGCGTTCGAACGACAGACTCGCCATTTCGAAAGTAGCGACGTACAGTGAACACACGATGCTCAATGTTCCAAACCTCCTTGCCAACTGGAACGGCACTTCTCCCACCACCCAACACATCCTTCCCCACCGACACGGAAGCATCCCTGACGGACCCTGTTCATGGCCTTTTCTGGTAGCTTTGATATATTGCTCAATAACAAAATTTTACGACAGTTGTCAACGTTATCATGTTCGCCTTTTTTAAATATAGGTATAATCATCGCTAGTTTTAATATTTTTGGAAAACAACTACTATCAACAGATTCATTAAATAAAAATAAAAAAAAAGTATCAACAATAGAATTAAGAATTTCATTTAAAAGTTGTAAAGTAATATTGTCAAAGCCAGTAGACCTTTCATTTCTAATTTTGCTTAAATCATTTTGTAGCTCATTTAAGGTGGAGCGTTCAATAAAAGTAAAATTTTCTCTGTAAGATGAAATGGTACATCGAAGTTATAAGTTCTGGTCCATTTTCTGAGAGACACAGGTAGATAAGTTCAGCGCAAAGAAATGTCATATTTCTGGATCAGAACTTATAAGATTTTCCTGTGAGTCCTTCATACTACATAAATATATCCTTTTTTTCAGAAGATGATCTGTTAAGTTTTATATTGATTATTTCCACGTCTCCGCTACTATATTGTCTGCGTTACATTTTCTTTCCGATTAATAATGTGTTTTTGTTTTGAATACTTTAGCGGTAATTTTCCTTTTTCTTCTAAATAAAGCTCTTTTATCTCTGGTGTTCCAATATCGAACATTAAATTAATGCAAATTCCTTATATGGTTTCCTTGAGATTTTGTAGTTTCATTAACCCAATCTTTATGCTTTTGCTTTTTTAATATCCCTTTCACGGCAAGATAAATTCAAACAATGTTAAGCATTCGACAAAGTACTTAAACGCATTATTGATGTCTGAGATATATAGAGTTCTTAATAGATGTTTAAAGTATTCAATACAAGTGCTATTTAGATCCTCCCGAGTGCTAACTTTTTACTTTTTCCTCATTTTTAGTACGAGGGGTATACATTATTTCCAGCAGTTGCGCAAAGTTGTAGGATAAAAGAGGATTGAAAGTTTCGCACATAGTTGATTCATCTGGTAAATTTGTAATAATTTATCGATAGAACTGAGAGAAGTGATACCTAAGATGTTGGTAAATACACCTGTACGAGGGATGTCTTTTAAGTTTTGCATATAGAAACATAGTAGGCCGCGCGGATCAAACGTCAGTACTGAATCTTAACCTCACTCTTTAGTAAACTTAAATTCAAAGTTTCACAACAATACGTGCAGTGTTCTCACTACAGTCACCAAGTCATTAGAAAAATGGAACTCAACCGAGAACATTTTCGCGCCATAATTTATTACAACTTTCAGAGACAATTATCGCAACAAGAATGCCTTGCTGAGTTTTCGGCAATGAAGCGCCACATCAGTCGACAATTTCCAGTTGTATGGAGAATTCAAACGTGGACGGGTGAGTCTTAGCGACGATCCCAGGGTGGGTGCACCAAAAACGGCAGTCACCCAGGAAAACGTCGATGCTGTGTGCAAACTCATCATTGAAGATTGACATGTGACATATCGCGAGCTTGAGGCATCCTTGAAGGTCTCAAACACCTCAATTAAAAAAATTTTACATGAAGAATTAGGAGTAAGAAAATTAGTTTCTTGTTGGATATCCCACCTGTTGACTGAAGAGCAGAAAGCAGCCAGGGTTAATTGGTGTCACAAAACGCATGACCGTTTCAATTCTGGAAACCTAAAAAATGTGTACAGTATTGTTAGTGGTGATGAATCGTGGATTTACTGTTATGAACCAGAAAATAAACGCCAACACAAGTCATCCGTTCTCGAAGTTTTTCGAAAAAGATCGTCGCGACATTTGTGTCAAAAGCGGGTCATATTGCAACAATTCCTCTTAATGAGCAAAGAACTGTTACGGTGGATTGGTATACCACCATTTGTTTACCAAAAGTCATCACCGAGCTTCGAGAAATCAACCCCGAATGAAGAATCATCCTCCACCAAGACAATGCAAGCTCGCACACAGCCCAAAAAAACAAGGCAGTATTCAACGGAAGAAAACGTGGAATTATTGGACCATCATCCATATAGTCTGAAGGATTTCTTTACTTTCCCGAAAATTAAAAACTGCTTAGTCAAAGGTTCCAATCACCAGAAGAAGAGTTGACGCATTCAAAAATGCCGTTTTGGATCCGCCAGCAAACGAGTGGAATAAGTGCTTCCCAGATTGGTTCGAGCGCATGCAGATGTGTATTAATCTTCGTGGAGAATACTTCAAAAAACAATAAAGTAATTTAAAACTACCTACCGTGTTGTTTTATTTCCATATGCAAAACTTAAAAGACATCCCTCGTATATACAGTGGTGGTGCAAGATCGTAAATTGAAAGAGTCTAAGATACCTATGAGTAATCTACTACTAATAATCTACTAATCTCTTCAGTGGCAACTATATTGAGATTACCTCATATATCTATATAGTCGAAATCTTCATTGAAGAAATTGCTGAAGAAACTGACGCGGCAAAAATGTCAATGAACAGTAACTCCCTTTTCCTATATACGATATAATATCATATATGAGAAAGTGTGGATATTGGTTATTCATTCACGTTAAAATGGCTGAACGGATCTGGACGAAATTTGGTAAAGAGATAAATTATAATCTGGAAGAGCACGTAGGCTATTTTTATCTTTGCAAATAACTCTGAAATATTTATTCCACGGGCTACATCTCAAACGGCTTAATAGAATTTAGCATGAGCTATATGACGCGGAAGCACTCGGTCGCTGGTCCGACCGAAATAATAATAGTATTGACAATATTTATTAACTCGATGTACAAAGAGAACAAAAAACATTAGTAAATAAATATAGAATCAAAGAAGGCATTGCCTGTACATGGACCAATAAGTTTAAGTTGCAACTGTAGAATGCAAACGTTAAGAAAGGACAAAAAATAGTCACAGTAGATTATGAATTTACTTAATGTTCGTATTTATGAGTTTATGAATTCCAGTCCTAGATATAGAATGTAGCCTCTTTTTTAAATTTGTTTTGAATCAAGTTCCGAAATGTAGATATTTTAAATCTTTAGGTATAACTTCATACAATTTGGGCGCTAAAGAGAGGTACTGACGCTGCATTATAGATTTAAGCTATTGAGCAACTACTGTGGCACGAATTGTGTACCTTGTGTAATGATTCTGTTTAATTTTTTGGTCGGTGTTGACAAATTTATGGTAGTATTTGATACTGTGTAAGAAAAAATAAAGAAATGAGTAAGGATATATAAATAGGATATGTGCATCGTACATTTAGAGCACTTCGACATTCGTCTTCTTTTCATGATCGTCTTGAAGGATTTTTTTTGTACTTTGTTTTACTTATAACGGGTGATTTTTTAAGAGGTATAGGATTTGATTTTCAAAAAAACAACACAAAAAACTTGAAAAAAACGCTTAAATCTTTATTTGAGTCGATAGAACGGTCGATATAATTTAATGTTTAAAGATTATTTCATGTAAATGTTGGCCGCGGCTCCGCTTTAGATGGCCCATGCGCAAGGTCCAATTTTGGCACACTCCAACATATCGGCCGGTATCTCACGAATAAATGCTTCAATATTGACTTCCAGTGTGTCAATCGTTGCTGGTTTATCCCTGTAGACATTAGCTTTAACATGGCCCCACAAGAAATAGTCCAAAGGCATTAAATCACACGATCTAGGCGGCCAATTGACGGGCCCCAAACGTGAGATAAACTGTTCACCGAACTCGCCTCTCAATAGGGCCATTGTTTCGTGTGCTCTGTGGCATGTGGCACCGTCTTGCTGAAACTACATGTCAGCCAAGTCCAGCCCTTCCATTTTGGGCAAAAAAAAGTTTGTTATCATCGCACGGTAGCGCTTGACATTCACAGTTACGTTCCGGCCATTGTCGTCTTTGAAGAAGTACGGCCCGATGATACCACCGGCCCATAATCCACACCAAACCGTGATTTGTTCGGGATGCATTGGTAGCTCTTGCAATGCTCCTCGCTGGTCTTCACTCCAGATGTGGCAATTTTGCTTGTTAACGTACCCATTCAACCAGAAATGAGCTTCGTCGCTGAACACAATTTTTCGATAAAAATGTGGATCTTCCTCCAACTTTGCCAGCGCCGATTTACTAAAGGGGAAACGTTGTGGGGGGTCGTGTGGCTTCAATTCTTGCAGCAGCTGTATCTTATAAGGTTTTACACCCAAATCCTGTCAAAAAATTTTCCACGTAGTGGAGTAACAGAGGCCCAATTACTGCGAACGGCGGCGAATCGACATTTCACGGTCATCACTAACACTGGCGGATACAGCCGCAATATTTTCTTCAGTCCTCACTCTACATCTGCGTGTTGGTGGTTTAATGTCCAATAATGTAAATGGGTTCGAAATTTAGTCACAAGCTTCCGAATAGCTCCCTCAGTAGGCCGACCAAATTGCCCATAAACTGGAAGCAGTGCTCGATGCACTCTCTTAACCGAGCATGAATTTTGATAGTAAAATTCAATAATTTGCAAGCGTTGTTCGTTCGTAAGTCAATTCATGGTTAAATTATAGATCAAACTGAACAAGTTTGACAATGACACAAGACACGATTCACGCGTCATCTATCAAAAACAGTGTTGCCAAAAAGATACTAGCAAAAAAATCACCCACACCTACAAGTATAATACTGTGAATAGATAGTTATTGGGTTGGTATATTCAGAGATATGCCACACAGGCTGTGAGTTACTCCATGTACTATTTGGTATTAATTTATTGTTCAATAAAAATGCCCCTTGCCAAAAAAACTGTTGTTAAACCTTGAACATTGCATTCTCCTTCACATTAATGCAAAACATACTTTATCCTACTTCCACGCGGACGGAGCCGCAGGTTTAGGCTAGTCTCAAATAAATAGTATTTCTTTTCAGCTGAATCTGGCATTGAACGGTTTGCTTTCCATGGCAATAAAAACAAAGAGATCTCGATGAACGAACCTGGAGAGTTCTCAGCAGAAGTCCGATACACAGGAGGAGAATGGGTAGTTTACGATGACTCAGATGTGTCTCTCTCTGTTGGTGATGTCGTCCATTATTGGGTGTTTGTACAACATGAACGTATGGGATACAGAAAAGACGCCCAGAATTGGACTGTGGACGGTGGGATTATTTTTTGAAAAAACAGCGTTATAGTCAAGCACTACAATGAAAAGAAATATAGTTGTAGTCACCGTTCTTGGTGGGTCAAAGTAATACTACCAGTAGCCCTTTATATATATATCCATCTCCCTCATACATACACATGCAACCTACCCCTGCGTGTGAACGTTGGTTCGGCAAGCTCAAAGACATACGTTTTTTAGTTGTGTCTCTCCGTCTCGAAAGCTTTGTCGTTACATATGAGTGTCCTTCAATCATATTTGTCAGTGACAACTTATTTGACATCGGCGTGCAATTTTAGTTGTCCTGTTGTCAGTCTTCAATATAAAATTGTACAATCCCTGGTAGTACGATCAATGGAGAAGGCTGACAGCTCATGTTAAATTCATTAGAGTATTTCCAGGACGAAAACGAAATCAGCGGTCGCCTGTTACCTACTTCATGCGTACTGGAGAGAGTAGCAGATGCGCTGAATATTAGGATCCGCCCTTGTTACGGAGACTCGAACTGTTTATTTCATATCGCGTTGATGACGTGACCGCCAAGAACGTGACTACAACTATACCATAGTTTATCGTATAACACTGCTAAAGCTACGGTTACTATGGATGCGAATACAGACAAAATTTTGTTCTGACGAATACGTGCGAGATCCTGGTGAGAACAAGGCGGTTACACTATGCACGTTTTCTGAACTTTAGGTAGTCGATGTGTGCCATCTAACAAATACGAAGTTGACAAATTTTATTTCTTCAAAAAACCTTTACTGTTATTAAATGGTGTAAAAACTGAACATGTCAATTCATTTGTTTCTAGTAGGGATGACAACTTGCCTTTATGACATTAAGGCTCCGCACAGACTGGTGCGGTAGCCAAGCGGTAGGTTGGGTAGTCAGGCTGAAGCGAACTTGTTGAGCCATCTAGAGAAAAAAGTACCAAATTTCTTTGTAACAAGCGTCTTAAGTTGAAAACATAACCTTTTGAGAAATGACATATCATCAACCGTTAGGGAATAGTTGCTTTCTTTTTTGATACTAGCATGAGTTTTAATCCTTCTACTATAACTATAGAGCTGAAAGACAAAAATGGATGCGACAGGGCTATAACCATACTAGAAAGCCGGAAAGACGTTTGTGTTGGTGATAGTATAATAGACGAAGAATTCCAAGATTTGACAGATAATGATAAATGGCAGATTGATCATTATATACCTGTTGAACCAGTAAGTATTCGGATGCAGCCTAGCCAATTTGTTTGACTTTTTGTATCAAATTGCAGGATTACGAATTCGTTGTTTATAAAAGGGATCCTGATGTAGTATACACAAAGAATGGTACTCTTGTCATCAAACCGAAAATAGTTGAAAGTATGAACAGGGAGATAGACTTAAGAAATGGGTAAGCATGCTATATATCATAAGTGCCGTCAGAATTGTATCAGCTGTATTTGATACGTTAGAATTTGAACAGCCACGAAAGAAATTTAGGTTTCCGGAGTGCCCCAGTGCGCTTCTTGGTTTGGAAAGTCTGATGGCTTTCAACGGCATCAAGTGTGATCCTTTCAGTATTCGTGCTATCTTGAATGGTCGTCATGGATTATTTTAGAGTTAAGTAGAAGCAAATTGGGTTACACTCTGAACGTACCTTGGCATAAAACTGTCCAATATAGGAAGGCATTTTCTTACATCGCACCCAATTTATACAATAGGTTGCCATTAAGTGTGGACACTTTTCAAATTTAGTTTCGCAAAGAAAGTCAAGCTATTCGTTTTGAACAATTTTTGAACAAGTTTTTAATGCCTTTGTTCAAACGTGTATCTGGCTTTTCATTTGTATATTGTATTGTGCCTTATGGAAAATGTAAAATATTCCTCTTTATTGTACCGAGCCTTATTTAATTATGTCGTGTGTGCCTTGTGACATTTTCTTTTTAATCTGTTGATAGATCGATTGCTTCAGATCATTTTAAAAGTTCTTACTCATTCAATTCGATTTGAATTTTTACTGTTCTTGCATATAAAAAGGGCTTTTCAAAAAGATTTTACTGTTTTTTGTGTAGCTCTGGTTGGTGGTGAGAGCAGCTTTATAGCTGATACCCGCTAGGTAAAATAAAGCGCTATTATTATTACTATTATTATTAATTTTGCTTAGATTCTAAATATTTCAGTGGTTATTTCAAAGACATGCTCATGCCATATTGGGTTTCACCTGTTTTACGTATTTATGGCCATATCGTCAGTCGTTCCTACAATATATTGTAGGACGCCTTTATGGCCTCCTTGATTTTCATAGTTTTCTACTGTTCCGTATTAGCGCTCTATTTTGAGGTTGTGTCACAAATATCTATTTGCATAAAATTCTTCATGGTTTTGATTTACATCATGACTTTTATCAGCCCGACATACTCTACAATTCAAAAAGAAAACATAACTTCACAATAGGAGAGCGCTGACGCTGAAATGGAACAGTAGACATCTAGAAATACACCAGCCTTTCTGAAGGAGAGAATAGACTATGAAAATCAAGATAAAGGCATTCTACAATTGTAGGACTGACTGACGATACGGCAATTCTAAGTTTATTATTTCCAGATGTACTAAATCTAGTGTAAAAGCACAGGAATCAATGTGCTATCAAGCAAAAGAAACGAGAAGGGACATAAAAATTGTCTCAGGTAGAATAACATCTAAAGTAGCATTTTCTTATGGGGAAGTCGTAATTAAAGCGAAACTACCTTTTGGAGACTGGATTTATCCAGGTAAATGATTAGTCATATCAAATAAGCAAGCAGGACTCTGGTAGCAAGAGTTACATTTTTTATTCTATCCAGAGGTTCTATATGTATCTTTTGTTTCTGCACCTTCCTAGAGAGTGTTGGAGATATTATTTCAACCAGCGCCTTCTTAAACTATGTGGGGCACACAGGAAACTAGGTAACGGCTTGTAAGCTATTTTGCTTAGCTTTCGTTCGTTGTTTCACTTGATACCGTGCTGTTGATTGTCAATAAACATAAAACGGCAGCGTACATGATTGATTGAGGTTGGCTCAATAGACGAATGCAGTATAATTAATTTTTTACAGAAATATTCCTGGAAGAGGCTGATGACACTAAATCCTTCAACAAGAGAATTATAATAGCCTATTCCCGAGGAAATTTACACTTTTCTGGATCAGATGGAGTTAATATTGGATGTTTTCTGTTATTTGGAGGACCAGTGGCATCTGCTTATGAACCAGAGAAATCTCGGATGTTGAGTTCGTATCACTCTAACGACAAACCATTTAGTGATAAATTCCGTGAATACAGGCTAACGTGGAATCCAGGTTTGCAATTACATATTTGGTTTCTATGCTTCAACCTGCTAGTTCTTTAGTGCCATAGTCAAGTAGCAAAATGGAAGATGATAATATCGTGCACCAATCGAAACGCAGTGTGTCATTGTGAGCTTGTTTATTAATTTATTTATCAACATCAAAGAGCCAATGCCAATTACAGGACGGATATTCATAAAAATAATAAAGAAAGCAATGCATATAAGTGGACGATGTGTTATAGAGTAAACTGGTACGCTGAAAAACCTCAAAACAAAACCGTTCTGCCTCCACTCCTCCACACATCAGTCAAACCGGGAAGATTTAAGCTAGCATTATCGAAAATGAGTATTAATGTCTCCCTAAGTCGAACCAACCCAAAATATAACTATAACACTATTAACTGAAATACAGGGTGTAAACGTTATGATAGTCATTATTTAAATGGGTGATAGAGGGGGTTTAGGCCCGTATCGTCAGTCGTCCCTACAACTGTAGGGCGCGTTTATGGCCTCCTTGATTGTCATACTTCTTTCTCTCCTTCAAAAATTTCTAGATTACACTTTCCCGTGTCAGCGTCAGCGCTCGCCTATTGTGAAGATATGTTTTCTTTTTAAATTGTTTGAAATTCCAGGCTAATAAAACATGATATAACTCAAAAGCAAGCACAATTTGATGCAAATAGATGTTTGTGACATAACCTCAAAATAGAGCGCTGACACGGAGAAGTAGAAAACTATGACAATCAAGGAGGCCACATAGGCGCCCTACAATTGTAGGGACGACTGACGATACGGGCCTAAAAGAAGCAAAAAGTTTCATATAACATGGGGGTCAAAACGGCATTTTTTTAGAGAAAAGCAAACAATTAAAAAAACCGACTTACCACTAAATAGGGAACACAATTTTGATACATACATTGTATTTCTTTTAAAAACCCACACTGCACTTTTTTGTATTTAAAGAAGGTGTTCAAAATGTCGTCCTCCACTTTCCACACAAGCTTCATTACGACGAACCTAGTTTCTTCTTACTCTAGGTCCTCGAAGTTGTGCATTTATTTCAGCCGCATTAAAATCTTTTTCGCGAAGTTGTGCTTCAGCTGTTATTGGACCAGCTCCATGAACCATCCCTTTTAGTTCTCCCCAATACCAGAAATATGTCGGATTGAGGTCAGGAGATCTTGCTGACCATTCTCGAGGATCAGGAGCATTTCGACCGATCCAGCGATTTGGATAATGTTCATTCGAATACTGAATGACGCCTCTAAAAATGTGTGTTGGCGCCCGTCATGAAGAAACCACAAATTCTGTCTCCGTTGTAATGGCATGTTGTCTAAGGTCTGTTCCAAAAGTTCTGGAAAGCTAAAGTATCCTTCTCCTGACAACTTTGAGGGTAACTCGAATGGGCCAATTACCTGATCGTCTGGAATACCCGCCCAAATATTTATTTTAAAACGTTGTTGGAAATGACCTTCACGAATGGTATGAGGATTTTCTTGGGCCCACGTGTGAGTATTAGGAAAAATTTAATATCCCGTCTCGCGTAAGAGTACATTCGTCCGTCGCTAGAACGTTTTTAGAAAAATCCGGATTTTCAAAGTTTTTCACCGTAAACTAACAACATGTCGGCGAACTCTTGATTCGAGAACATTGTAAATAAACACGACGACGTACGCGAACAAAAAAAAAACACCACGCCCGATGCTCTGCTCGACAAAACGATAAAGTAATTCATCTATAGTCAACGCCAAACAAAGTGGCGTGCACGTCATCACGATAAAAATTCCCCGACCTAATGCCTAGGTTTCTATCACAAACAATTATTACTCTATTGCAGTTTCATATTAATGTGATATATAAATTGTAAAATGGTCATTACTCTCTTATTATGGTTAATAGTCATATAAACATTGTTATTAAAATATCACATAAGTTGCTTTCTGATAAATTTAGACGCATTATGCGAAATAAAATGTTTTGCAAACGCTAGAATCACTTATCGACATGTAAACGCACTAAACCGATTTCGCAGCGTTGACACATTGTCACCTTGAAACTTATTTAAACTGGGAACTGACATTTGTATTAATTTTGACACTGAATCAATTTGTGGCATTTCAAATCTTTATAAATCCTTTGGCCCCGCATACTGTAAATCAACAACTGTTTGTTTCAAAACAAAATTATTCATTTTACGAGTAGATAAAGGCAATTTTGGTATATAAAGATGCCCAAACAGTTAAATAGTCGGTGTAAGGAACTCGTGGCCTCGTTAATGCACTACTTTGAGCAAGAAAGGGACAACAACGGGCCTTTGTTGCCTTTAAATGCTGTTCAAGAGGTAGGTTACTAATAATTATATGTAATGTATATTAGTAATAGTGAAATTTTATTTCATTTTTTGTAGCGTGTTGCTGCTGCTTTAAAAATTAGTTTAAGGACAGTTAGTCGTATTTCCGAGGGTGTGAAAGGTGATGCAAATTTAGAATCGCCCAAGAAAAAGCGGAGTTATATTAAACGTGTAACCAACACAGCGACATTGGATACAAGTGCCATTCGAGAAGTGATCTATAATATGTATCACAAAAGTAAGATCTTATTATAATAACTTATCAGAAATTTGCATTAATTTGTTAACTAAATTATAATGTCATATTACACATGGTTTCAGAAGAACAAGTTACGATACAAACTTTATGGTCTCGATTAAGAGATAGGGCATTATTTGATGGTAGTGCCACGTCTTTAAGGCGGTTGCTTAGAGATCTTGGATTTAAGAGGCTTAAGGACAATCCGCGACGAGGGCTCATGGAACTACCAAGTATAGCTTTGAAAAGGGCAATACAATCAAGCCAAGGTTGAGGCCTTATACCAGTTTGTCTTCCTCGATGAAACTTGGATATTTCAAAATGGGACCATAGGTCGCTCTTGGCAAAATGGAAACCAAAAAAGCATGAAAGCTATTAAAACAGATGGTAAAAGGTATGTACTTTTACACAATTTGCACTATAAAATTTAAAACTAATATATTTTAGATACATTATATTACATGCTGGAAATGAAAATGGGTTTATTGAGGGTAGTGAAGCGATATTTTCTTCGAAAACAAAATTGAGCGATTACCATGGAGAGATGAACCAGGACAATTTTTTGAAATGGTTTCAACATCAGTTATTAGAAAAATTGGAGAGTCCATCTATGATTATACTGGATAACGCCCCTTATCACAGCATGATATTGAACAATGCATGGACAAAAAAAAAATATCCAAGACCGGTTGACAAATCAAAACATACCATTTTTAAACACAATGTTTAAAACAGAGCTATTGAGTATTGTTGCTCGGTACATAATGCTTCTTAATTATATATATTTTGGTCGACAGTTTATATTTCTTCTGTTTATTCCTATTCTTAAAATAACTGCTTTTTTAGAAACAAACCACCTAAAATATACGTGATTGATGAATTGGCGGAATAACATGGGCACAAAGTTCTTCGTCTGCCTCCTTACCATTGTATATTTAACCCTATTGAGTTAATTTGGGGCATAGCAAAAGGTTACTATAACAGACATATTGGTAGAGATGGTAACAGTGAAAAAGACTGTTTGGATATGTGGAACGAGGCTCTACAAACGGTTACCCCAGACATGTGGAAAAATAGTGTTCGACATACTGAGCAAGAAATTTTTAAATGTATGAAAGAGAACGAATTTTTGATCGACCAGACATCGAACCTTTAATAATCAACTTTGAGAGTGATGAAGATTCAGATTCAGACAGCGCTGAAGAAAGAAACTCCGACTAACTTTATTGTACAGAAAAAGCTTACACCAGTAGCTTACCTAATTTTAGAATGCATTTTTCTGTATGAATTCTGTAAAATAAATACATTGCCATGCATAAAATTTGGAGGACCCCATTTGGATTTTTATTCAGTACCTTTAAGCTATCAATTAAATATGGTAGTTTCATAGTGTCATCTGATCAATAATTGTCATACTTAATGATTATGCAAGTACAGATCTATAATTTTATTATACTATTATTTTTGTTCTCATTTGAGGTTAATATTGCTTATAAACCTAGATATGTAAATAATAAATTTTATTATTTTACAAAAAGTTTGGCAACAATGTAAATTTTTCAACACACCCACCTTGATGACGTGCACGCCACTTTGTTTGGCGTTGACTATATTACCCATTTCAATAATGACTGCCATAACGTTTACACCTTGTATAATTACGGCACATCATATGCGGTGGAGAAAATTTAAATACGTCTATACTAGCAACGAAGAAGTTGAGTTGTTTGAAGATGGAGTGAAATCTATAATGATATGGATAAGCTTGTGTGAAGAAACAGAGATGATTTTTTTTGCGTCTGAACTCTAAGCTACTGATCATCAACTAACTATCAGAAAAACCAGTTGCAGGAATTATACCTATTATCCTTTTCGTATGAAATATATTCCAGAAACTTTCTCTGAATGGTCTCCAAACGGTCAATATAAATTTGATGGTAAGGATACCGGATCAGGGATGCATACTCAAGCTTAGATTGGCATAGCACAGTGTGTTCAATGTAATAGAGTTATTTCTGACAATAAAGGCTTTGATGCACACACAGCAACATTTTCAATGTGAGAGAAGAAAGAAAGTGTTTTGTTAAAAGAGACTTCTAAGTTATTAATTATAATAGGCCGCCATATTTCCTACCACTAATACGATATGCATACATCATTACTTCTGATTTTAAATTGAACGATAAGACATGACACTTAGCAGTATTCAAGATTAATGTATTTTCAGGACACCAGTTGTCAACCCTTAAAATGTTGCATTTCGCGGTTTTCACCATCGAACCTTAAAAATCGAAATATCTCAAAAACGGTTAACATTAACGAAAATTCACAAGGGCTTTTTTATGTTGAAAAGTGCAAAGAATCAGTCTTTTTATTCAAAAAGCAAAAAATTGCACTAAAAAATTTTTTTCGGTCATTTTAATACACTAGAGGCGCAGTAGAGAGCGCCCTCTAGCGGCTACAGTAAAACTATGCCCATGGTTCGTTTTGTCGTACCAAAAAACCCTTGTATACCAATTTTCACTGTTAGACATCAAATATTGTCCGAAATATTAAAAAAAAACTATTTTAGAAAGTAAATTTAAACACCCTGTATTTCAGAAGCCACGCATTTTTCGACCCATGTTTATATAGACTTTAAGCATTAATTTTAAAAGTTCTATCGATTCTTAAAGTTATGCAACAATAAACTGAAACTCCCTGTATATTCAAAGTTTTAGCTACAGCGTATAAAAGCATTGTGGCAATAAGGAATTCTAATTCTGTCCACTCCATCTCCTTCAACGATTCCACTCGAATTTAATTCTTCTCATTGTCCATTCCGAGTCACCTAATGTATGCAAAAATGCATAGTAGGTACTGCTTTTTTGCCTTTGCTTTTTTTGTAGTTTCTTTAGCTGTGTCGGCTATCTTCTTTAGATAAACCATACCATTTTTATTAATAAATAACTAAAAACATAAACTAGCAAAATACTTTCTTATTTAACTTCACAAAAATTGACCGTTCTTCATTCAGATCACCGACGATACAGATAAAACCTCATTTACACGTTCTTATCAGTATGAAAAAACAAAAATTCGTAGTATTTTGTTTTCGCCAGTTGTTTGGTACAACATTTACTACAAGAAATTATTAATGCGTGTTCTAATATCACAATTTATTATTGAAACTCGGGTTTATAACTTAATTTCTGTAGGACTTTTATTGTACTTTTTTATGAGAAATCAACTTCTTTCGTAACAGTGCATATGTGGTTAAAATCTGTTCGATAAGTTGTGACACACCCTGTATACACGACCGTCGTTAAAAATGTTGTTGGGTGGAAATTGAAAATAATTTGGATTTAATTAGAGATCTGTTTCAGATAGAATAGAACTATTTGTAGACGATACAAAATATGGTTCAATAGAATCAACAGCAATTCGGAACGAAGAGTTCACAGTGAATCCAATGAAGGTATAATATACGTATATGGATTAATACCCGCTTTTCTACTTTTGAATTTGTTTTAACGATGGTACAAATAAAGTTCATTTAGTCTTCTCTTCAACTCATCCCTGGATGCCTATAATGGATAAATCTAGTTTTGTAAGAACATTCTTTCAAAAAAAAAAAAAATGACAAGTCTTTGGGTGCTTGGATACATAATATGCATATCCTTCTTAACAATTCTTTATTTTGACATTTGTAGGCAAGACTGGTGCTGGGAGTAGGTGTAGGAGGTATCAACGACTTCCCAGATAATTTCAAATCTAGCAACAATGACGGTGGATTTTTCACATATTACATTAAACCATGGAACAATGGAGAACTTTTTCAGGAAAAAAAGTTTTTCAACAGCAAAAGCAACTGGCTACCTTCCTGGGATAAACATGTACAGCTCGAGGTGGAGTACGTGAAAATAAAAGCGGTTTGATATTCTGAATAATATGGCAAAAATAAAAATATCTTAATTTATATTTCGATGATTGCCTCCAAAAAGCATATCGATGGCTTAGTTCGGTGTATCCCCAAAAAGCGAGTTTGACAGTAAGAAGAAAAAACGATTCATTCAAGATTACTTTGTCATTTAAGGCTGTTAGATGCTTTTATTATCATATTTGAGATTAGCTTGATCTGTTTTAGACAAAATATCGACAAGCAGAGACCACTCCAGCCTTGTATGTGGCTTAAGAAGTATTAGCATTTGATCATTATGTTTTGTACGACCTTTTTGTCTTCCACAGTGGGCTATGTCCTTTTTATTCTATATAAAAATCACGAAACTAATTAGAATATAGCATATCGTGTGAATATGATTTTGTTATAAACAGCATTTTAACATTATATAATCGTTTATTAATTGCTAACAACAAAGGAAAACATAAAAATATGAGATCATAAAACTTCAATTGTTATCGTGTAATAAAAAATAAAAACAAATCCACACTGGTGAGTTCTTACAGTAGACGCAAGCTCGGTAACAAGTAACAGAGTAGAAGAGTACTGGATGAGTCAATTTAGTTTCTTATTTTTGGACTTATTCGTATCATTATTGCACTTCTTTGTTTTTCAGAAATAAAAAGTTTTCATAAAAAATGATTATACAATACCAAATGTAATACCTTTTACTGTCTTTTGCGTTTTTCTAATTACCGCCATTTTCCAAATTAGGCTTCCCTGACCTATTATCAATTTTGGATACACATCTTCAGACATTACTTTTTTGAATCGTTGCAAATGATCCCATTCCTTTTTCGTTATCTGAAGCCTTGTCTCGTAGAGCTGTTTGGGCTTATAGGCTATATCAATTTGCTTTGGCGTTGAGGTAAGACTTCGTAAGGATCGTTGACTTCCGATTTGTAGTAGATTTGGCCAGTGCTATCATATCTTAGGCATCTCAGATCGTTCACGTTTAAACAGTTTTTCTTATTTTCTGGACGTATGGAATTGTACCTCTTACAGTTGTACTTCGAAATTCAGAAAATACGAATGGTTTGGGTACTCTACGTCCAAAGGAAATGATCGCATCTCTAACAAGGTTTATGTAATCGGTAGGCAAATGTATGTCCTTCCATCTAAGGCGCCTTTCAATGATACAAGTCGAGTCACACTCCAGTTGAATGTAACCCTTCTCCAGATACTTCTGCTCAATCACCATATTATATCGTGTGGCCAATAGAGACAAGGCATTAGACAACATGGTGTTTTTGTTTTGGTATCCCCAACTATCTGACCACAACACAATCGGTTTGGCTAGAATATTCAAAGCAGACTCTCCTTCAGACTTGCTCCGATCATTTAGAGTGATGCTGTAGCTCATTTGCTAGATGTCACTTTATAGAATGCGCCAAGTGAACCTATCTGAATTGTTCTCATGTCGCAGTACCGAGCCACTCCCTCGTCCCTCGGAGCTAACTCACAGACATTATTAATGATGAAGCGCAAGCCACCGAACTCTTTGGAATAGTTCGGTAACGTTCGATCCTGCAACCCAAACACAACCCTTGAGTATGTTTTAGAATGTTATTTCAATAACCTGATAATAACTGACAAGGAATACAACCTGCTGGAGCGTATCAAGATAGCGCTAAAGTGCAGCAGCTCAGTGTTATAAACGCAGTCTATGTGTCAGTCAAAGACAGAGTGAAGCCATGAGTACCCTATATGGTAGTATGGGTGACAAAAATTCGACTTAAGTGTTAAAGGACAGCAGAAATAAACATCTAAAAGACCCACTAGCATTGGGATTATTGTACATTAATTCTAATTTGTCGTATACCAACAGAACAGTTACAAGATCCAATAAGCTGAAACCGATCTTCACTTTTCAATCAAGTATACATTTCTGATGAGATTTCTTAGACACTTACTCTGGCGTAATGCTTTATTGTAAAAAAACATAGATAGCATCAGTTGGTCAAACAAAGAGAGCACTGTCCTGCAACCAACACAATCAGGTTCAGTGAGCAAGTGTATGCTGAGGGATACAGCTTATTGGAACCGAAAATAACAGCTGATTTAGATACGACATATTAGAATACCTGTATGTGCAAAAATGGTATTTATATTAGCAGGTTGGCTACGATGAATTGTCACATGATACAAATACCCTTTTTTCATTTGAAATCCACCCTAATCTCGATTTCGACATTTTGTGGGCTACGTCGTATTAGAACTAAGCCATCGATATTCTAAATGCTCTCTTCTTTCTCTGAACGAACTGTGGTAAAATTTGATATACAAAGGTGAAGTATTGACGTAATAAGTTCATAGGTGTTTTCCAGTGGTTTTCGATTTGAGAGTGATATACAGGGTTTGTCCGGAAAGTAATAGGACAGAGTCGATTTAAAAACATTTATTGAGCCAATCGTTACAATTCTTTAAAAACTTTCAAAATAGGCTCCTTCTGCGTCGATGCAGCGCTGCCAGCGCGATTTCCAAGCATTGAAGGCGTCACGGAAGGTCCAGGAGGAACAAATTCATGGTGGACGATACCTTTGATGTCAAAAAAGACAATGAGCATCGTTTTCACTTTGGATTTGCTCATTCTTCCCTTTTTTGGGTGAGGAGACGCCGTCGTGTGCCACTCGGAAGATTGCCTCTTTGTCTCGGGATCATATTCAAAGATCCACGACTCGTCACCTGTGATTACGTTATTCAAAAATTGGGGGTCACTTTCACACATGTTCAAATTTTCTTGGCACACTTCCACTCGCCGCAATTTCTGGTCGTCAGTGAGCCCTTTTGGGACCATCTTCGCGCACACCTTGCGCATGTTCAAATGCTGTGTCACAATGTCATGAACCACAGGTTTTGGTAAATTTAACATCTGGGCAATTAAAGTAATACTTAGTCGACGGTCTCAGTTCAAAACTTTGCGCACACGAGTCACTTTATCGGTGTTTGTCGAAGTCGAAGATCTTCCAACACGGTCTTCATCAGCGACCTCTTCCCGGCCCTCCAAAAAGGCCTGGTGCCACCGAAACACACCACTTCTTGCTAAAGCAACACCTGGGTAAGCTTGCTTGATCATATCAAACGCCTCTGTCGCAGATTTACCGAGTTTCACACAGAATTTAATCGCGTACCTCTGCTCTAACGAACGCTGCATTTTCGGCTTGCACCACTCACAGAAACACGTCGCGCGAAAATGCCTGTCCTGACTCTCCAAGTGCTCGCAGACAACTGACCAGCCGCTCATTCGTTAGCTAGGAACGCCCTCTACCGAATCCAGTCGGTGCGCGCACGCTCCGAAGTCATGGCTGAAGAAAATGAGTCCTATTACTTTCCGGACAAGCCCTGTATTCCCGAACTGCTCTAGTAATAATGCATGGGAATACATTGAGTAGTGGAACGGTATTGGTGCTGACACTACTGAGTTACTCAGAGCCACTCCGGGTGACTCAACTAGGGGTCGAGATTGTAGATCTCCATTCACATCTCATAGACACCCAATCAGGGGTGGATCTAGAAAATATTTTGGAGGAGGGTCCATCTGATGAATTTGAAGTTTCTTGAGGTGTTGGGGACGGGGTGGGAGCTCAGGACTTATGACCAGGAACTGTAAAACTATATAATTGCTGATTACTTCCACTCGTCTCATCACTGTATTAGCAGAAAGTTGTATAGATTTCATAGCAGACACTATTTCGTCTAAGTCAAATAATGAATCTGTAGCTTCTAAAGAGGCCTGTTTTTAGTGACTAGGTACTTTCGGAAAATTATGATATACTGTCTGTTTCTGAAACATGGATTAATCACGTTGTAACAGCTGACATACTGCAGATTCCAAATTACAATTTCTTCCACAAAGATCGCTCAGGTAGAGGGCGTGGAGTGTGTTTATATGCAAGAAGTAATATTTCATGTAAAGAAGTGTTCCAGGAGTTTTCATCTCAGTTGGGAATTGAACATTTATTCGTAGAATTAATACTTAATAAAAGAAAGGTTCTTATTTGCGTGATATATAGGGTGATATCCAGTAGTGCGGAGTTATTCATTGACATTTTATCTTTTTTTACACCACAGTACGATGATTTTGTGTTACTGGGCGATATCAACATTGACTATACTATAACTATCTAAAACTGTAATGACTCATCGATGTTCACGTGAACATCACTTAACTACCAGTAGTCGGCTGTTCATAGGCGGGGTATGAATGTTTAACATGGGTGAACTAGATTTGTCACATGCTTAATAAAGAGTGGTTTGAAACATATTGTAAGTCAAAAATTTGGGAATTACCTTTATTCATCGTCGCTTCCACTTACATCTGACAGTAATAAACTGTCGCTATCGCCTTCCTCGTTGAAGTTGACTATAACTGGCTCTATGACGGTGTCGATGTGGTGGTCAAGCTGCCACATTTTTGTTTCTTTCTTCACAACATGACGGATAGCATTCTGCCAAGCTTCGGGCGTTACTAGCTGTATGGAAGTCTCAAGTAAAACCTTAACGTCTGGTAATTTGAAGGTTGTGTTATGGAGCGCAATATAACCCTTCACTTGAGCCCAGATGAGCTCTATTGGGTTCAGTTCACAGTGGTAGGGCGGTAACCGCAGCACAGTGACACCACATTGACGGGTCATCTCATCAGTCACGTAACTAATGTTCGCAGGTTTGTGCTGTTTAATTTTTTCATACAATTCCGCTTTCACACATGAATCGTCAAACGGGATTCCTTTTTCGTGCAACCATTGCTGCATGTCACTTTTTCGAGATCCCATAGTTGGTACACGTTCGGCTCGACGACTATGGTAGGAAGCATTATCCATGACGATCACAGAGTTGGGCTCAACTCGCTGAAGCACCCCTTGAAACCAGCTCTCGAAGCAGCTGGCATTCATTTCGTCATGGTAATCACCTCCTTTCTTAGAGACGAAAATCAAGTCACACTCTTCTAAAAAGACACTATCGCTACCAATATGAGTTACGATCAATCTTTGACCTTTCCCTGACGGTCCACGAAGACCTGTTGACAAACCTTCAATGCTTGCTTGTCGGTTACTCACTACGTTTTTGTCTATCCAGGTTTTTTATCTGTGTGACCTGCATTTACCCATGTCTCGTCCAAATAATAGATTTTTCTGCTTTGTCGCCTATATTCAATCATTTCGCGTAGGTATTTTCGACGCCAGGCGACTATTTCAGGTCTCTCTATCAATACTGACTTCCGATTACGCGTTTCGTAACGAAAATTAATTTCGTGCAGGGATTTCCTCATTACCTCGACGCTCATTTGGGGTATAATTTCATTTTCCTTGATCGCTGCATGTACAGCCTTGAGGGTTGGTATCTCATTCCTAAAGAAGAATGAATGTACGGTTCGCCTTAACGCCATTTTGCTATCGTCATCCAATTTAACGGCCTTTCGTCCCTTCAAATTAAACTTTGGATCAGTAGTAGCTCCAGTTTTCTTCTTTTCATGCACCGCCCTGCGAATGGTCTACTCTGGAGCGCCTATCATACTTTCAGAACGCGCGAGTGCATTTCCGCGACATAGTTCTGTTCAGATAATTGAACACGTTGAGGCGCGTCTTTGATTTCATTGGTTCTACCGGCGGAGAACAATCAGCCATTATTTCCATCTCTGTCTGTGCTGTTGACCACCGCAAAGCCACAGAAACGACATATGTCGTACGCTATACGGCTGTACTGGAAGGAAGCCGGGATCGAGCTCTGATCACGTGTTGATCACGCGTATGAGTCATTACAGTTTTAAATAGTTGTAGTATAGCTTTCTGATCATTCAATTTTAGATTGAATTTCCTCATATGACTTTGTATCGAAAATTCACGAGCCCACCAGAGTTTCACCAACAAGTGAGATTTGTATTGATGTAATATTCATTAGTTGCAGCATTAGTGATATAGGGAGTACATCCAGCAGATAATATATCTAATCATAGTACAGTATTTTGCATTTTAAATATAAGCATTATCAAGCCTGAATCCATAATTATCCAATATACAGCGATTTTAAGAATTTTTCCTAAGATGCATTTATAAATGATTTAAACAGTATTCCATGGAATCATATTTATTACTTAAATAATTTAGAGGATAAAGTTGAATACTTAACATCCAACATTTCAGTCTTATTTGACGTTCATGCCCCTTTCGTGTCCTCACGCATAAGTAAACCGTGTGCTCCCTGGCTGACAACCAATGTTAGATTGCTTATGAGAAAACAGGACGTAGCACTTAAGGAGTTTCAGAGTACAAAGTCTATGTCAAAACACGCCTTCTATCGTCAGTTGAGAAACGCTGCATGTGATGCAGTACGTAATGGAAAAGAGAGTTTTTTAAATCATCACCTAATACATTCAGACAATAAGTCATTCTGGAAAGCAATTGGTTCTACCGGCCTAACAAGTAAACATACTCCCGACATTCCTGAAAAATTTAAAAATGTCAATGCTATTAACAACTATTTCTGCTCTATATTCTTCCCTCCAAATAACTGCCCTGATACAGTTGATTCTATTCGTCATTTAAAATTCAATGAAAACATATAATTTCAATTTTTACCTGTTAGCGCGCATGTTGTCTTTGATACAGTTATGTCTTTACGTTCAAATGCAGCTGGTATTGACGGTGTTTCAGCGATTATGCTAAAACACTGCCTTCCGACCATTTTGCTTCCGCTCACCCATTTGATAAACTGCTGCTTGGAGGTTGGCTGCTTCCCCAATGCTTGGAAGATTTCTATGATTAAACCTTTGCCCAAAAGTGAAACAATCGAAAACTTTTCTGATCTGCGTCCTATCAGATTAATTCCGGTTTTAGCAAAACTAGAGAAAATAGTCAAATGTTACCGGACAAACCCGATTTTAGGATAAACTAGTTTTTCCTAGGTCAAACCAGTTTATCCGAAGAGCGACAGGATGAACTAGTTTATCCTAGCCTAAACTGGTTTTTCCTGAAATAAGTTAACTATGATTCGGAAAAACTGATTTGTCCTAGTCTAAACTATTTCGACCCGCGATTTAACTAGTCTGAACTCGTCTGAACCTTGGTTTGGCTCGCCGGCGCCGATCGCAAGGATTTAGTTTGCACGCGTACGTTGACTGTTATGGAGCGTTCGTCTTATTGCAAAATCGTTGCGTATTGTGCGTGTTGTCCATAAGCTAAACATTCTGAAACATTTCGTGATTGTTTATGTATCTAAAGTTCGCAGATTATTTCTGTATCTCATTAACATGGATGAGGCTTCATCAAGTTGGCACGTAGGTCAAAAAAAGTGGAGGCAGAAATTCTTGGTAGAGGTTTTAAGATCTGAGGACGAAAAATCAACTCATTTTAATGTTTTGACAAAGGAAAAGTATTTGGCACTTATCCAACAAGTGGAAGAGGCTAAAAAAACGGAAAATAAATCACCCTTGCAACAAAGAAGACTGAAAAGATTTGATGTGGTGAAAATCGGAGGTGTAAAGAAACTTACCGCACGAAATGAAAGAAATACAAATAATATAAAGTATTATCTCACCGCTGATGAGTTACATGACGTTATTGATGCAGCTCACATAGCAGTGGGACATGGTGGTCGTTACAGATTGTTGGCTGAAACTTCTAAAAAGTTTGCGAATATCACAAAAGAAATGATATGTCTTTTTTTATCTATGTGCATGGTCTGTCAACAAAAAAAGACGAAAAAAAAGAAAGGATTAGTCTCCAAACCGATTTTGCACACCGAAATGAATAGCCGATGCCAAGTCGATCTTATTGACTTCCAGACACAACCAGATGGAAAGCTTAAATTTATATTGGTGTATCAGGACCACCTAACAAAATTTGTCCTGCTTCGTCCATTGGAAAGTAAGAGAGCAGAAGAGGTAGCCTACCATTTAAATGATATATTTTTAACTTTCGGGGCCCCATGCATTCTACAATCTGACAATGGCCGAGAATTTGTGAATCGTGTAATTTTAGAAGTGACAAGCTTATGGCCAGAGCTCAAAATCGTGCATGGAAAACGACGACATAGTCAAAGTCAGGGATCAGTCGAAAAAGCAAACCAAGATATTGAAAACATGCTGAGTGCTTGCATGAATGACAGCGAGACAACTAAATGGTCAGAAGGACTAAGGTACATACAGTTTATGAAAAATCGGGCATTTCATTCTAGAATTAAACAATCGCCTTATAAGGCCATGTTTGGTGCGGAACTCAAGGTTGGCCTCTCTACTAGTTCATTACCTTCGGACATTGAAGACGAAGACGATCTTCAAAAACTGATTGATGGGAAAAACATAGATGGACATGAAAATGAAGGCAGTTATGGATACGAAGATACGGATGGAGACGAAGATAAGAATGGAGACGAAGATAGGAATGGAGACGATGACATGGATGAAACCTCACAAAATATTTTAGAAGCACGATCAAAGGCTGCGCAGAGCCTTGAAAAACAAGTCAAAAAGATGAAAGCAACCTCTCACAAGGTGCATTCACCAGCGAAAGTTGGAGATACCATCATCATACCTACTCCTGATGTAGACAGGGCTAAAGGAGATCTTCGGAACTTTATTGGAGTTGTGCTTGAAGCATCTGATGATGGATTTTATAAGATTGGGACCAAGCATGGTATCTTACAAAAATTATATTGCAGGTAATTATTCATTTTGCTACGGTTTTTATTTGATTTTAATTGAATATTTTCATTTCAGAAATGAATTTGATATCTGCACACAAAAGTTTTTATTGGAAGAAGAAGTAAACAAGAACAATGAAATTTCGTTAAGAACCGCAGCGATAAAACATTCAGTTGGGACAGGCCAAGGTTTCTTTAAGTGTAGTTGCACCAAGAAGTGTATGTCGAATCGATGTCTTTGCAAGAAAAATAACGTTCTCTGCAACTCGACATGCCATAATAGTTTGACATGTAATAACAAGTAAATAATAAAAATTACTAAACATGTTTGTAATATGTAATGGTGTTTTCTTTAATTACTAGTAAAAAAGTTAATTTTGTCAAAAGACTGTATGTAGACTAGGACAAATCAGTTTTTCCTAATCATAATTAACTGTTTCAGGAAAAACCAGTTTAGGCTAGGATAAACTAGTTCATCCTATCGCTCTTCGGATAAACTGGTTTGGCCTAGGAAAAACTAGTTTATCCTAAAATCGGGTTTGTCCGGTAACACAAATATCAAATGTGCGAATATCTCTTAGCTAATAATATTCTTCCTGAGTACCAGTCCGAATTCCGGGAGGGTTACAGTACAGTGACCGCATTGGCGCAAGTGTCAGATGATATTATCAAGCAATATGATAATGGATATATAGATCATGAGCTCCTTTGTGCGAAGCTATCATATTACGGTTTTACCGCGGGTTTGTCTTCACAGTTTTTCCAAACATATCTTTCAGGAACGCCAGCAAATAGTATCTGTAGATGACAAATTTTATGGACCATCTTTTATTACTTCCGGCGTGCCGCAAGGTTCCGTTCTTGGACCTATCCTTTTTGTGGTGTACACGTCAGACATCCATCTTCCTGTTTTCCATTCGTCAATTGTAGCTTACGCTGATGATACACAATTACTGAAAGCTTTCGCTAGATCCAATGTCTCTCAAACAGTTAAAGATATTAATAGTGATCTCAATGGAATACTAAATTTCTCCAAGAACAATAACCTGAAATTAAATTCTTCTAAGTCTTCTGTTATGCTTTTTCGTTCAAACAATAGTCGTGATATTTACTGCCGGAATTTGATACAAAAATTGGTGAAGTTCCATTACCACTAGTGGATTCAGCTAAAAATTTAGGGTTATCGTTTGATAGCTCCCTGCGCTTCAATGCACATCTATCCGTTACATTAAAAAAAAATCTACTTCATTTTGAAACGATTTGACTGCAATAAGCATATTATGAATTTTAAAACACGGAAAAATTATGTGAATCTCTTATATTCCCTATTATTGCTTATTGCATTATTATTTACTATCCATGTCTGGATGCTGCATCGAAAAATAGATTACAAATGTTTCAAAATCAATCTTAAAAAATATGATTCAACGTCAGGCCAAATAATTGAGCTAAAATGGTTGAGAATAGACGATATGTATAGATATTCAGTTGCTACTATGATACATAAAATAATAACTTCGCAGTCTCCCCCTTACTTATATAGGAAATTATTGTTTCGCGGAAGAAATGATGACATCAATTTCAGATTCAAAAAACGACTTGAAATTCCATCATACAATATGACGCTATTCCGTCGGTCATTTATATATAATTCAATCAAGATATACAATGACGTATCTGATAACCTCAAAGCACTTTCTATAACTAACTTTAGGAGGAGTGTGAAATAGGTTATTTTTTTGATTCAGTATGGGATTAATTGTTTAATTGTTGCGTTGTTAATTAGAGCCATGTATAGTTATCTAAAATCGCCCTAATGTCTTACTCTTTGAGCCTGTTTTTTTTCATTCAATTTTTTATTTTAATCACTTTCCGAAAGGTTGAGTAGAGTAGATATTTTCTAGAATCCGCCTTTTGAGGAGTATTATTTAAATATGTAATGTATACTAAGTGACATATAAATCAGAACACCCAGTTTAAATGGTTTTATTTTAATAAAAATTTGTATAAGTACTTAATGAAGCATAATAAGTAAATGATAAAACTTTCAAAATGATTGCACTGCTTTAAAGCCCTTTGACCTTTAATAATGTGTGGATGCACCCTGATGTGCTACGCATTCTCCAACGCGCCTAGGCATGCTTCTGATCAGGTGGTCAATGTCCTCCTGTGGTATCTCATTCCAGGCAACCACCAACTCCTCTCGAAGTGCTTCTAGAGTCTGAGGAGGACGTTGCAAATTGAGCAATCTCCTACCCATCGTATCCCACACGTGCTCAATTGGGGATAAGTCGGGAGATCTTGGTGGCCATGGTAACAATGTGACATCATTATGTTGAAAGAAGTCTATTGTGACTCTTGCAACATGTGGTCGGGTATTATCTTGTTGGAAAGTTGGATCTGCCAGGGTGTCAAGATAGGGTAAAAGATGGGGTTCTAGAACTTCGTGGATATAACGCTGCGCGTTCATGTTACCTCTGATGAGGATTAAAGGTGACCTGGAACCATAAGCTATAGCATCCCAAACCATAACTCCAACAGTGTGATGAACATGTCTTTCAATAAAAAACTGTGGATTCCTCCTTTCACCACGTCGCCTTCTAACACTGGCACGACCATCGTGCATGCCTAAACAAAATCGAGACTCGTCACTAAAGACAATACTGTTCCATTCCTGATCCCAGAGTGACCGTTGTCTGCACCACTCAAGGCGATTACGTCGGTGTTCTCGAGTTAAAGGGAGGACCCAGTGTGGCCGGTATAAAAACAAGTCAAAACTTCTCATTCGTCGGTAAACACTTCGCATGCCAATAGGTCTTCCGTGTTCTGCAAACCATTCATTTGCAATGGACCTGGTAGTGGAGAAACGGTCCCTTAAGGCCAATAATCTTAGGCGGTGATCTTCACGGTCTGTTGTTCTACGGCGGCGTCCAGTGCCCCTTGCTCTTTGCGTACGGCCTTCTCGAAGCCATGCCTGACAACACCTAACCACAGTGTCTACACTTCTTTGCACTCTAACTTCAATTGCCCGAAAAGAAGGTCCAGCTTCCCGAAGTTCCACTATACGGCCCCTATCAAACTCACTAAGTTGACGAAATCGTACAGGTCTCCGTACTCTAGGCATCGTAACCGATCGTAAAGGATGTCAAGAACCAAAATCCGCCAACGTTGATTCTTTACTGCGGCTGAAATATTCATTTTTAGAGTGTTAGTGAATTAAAAAAAAAACAGTTTAAAAACCGGAATGTCCAACTGATAAGGCTGAAAATTTTTTCACTTGTTATTTACAGTAAGATAAATACATTCACCAACTTTTATTAAAATAAAACCATTTAAACTGGGTGTTCGGATTTATATGTCACCATAATAAAGACCCATTGTTATTATTATTACTATTATTATTATTATCCTTTTCTTCCACAGACGTATCTGTATGGTAATAAAGGATAGACCAGATATCAACCAGGTATCAAAGAGACTATCCAAGCACCTTCCTTAGTATATGCGCTGTTCCTAGTAGTGCCGTTTTTTGAATTTAGTAGAGTGCTGGTTTACCGGGTATTGAGTCACAATTTCCGTGGAAGGTTTTGGTGATAGTTCCTAATGCACCGACAACGACAGGAATTATCCAAGCTTTTACATGCCACATCCTCTGTATTACTATCTGGAGATCTCTGTACTTAGATATCTTTTCATTTTCTTTCGATTTTACATTGGAATCGTCGGGAACCGCTAAATCAATTAGTTGACATGTTTTCTCCTTTCTCTTATGAATTATAATGTCAGGTCGGTTTGCTTTTATTGTCCGATCCGTTATTACCGTCTATACTTTGTTTTAGTATATACTTTTGGTGGTGGTACCTTGTATTTAATGCTTGATCTTATTATTATTATTATTATTTCCCCGTTTTCATACGGTTTTTCCTTTTCTGTAATTATCTGGGACACCCGGTATGATGCTTCAGTTGCAGCCTTACTTTTGTCGATTGTTTTTAAAGACATTGTCTGTTGTACCAATTAACTGATTTTTTAATTGTTTCAGTTTTTCCGTTCTGGTTGCAGGACGTAATGGGAATGATTTTTCAAAATTCGAAGGTACAGTCTTATAGTGTCTCTCGATATTCCCTTTTTTAGCAACTGAAACAGATGATAACGCTGGGAATACACTTGAGCCGAGGCAAGCCGCGCACCGAACGAGGCAGCCTCGGCCCGCCGCGATGCGCTAGTGTGTACGGCGCGCCAACACAGGCGCGGTTTGCCTCATGCCGTGCGCGACCTGAGCTATCGGCTGTCGGTCCATCAAAGTGAGCACCGGGCGAGCCGTGCCTCGTTCGTGCACAGTGTGTACGGAATTTTCGATCAGCATTTGCCTCAGGACGAATATAGAGTCTATTTTTGGTTATTTACAAATTGTGGCACAAACTTCTGTACTTAAAAATAGGCATTTTTCATTGCTCCACTCCGAGCTGAAAGATAATTTATTAGTTTGCTTTTTATTTCAATTCCCTCAGTCCTCGCGTGCAAATTCAACGGAATTAATCAAGCTTACGTAGTTTTCGTCGACATCTTCTAATCTTCTACAAGTGAACGAAGTAATAAAACAAAAAGAAAAGGAAATCAAAATGAACCGGCCCACTAAATAAGTAATCAATGAGCGTTGTGCTCCTGTACGGATCAGCTGTGAGCAAGCCGCACCTCGCGGCAACACGTTGTTTCCGTGTATCGCATTTCGTTCCCCGGCAAACCACATCGCGGCGCGCCGAGGCTGCCTCGTTCAGTGCGCGGCTTGTCTCGGCGTTACATAACAAACATACATTTTTATCCTTAAGTTCTGAAAGAAATATATATAATATTGTCCTTCCCATTCCGAATGGAGATGGCATGTCTTCATCTTCTTGCTAATGCTCATAATGCTTTTAATTGCAGGCCTACTCTAACCCAACCGCTGGACTTTGTGTCGTTCAGTTTAAAATTGAGCGCACTGTCATCGCGCCTTGCGTATTTATTCCGTTCAAAGTAATCGAGATCGTTCTCGAACAGATCGCTCACCGCAGTATTGCCGTGGCTTGTGTTCATTATAAGAATTTACAAAATTTACGGAAGGTTCTATGATCTTTACACCTTTTTAAAATAGGTTGTGAGCCACCAGATTTGCCTTTGCTAGCTACCGGTAAAACTATCAGCCAAAAATCATTTTCTATGCTCAAAATTTTATAATGCTATTCCTGCAAGCCTTAAACATATAAAATGTAAAAAATGTTTAAAATTGAATTAAAATCATGGATCCTAAATCAACCAAGGCTACAAATCCATAAGCTTGTTGACACTAAAAACCTATACGTTATTTAATTATAAAATGAAGCAAATCTATACAATTGACTAGTATACTTAAAAAAAAATTTGTTGTATTAATATATACGTAATTCAACTTCGGTTTAAAACCCAAGCACAAGGGTACACTTTTTTTGGGTATATTATGTTTATTGGACATTTCCGTTATTATTAATATGAAAACTTTGTAATTGGACCAATAAACATTATTATTATTATTATTATTATTATTATTATTATTATTATTATTATTATTATTATTATTAATATTATTATTAAAACTCAAACTGTAGGGGGTGCCCGGACCTCCTGGACACTTTGTCTGACTCCGCCTTCTGAATCAGTGAACGAAACTTTTATCAAGGTGAAGAGTAAATACCCCATTCTGTTTGTGGTACTTGAAGGTTAATAAAACGTACAAAAAGCTTTGATAAAATGTATATTTTCAAATACAATCACGAATAACACAAACATGTAAAATTAGAACATTCCATGAACAATTTTATTACATGCCATTTAATGATTATTTAGCAACAAATTAAGATCTAACTTCTTCTCCATAACAATCAGAATTATTAAAAGTTCTCTATAACTACCAAAAACTAATAAAATAATTCAAGCAGCAGTTACATCTTAAGAACAATTCTACTATGATAAATAAAAACAAAAAATATCAGATACTTTATACAGCACAGCAAGTTTAAGCTTAATCATATGACAGTATCATCTTCCAATTCCATATCATCGTTTTTCAATTCGTTATCGATACTCTAAAAGAACATGCATTATTTAGATGGAGAATCTGACTTGGATAGTATGACTCACAGAAAACATGCTTTCGACGAATTCCAAATCTGCAGAGGCCGATTTTTCATCGGCAGGGGTTTCGTCGTTCCTGGGGATGTTGTCGAATGCCAGTTCGTTGGCGCCTGTTTTTGGAGAAAAAACGTAATTTAAAGTAACCGCAAACTTCGAGCCCTAATAAAAAAATGTTCGGACTATCTAATTTCATCTAAATGTTTGTTTATTTTTGTAAGGTTAAAAATTCATCGTTTTTCTTTTATGGGACAATAAAATATACAGGGTGGCACATCCATGTGTGGACAGAATATTACTCATAAACAAATACATTTTAGGAAAATCTATTAATGGGATGTTATACATGACATCTGCGGGCACATTTTTAAAATATTGGCCATTATTAGAGGGTGTCCCAATTTCGACCTACATATCAAAGTTGTGATTTTTCAAATAGAATGCCTCAAATTTTATTGCATATTTTGATAAAACAATTTTAAAGAAGAAAACTGATATAACATACTATAGGGTTTTGGTAATTAGCTATTGAGATATACGGTGTTTTGTCTAGAAAAACCCCCCACTTCGGCAACCCCTCAGCCCGCCATTTTGAAATTTGGAGCGCTGAAATTTGTAAACTTACACACCTCAGCTTTTATCCTATTTGTTACTTTTTCGAATTTAATTTGATTAAATATCGCATCATCTTTAGCTTTGTGAGCATTATAATAAAAACGTGTTTGAAAATATATTTTTCTAAAGGAGAAATAGTCAATATGGTGTTCGTTATCCAAGGCCGGAAACATTTTCCAGACTACGAGAACGTTTTGAGCAGTGGAGCAGTGGGATATAGTAAAAAACGTATAAATAATCCAAGTGTCATCAATGAGGCGAATCAGTTCGAGATTCTATTAAAGTTGCAGGCAAGTCCCCATTTAAGTGCACGGAAAATTGGAGCAGAAACTGATATATGCAGAACTTCTTTCCAAAGGATTATTTACAAGCATAGGTACCATCCATATCACCCATGGTTGCATCAAGGCCTTCGTCCTCAGGATTTCGCAGCTCGAATGGAGTTTAGTAGGATAATGCTAAATAAAGTGAGTGAAGACACTACTTTCCTGGATAAGGTTCTTTTTAGCGATGGGGCAACTTTTAACAGCATAGGTATTGTCAACAAGCATAACATGCAATATTATGCGAAGGAAGACCATTACTGGGTTAGGCAAATAGAATTCCAAAATAAATGGAGCTTGAATGTTTGGGGAAGAGTTACTGGCAGACAAGTGGCCTTTCTTTTTCGACAACAGATTAACAGGTACAGAATACTTGAATTTTTTGATCGAGCATTTGCCTTTGCTTTTGGACGATGCCAACCTGCAGACTCTCATGCTCAGATGCATATGTACCTGTATTTCATGACGGCGGACATACGCATTATCATAATCGCGTGCGCAACTATTTGGAGGAAAGAATTAAGGATGCTTTTCTGAACATAAGGGAAGAGATGTTGAGGGATGTGCAACGGTCATTTATCCAAAGACTACGGCTATGTATTCAACATGGTGGAGATATTTTCGAGCAGTTTTTGTGGCTTGAAGCTCATTTATACTGTTCTGATTAATATTAGTTTTTACGTCAAATCTGTACTCTTAGTGGCAATATGGAACTAGCCCATTGTTTGTCTTTTGTTTCCATGGATGATGTGATTTTTTTCCTTAATTTTGGTGTGTTGTTCTATTAAAAGCTTACTTAATAACCCAAAATATAGTGATTTTATCTGAACCAAACCTCATACCAACAAAGAGCGTATAAAAAATTGAATCCAAACTTGCACAAATATACAGGGACATGCATTTAAAATTTTTGAGAAAAAGTACAATTCGCGTTTCTGACCACCCTGCATAAGCAAAAACGAACATTCGTAAAAGTAACATATAAGATGAAAGCTGAGGTGTGTTAGTTTTTTTCGATACAAAATTCAGCACTCCAAATTTCAAAATGGCGGATTGAGGGGTTGTCGAAGTGGAGGATTTTTCTTACGTCTCAGTAGCTAATTACCAAAACCCCACAGTATGTCATATCAATCTTTTTCTTTTGAATTGGTTTATCCAAATATGCAATAAAATTTGGGGCATTCCACTTAAAAAATCACAACTTTGATATGTAGGTCAAAATTGGGACACCCTGTATAATTGCCAATATTCTAGAAATGTGCCCTCGAATATCATGTATAACATGCCATAAATTGATTTTCCCAAAACTTATTTGTTTATGAGTAATATTCCGTCCACACATGGAGGGACCACCCTATATATACAGGGTGACTTCGAAGTTGAGTCATTTATTTTAACAGTGAGTAGATCTGATCAAAAGAAATGTTTTTTTCCTTTAACATTTTTGTGGTAAAATTAAAGTAACAAAGTTATAGCCCTTTAGAAGTTTGAGTACCGCCCTGTCTCAATAATAACATTATGTGCTCGTGTTTGGCGACAACAGATATACTCCGCCTTATCGGTTCATCGCATCGGAAACAAAAAAGCGAAAGAATTTGAAACGCTGATCACGATGTTTTTATTCAGTCTGTGTCAGTCGGTAACGCGTGAGTGAATAGTGGTGTTTGCTGCGTGGCTCAAACGTAATAAAAAACGGCACATATTTATGCGGATCGGTTTCCCAATCGAGTGCAACCAACCCCTTTGTTACTGTAGTACAACGGGCTCGTGAATCAGGTGACTTAAGACCTCACAGGGGACTGCATGCCGGTGCTCCAAGACCTCACGATCAAATACAGGTCCGCACTGAAATACTTGTCGGGAGGATACTTTATAAAACAAAGTAAAAAAACTTTTTTAATTTTTTTTATTTTTACACACATATTTAGGTTTATCTTCCTTCTACAATCATTATGTGAAAATTAATGACTCAACTTCAAAGTCACCCTGTATATATATAGGTGAAAAATTAAAGCTTCCGCCACAATACTTTGACAAAATTTAAGCAAGGAGGACTCTTTATACTTTTTTATTCTCTCTAGCTTTCAATGGTCTTTGCCATCATCATCATCAGGAGCTGCAATTAACAGTAGTAACAATAGTGTAAAATGAATTTAATTTAACTTACAGTAGTATGTGAGGATGTTGCTAATTGTTGTTTACATTAAGGATGAGGGAAACACCCAGTAACATGGTGAAAGCTGGATAAATGGTACAATGGTCAAAATTATATAAAACACACAGCTGTATGACAAGAACAAGTTAAAAACAGATTAAAAATTTTTTGAAAATGAAAGTTAAGCATTACATCGTGAAGCCACTTGATGATTGCACAAAATGGTGGGCATGGAATAATGAGTAAGATGAACCTTTTGACAGATGGCCGAAGGTTTGCAGTGTCTGTGTAGAATGATGGAACAAAAATTCTTTTGTGGGCGTGTGCTACGTTGCCAAATCACTTCAGATGGTGTGATTTTTAATATGTGTTGGGTAAGAAATTGTCAAACCGACCAGTTATTATTTAACTATGAAGTTATTAAAATTTTAATGGAATGGAGTTTATTGGTGGAATAGACCAAGAAACAGATTCCATTTATGGTTGTGAAGAGTCAAAATTTGGAGAGATGTGTAATTGCTCCAATTTTTCGCAGTTTAACAAATATGAGTAAATGACACTCAGTTGCTTGACATCTGTCTTCTTATTGATACGTTTCTTACCCAACACATATTGAAAATCACACCATCTGAAGTGATTTGGCAACGTAGCACACGCCCACAAAAGAATTTTCATTGCATCATTCTACACAGACACTGCTAACCTTCGGCCATCCATCAAAAGGTTCATCTCACTCATTATTCCATGCCCACCATTTTGTGCAATCATCAAGTGGCTTCACGATATAATGCTTAACTTTCATTTTCTAAAAATTTTTAATCTGTTTTTAACTTGTTCTTGTCATACAGCTGTGTGTATTTTATATAATTTTGACCATTGTACCATTTATCCAGCTTTCACCATGTTACTGGGTGTTTCCCTCATCCTTAATGTAAACAACAATTAGCAACATCCTCACATACTACTGTAAGTTAATTTAAACTCATTTTACACTATTGTTGCTACTGTTATCAATGTAATTGCAGCAAAAAAAGTATAAAGAGTCATCCTTGCTTAAATTTTGTCGAAGTACCCAACAAAAGGCGGAAGCTTTAAGTTTTCGCCTAACTGGTCTAGACGACAATGACCACGTCTCAAGTTATATATATATATATATATATATATAAAAACGTGTTTTTTTTATTCTTTTAAACTATTATTTATTTTTCATTTTATAGTTTGATTTATCAATTAGTTTTTTGTGGACATCTGGTACTGAAATGTCTTACGAATCATTCCGTAATCTAATCATTTCATTTGAATCTTCACTGTTGCATGGGTTGTTCTCCTGTTAACTTAGAGCAATCAAGTCTTTCAATCGAATACCGTTTAAAGATCTTACACGACTAAGTGCTACATAAGCTTGTCCGGCAGATAAATGACTGCGTAATTGACTGTACAATCTTGCATCTTGTGGACGGTCGAAGCCCAACTCAGGATTAATGGCAACATTCGCAATAAACTAGGTGAGAATGAAAAAGTTTGTGCCTCCCTTGTGCTGAGCCGAGTGCCCGAATAAACAAAGAGCAAGTCCGTAACGGCACGCATGCACGGATCGCGCGCTAGCTCTATCACTCCCCTACATAGGATTTATAAAATAATTTATCAATCCTGGCGGTCCTAATAAGCATAATGGAAAACTGTTATCAAATTATTGCATTTTCATCGGTCCTCGATACGTGTGCGAGTTTCAAATTAATTTGGAAATTGATGAAAATAATGCTCAAAGCAGCTACAGGCCAAGCTAATAAAAGCGTGTTATATAATAAATAATAAAATTAAGAACCCAATAATCCAGTCATGCATACAAATAGAAGGTACGTTCTTGTATCTCACTTACTAGCAAGATCCTTTTGGAAGTCCCGTTGTTCAACCCTTCTACCTTTCTCATCGAAGAATTCAATATTGACATCTTTCATGACGTTTGCTGACGTAACGGTATGGTTCAACGGCATTCTGCCCATGTTCAGCATGTTATCTGTAAGAATGTTTAATTTTTCTACTGTTTACTCCTGCATCATAGGCATTTGCCAATATTTTTTAAGAAAAAAAAGGTATGTGGTATACCTAAGTATTGATCACATTCAAGAGTTTTTACTTAAAATAAACGTGCATCAGTGGCGGAGATACAGGGGATTAGTGGCATGATTTTTCCAAATCAAAATAGTACGCCACTGTTTTTTTTCTAACCGTCCAATTTTTGGAATTTTACCAACAATTTTCTACTAGTTATTACTCTTGTTTTTTTTTCTAGAGTGCATTGTTTTCCAAGGAATAAAAGAAAACGAATTAGTAAAAACCTTTGGGGTCTGTTAGGATATCTACGTTGATACTCCCGATAAGCCGCTAAAGCATTTTCATTACAGAACCCCTACACAAAAATAATATCGGCGTACTCGTCATAGTTAAATTCCATTTCAAAACACTCAAAAATGGAAAAAGGAAACATTTGACTTCACTTTTACAAAAAAAAAATAAATAATGGTAGTAGTGACGATAATAACCATATAACACATAACTTGGACAAATTACCTCCCAAGCAACGTTAAGGTGGTATCAAGGCCTCATATTTTATTTTGAAATTAATTATTGTATCTCGGCTCTACATGAATGGTCTAATTTGTTTTATTTTTATTTTTACGAAAACAGCGCACTCTAGGAAACAACACAAAAGTAATTATCTGTAAAGAAAGTGGCGTACTACTTTTATTTGCCACTGATCCCTTGAGTCTCCGCCACTGGTGCATGTTAATTTTAAGTAAACACTTTTGAATGTGAACAATGCTTAGATGGATTCACACACTAAATTTTAGTTCACTCCACTTGAGGGTTTTGAAGATATTAAAAAAAAGTTTTTTAATTTTTTGCTTTTTAATGAAGCCCTAGAGTAAGAAATATTACATAGAAGACGCCCCTAAAATGCGGTCTTGTGTATGATGTTTCATTTTTGGTCACGTCTTGTGAATCACCCCGTACTTGTGTGAGTGTATGGGGGGGGGGGGGGGGTTGTGTGTGTGTGTATATTTGAGTAAGGTTTATCGTTACTAAATTTTCCTAAAACCAGATTTCTCTGAACCAAATGTACTTTAAATACCACCCTTGCCTCCCCAACGCTTGAGATGAGGCCTGAATAGCAGAATCCTGAAGCTCTTGACAAAACTGTTTGAAATTACCTTAACAACATGCCTACTTTCCATAACAAACACGACGCTTTCTTGTACTCAGCTACGCGCATTTACGTTTGGCCTGCTCTAGAAACGTGACTCTGTTTCATAAGCGAATGAAGATATAAAAATATAGAAGCATCCAAGGCACAAACCTGCCTCAACATTTTTTTTCTATATATAATGCTTGCAGAACCGTAACAAAAAATCTAAAATCAAAAAGCTTTTCGTCGCAGGATCCGGAAATTTCATTAAGTAACGCCTTCGTATAACTGCAACTCTGGATACCAGCGACATATCCTCGTACTTCGACCAGTAGATTCGACAGGTGTCCAGAAACATCGACGTTTAGGCAACCAGAGTTACGCGGCTGTACGTAAATATACGCTGAAATGGCGGAAACGACAGTCAATGGACAGCGTCCGATGAGTCACACGGTATGATCCAGTCGATATGGTTATATATTTGTCACAAAAGTTGTAAGTGTAGTGATAAATTAGTGTAAGAGTAATAAATTAGAACAGTAAAAACAGTGTTTTCCTTATAGTCATGCTAAATAAGACTATTTCATTTACCTAAGCCCAAATTTTCGTCCATTATAGAATTTTTCAAGGTTTTGAGAATATTTGGTATTCCCTGACCGGGCTACAAAGGCACATCGCATTAACACTGGCGCGCAATGCTCATGCTACTCTTCCTCTGTAGGGTGCCCGCAAAGTTGGAGTTTTGCTTTTCAGACAACGCTTGATATAACAAAGCTAATGTGTGGTGAAACGTGAGCGAACAAGTCAAAAAAAAATGAAAAAGTGCTCACTCTTCAGTTGGATTGAAATTTCAAGTAAGATGCTGACGTGAAATCCGTAGAGCACATGTAACAAAAATAAAAAAAGGGATCGAATTTATGATGTCGGTGTCACTTTCTCTTAGTGAACGCATTCTAAAAGTACTGTTCGAAGTTGTCGCCGTTGGATTCAAAAACTCATGTGCTATTGCAGCAGTTTGCTCAATTATCAGAGGTAATTCGTTAACCGTGTGGACCTCAGTTTTGTACACCAAGCGTTTCATTTCGCTTCAAAGAAAAAAATCACAAAACCGTACCCTTCAAGAAAATCCTCAGCTTGGAGGGCTTGCAAACGTTGCACGTGAAACGCGTGAAACGCATTTGCCACACTTTAGTCTTCGACACTTGCACTCGTCTAGCCACATCCCTAGTGCTTATTGAAGAATTCTCGTCTACGAGATTCAGTACTTCTTCCTCAGTTTGCGCCATTTGGAATTTTCTAGGTCTCCCACTGTGCCCACCTCGACATTCCAAACAACCCGTATCCCTGAGTCCCTGCACGAGGTAAACAGATTTACGGGGCGTTGGATGATCACGTCTCGGAAAACGATCTGCATACACTCGCGAAGCCTCGGTCGCAGCTTGAAGACACTCACCGTAAATTAACACCATATCGACTAGTTCGCTATTGGTGTATGAGTGTGCCATTTTTTTTATTTTTCGAACAGCAATCGGTTACCAATGTTGTTTGTTGAATTACGCTACCGGCGCCTAGGTTAGGTTGCATACTAGCGGATTTACATCGTAGTCGTACGTCGTATAAATGTATGCTGGCGCTGTGGACGTGATCAAGGGACGGGACCGGCTTCGGTTTGGTTCAGATTTGATTGAGTCTGCGGAGCCCAATACATCGGTTCCCTTAACACGGTTTATATGCTACAAAAAAAAATTCGCTTATTTTCGCGTCGTGTAAAGGAAAACCCCAACTTTGCGGACATCCTGTATAGATAGCGTTAGACTACTGCTGCTTACCACTCGCAGAACAATCAACGTTGGTAAGGGTGGAGCTATAAACGTAATTGTTACTGGAAGTCTGGGTCATGCCGGAATGGTTAACAAGTTCCCCGTTCGGTCCTGGACTCATGACGGACATTGACATCTGCCCCCCACTCTCGTGCTGCTGGATGACAGTTGCCACCACTGGAATCTTGATTTGCACCGTGCTGCCAATCGGCTTGCCACTTGGATCTGTAGGGTCGAGGACTTTTCAAAATAGATTTCATGATGGGTTACTCTTAAGCCGCCTACAGACCGAAAATCCAACGCTGAGCAAACTAATGCAAGCACTTGTGACGTTGGCGTTTGTTGTTGGAAGGTATTGAATACGTTCGTCTGCACCTAAATTTAGTTTTGAGTTGAACCGCGTTGAATTAAGTTCGGCGCTAATGTCGAGCGCCGAGTCTCCTCTCATCGAATGCAGATAAATGACTAAATACTACAGTATATTCAGATAAGAGATAGACCGGATGTAAACAAAAGGTTCGGGTGATTTTCACGCTAACGCCGCCGTCTCGACGTAAAACAGGAGCCCTCATTGGTCAATTCGCAATTAAATGCCTATGCCGAGCGGCAGAGCAGTCCTATCAAGGCAGAGTCACATTCAGGTTCAGACGTGTTACGTATGTCGTGTGCATCATTGCAATTTGATATTTCTTTGGACGTTTTCGTTTGTTATCTTATTAAGTTGTTGAGTTTGTCGTTGTTATTGTTATACCTTGTTATTGATTGTTATTGTTATCAACTGCTTGCGCAAAATGCCCAGTAGTACAGATACTGCCGATGAAGTTGTAAACTCCTGTAGTCCACCTAGGAAACGCTCTAAAAAAAGACACCTGAGTGCAGAAATGAAAGACGTCATTTTGAATATATATAAGATCGAGCGCGAGGAGAACGAGGCATCAACCATCAAAGAAATTGTTGTGAAGGTTTCTCACAAAGTTGGGGTGTGTCGCGCATCAGTGTTTAATGTGTTAAGACAATACAAAAAAAATCACACCTTTTCTGAGCCAATGACCAGTAAACATCGCAAAAGTATTGTTAAATCATTGGATGAAGCTGATAAGCATGCGATTAGGAGGAAAGTGCATGAATTCTTCTTTAGGAATGAAATACCTACTATAGATAAAGTACTGCAGGAGGTAAATGGAGATACAACGTTGCCAAATTTCAAACGATCAACTTTCCATGCGTTACTGAAGCATTTAAATTTCAAATGGAAAAAACGGGGTCGTAATAGTTTACTACTGAATAGAGAAGAAATTGTGCTATGGAGGAGGGATTATTTAACAAAAATTGGGAAATATAGAAATCAAAACAGGAAGATTTATTACCTTGATGAAACGTGGGTAAACGCAGGACACACTACAAGTAAAGTATGGGTTGATGATTCTGTAACTTTATCCAGGAGGGCCTTTCTAGATGGACTGTCCACCGGATTAAAAAATCCAGCAGGTAAATACGAGTAATAGACAACAATCGGATGTTTTTCAAACCTAGGGAACAAGGTTCTAAACATTAATTCCAGGGGGCAGATAAAACATATTACAAGTAACAAAACTTTTATAACTTTCGATAAAATGCGTGGATGTTTTATTGTCATTTTCATTTGTTAGAACTTTTTTAAGCAATGTTTTTATGTGTTTTCGATATTTCAATAATTTTTTAATATAATCTTAAAATATGTCGAATATTATAAACTTAAAAAAAGTTACTAAGTTTTATATTGTGTACCGTTCCTAATATTTCTAATCATTTTAATTCATACTTTAAGCTTTATAAAGTTATAATTTGTTAATATTAATATTTGCGCGTATTTCAGGTTCCTGATCATTCATTTTTTAAAGGTTTATAACTTTAAATTAAATTGTGAAGCGCTGAGTAATCATACGACGTTCAATATTCTTTCTTTCAATATGACTAAATAATCCCAATTATAGCAATCTGATACTCATGTCTCAATGTTTTTTCGCTGAATGTGATGAAAACATTTGAAAAAGATTCGCTTATTGAAATAAATCTACACCAGTTAGTACTTCGATTTCCAGGTAAAGGGAAAAGGCTCATTATCTGCCATATAGGCAGTGAGGATGGATTCGTTGTTGACGGTCTGTGGTGCTAAGAAAACTGGAGATTACCACGAGGAAATGAATGGCGAATCGTTTGAACAGTGGTTTTCAAAAATTTTACCGAACGCAGTAATTGTGTTGGATAATGCGCCTTATCATTCTCGAAGAATGGAGAGGGTCCCAACAACGGCTTCAAGGAAAGTTGATGTTCAAAATTGGCTCCGCTCGAAAAATATCAACTTTGAAGAAGCAATGCTGAAAGTACAATTATTAAGAATTGTCAAGGATCACAAGGCGGAATATCAAAAATACGCCATTGACGAAATGGCAGCAAGTCAAAATAAAACTGTGCTCCGTTTACCTCCATACCATTGCGAGCTCAATCCCATTGAGCTCATATGGGCACAGGTTAAAAATTATATAGCTAAGCACAATACAACTTTTAAATTTTGTGACCTCAAAGGACTTTTCAAAGAAGCACTAGAATTAATAACAGCGCAAAAATGGGAAAACTGTATTAAGCACGTGAAAGACAAAGTTGAAAAGAGAATGTGGGAACTGGACAATATTTTAGAGGAACAAGTCGTGCCATTCATTATTGACGTTGATGCTTCAGGCAGTAGCGATGATGAAAGCTCATCAAGCTCATCTTTCCAATAAAAGATGTCGTTCATCAAATTCGGTAAGTTATAAGTAATTATAAAGCTACTGTATTTTTTAATTAATTATTGACATTTTTGAACCCATTTTGGCAAAACCTATTCAAGAATCTACTTTCTGACAATGTTCAACCATGCACATTTTTTTACGTTTTGAACGTTTTAATTTGGTCATATTTACCTAGAAACCAAAAAATATACTAATCAATATTCTAAAAACAATTTTAAGAGATATACGATTATTTTTAATTTAGGCTAATTTAAACGCCATTTTGAGATTATATTCGACTGTATTTCACCAAACATCAGACGGCATCCGAAGCTGGACATCGAAGCGAAAATTTTGAAACCCTTATGTATATTTACATCATTATATATTTCTTACCCCACCCCCACATGATCCTATATCCATCACCAATCGTATACACATCGAATTGTGCTAATTTACTACAAAGTTACGCAAAGCAGCATCTACTATCTAAAATATGTACTGCGTGACTCTTAATACGTCCATGCCGAATGTTACAGCGTTCGATGATCACGTGGTCTTGTTTATGTCCGGTCTATCTCTTATCTGAATATACTGTAGAACCGCAACAAATCCTGTCCAGACCAAGTCAAACCTCACTTTGATGTACCGATCAAGGAGCCAACGCAATCGAACGCCAACGTCGACCTTGGAAATCGTTGGCACCTCCAAATATGTAACCACGTGTGCCTTGGCTTGCGTTGGAATCTCGGTCCGTACGCGGCTTCAAGTGTAAGCCTCGGAATCCGGGGCCACAGAATGGGTTTTTGTAATTTTCAGTGCAGTCCGTTTGGAATGCGCTATATTAAAATGTTGCCCTGTTGATTTTGAACTGCTTTTAGTTTTTTAAAACTTTATTTTTGTATGTCCTGAAAGTTTTGGCACAAAATTCGTTGGCTTTAATTTTAACAAACGAAAAATAATATCAAGTTGCCTTTGGAAACAAAAGTTCGTTTCCTTACTTTACTGTCAGTTGACATATATTTATTTTGAAGTTTTCGCTTTAAGATGTAGTATAAATTAGAAATAAGTATCTTGGTTGGGCGGGTACCGAAAGCTGAAATCTGTCGAATATTGCAGAACGAAAACATTTCACGCAAAAACATTTATCGAACAATAGCGGAGTGCGAACAGGGAATACCATGTCTGAATCTCCCAAAAGTGGAAGACCACGTGCATTTGCTACACAAAGGTCAGAGAGATTGGTGAGAAGAGCAAAAAATCATGTTGGAATGTCAACAAGGAGTCTGGCTCGTCAATACAGATCTTCTAATAACTCCTCCAGACTCACGCCGAGAGCCCCCGAGCTGCGTGAATATGATCTGTTGCTCGCCCGTCTCTCTCGCGCTCGCCGGGTCTCGCTGAGACTTCTCGCCGTGAGTTTGGAGGGGCTATGATACGTAGTTTTCATACCCTCTCCAGACTCACGCGCGGCTCGGATCGCGGTGCGAATCCCGAAATTTCTTCCTACAGTTCCACACTCGCAGATGTTCGCGCCTGCTTCACAGTATAGTTCGCGGTCTTGACGAGAATGGATGGTGAAATTGCTACTGCTGCTGCAGTGCTACTTTGCGCTTTGGCATTTTATAATTACGCATATATAAGTAAAACTAGAGCAATTGAAAATAAGTGGAAAAAACACAACCACTCCCGACACTCGCTATGAGGCAACTGAACCACCAGCGAATGTGGAGCCTAGTCATGTTCGCGCCTTGCGAACCCTTTGTCGCGGGACAAAAAACCGACAACAAACGGGAACAACGCGCGAACGTGACGTGAAGCCGCGAAGAATACGCGAATGGGATCCACACTCATGGATCGCGGGTAGTTCGCGGCTTCGCGCGCGAATCGCGCGTGAGTCTGGAGAGGGCATAAAAATCATCTTCTCCTGAGCTGGATGTCATTGAAGGTTGCCATGCGATAATTTTTCAGTTCGTTTGGAGGTCTACACATATCTACAGGGTGAGCCATCTTTTATGTCGGTACGTAAGCATGAGATTTTATTTAAATATGGTCCTTTACAATTTATTGAGACTAGTTTTTGGACGCAATATCTACCAAGTGGCCACCTTTATTGGCCAAAACAAAATGTGCCCGTTTTGCTGCGTTTTCCTTTACTATTTCGAGCATCTGTGGTGGTATAGCGGCGATTGCGGTTCGAATGTTTACCTTGAGCTCTATAGTGGTATGGGACCTGCTGGCATATACTTGACTCTTCAAATAACCCCTGTGGGGTCAAATCTTGAGACTTGGATGGATAGTCAATGTCACCTCTTTTTGACATCAGACGTCCAGGGAATTTTCGTTGCAGAAACTGGATTCTTTCAAGACCTTTTTCACACATTTGTGGGCAGACATAATGAGCCAACATCCACCGATATCGATTTCCATCGACTGTTTCGTTTTCGTTGAAGAAAAATGATCCAATGATGGTTTTAGCGCAAACGCCGGCCCAAACAGTCACTTTCCGGCATTTCGTCGATCTCATGTGGATTTTACGTCCCCCAAATGCGGCAGTTTTGCTTATTAACGCCGCCAGAGAGCGTGTAATGGGCCTCGTCGGTCATCACAATTTGCTTCCAAAGATCAGGTTCAGCATCAACTATACGAGCGACTGTTAGGACGTATTCCAAGCGACGTGGACGGTGAGTTGGCAATATGTCTTATGTTATCTGCACCTTATAAGGAAACAAATGCAAATCATCCTTCAAAATGCGCAGCAACGTGGTTCAACTGATGTCAAAAGGCTGAGCGCGGTGACGATACGACATTTTTGGGTTCTGGGCAATGCTGCCTCTGACCGCTTCAACCAATTCGTTGAAACGTCTTGGTCGTTGATGAACGGTATGTTGAGGATCTCCCGTACTCAAGAAAATTCGAAACCAAACGACGGATAGTGTTGTCAGACGGTGCCTGTTTGCCACGATGTTTTCGGCGATATGCACGTTGCGTTAACGCAACTAAACGACGATTTTCAATGTACATTGTGACTATTTCGGCGCGTTGTTTCGGTGTAAAGCGATTCATGACTTGTAGTAAATTGACGTTTCAGAAGCACGTATAACCAAATCACTCGGTTGGTAAATATCAAAGTCACTCGATATTTCAACATCAACATAAAAGATGGCGCACCTGGTACAGATAATTTCGTCCATGATTGGTTTACTTTTTTGATATTTTTGTGAAATTTATGTTCGGGATCCCAAATTATCGGTTCCGTCTAAAATAATTCTGGAAACCGAAACGTTTCTTCTTGTGACCAATCCATTAAAGCAGTTTGAAAGCACACAATCCGTTCAACATAATATTTGAAACCCGAATGAAGCAAGAGCGCGAATGAAAACACCACGCTTGCGTTTGTCGCGACTTGGCTTTGACTCGTGACCAAAAAACTGCTATCTCGTGGCTCGCCTCGTCTCGCGACTCGTACGTGAGTGTAAATGAGCTATACAGGGTGTTTCAGTTTATTGTTGCATAACTTTAAGATTCGATAGAACTTTTAAAATTAATGCATAAAGTCTATATAAACATGGGTCGAAAAATGCGTGGCTTCCGAAATACAGGGTGTTTAAATTTACTTTCTAAAATAGTTTTTTTTAAATATTTCGAACAATATTTGATGTATAACAGTGAAAATTGGTATACAAGGGTTTTTTGGTACGAAAAAACGAACCATGGCATGGTTTTACTGTAGCCGCTAGATGGCGCTCTCTACTGTACCTGTAGTGTATTAAAATGACCGAAAAAATTTTCTTAGTGCAATTTTTTGCTTTTTTAATAAAAAAACTGATTCTTCGCACTTTTTAACATAAAAAAGCTCTCCTGTGAGTTTTCGTTGTAGTTAGCCGTTTTTGAGATATTTCGATTTTTAGGTTCGATGCATTTTTAATTATTTATGGGAAAATAATATTTTTTTTACATTTTCGATTTGGACATTACAAGTAATTAAGATGATTGTTTAGATTGTGTTTTTAACACAGCAATAATTCCTAACTCCAAATAAACACCAAAAAACAGAATATTAATTTGTTTAATTTTCCAATATTATTTTTAACAAATCAAATTAATTATTTACAATTAAAATGCTACTGGATAGTTAGGACAAACATACAAAATCTAAAGTAGTTGCTCGAAATGTAAACCCAATTGTTCAATACACAATTCACATCTACGAATGATCGAACGTGGTATAGCATTATTCAAATAAGGCCTTATTTCATCACATGCATTCCTGATTCTGTCTATTAGCATATCTCTTGTGGTTACGGGAGTCTGGTACACTTTTTCTTTTAGAAATCCCCACACAAAGAAATCTAATGGATTTAGGTCAGGGGATCGTGGAGGCCAGGCGACTGGTCCTCCACGGCCGATCCATCTTTCTGGATAATTTTCGTCCAGCCAGTTTCTAACTATTCTCGAATAATGAGCTGGGCAACCATCAAGCTGGAACCAGGCCAATCCTCGTAAATCTAATATAACATCATCCCACGTATTTGCATGTTCAGCCTTTAAAAATTCCAAGAAGGTCGCAGCATTTAACCTTGCAGGCAAAAGGTAGGGTCCAAATAGTCGATTACGGTAGATACCAATCCACACGTTCACACTAAATTCATGCTGAAAATTTCTTTCCTGAACTGCATGCGGATTTTCATGCGACCAAATATGTTGATTATGAAAATTTACCACTCCACGTCTCGTGAAGCATGACTCATCGGTCCTTAAAACGTTACTTAAAAACTCCCCATTATTATCAGTTCTATCAAGAATCCACTGAAAAAATGTGATTCTTCGTTCTCCGTCCCCTGGCTGTAGTCCTTGCACAGGTTGCAAATGGTAAGGACGTCTATGGTCATTTCTAAGAACACGGTGAACATGGTTTGCTGAAATTCCCAAGGCACCAGAAACTCTCTTAACACTTGTGGTCAGATCTCTATCACACTCACGCAGAATCATACGGGCAAATCTGCGCTGACGAATATTTATGTTTTGATCCCTTTATAGATTTCCATAACCATTTTCAATTATTTGGCGATGCACTCTTACAAATACTGAGCGAGTTGGATGTCGTCTGTTTGGAAATCGTCGTGCGTATTCTCTGGCTGCTTATGCTGCGTTTCCATTTACAAAGCCATACACAAAATGAATATCCGCTAACTCTTGATTGGAGAATAAAAATGGCATTTTTATAAAACTTACAAAAAAACAGGTTAAAGAAACTAAATTTCGTGCAGTCACAATTGCTAAAAAACGTTTCAGGTTTCAACAGATAATAAAACTAACTGTCAACTAATTGACGTTTAATCTTATTCTGCTTTAAATTTCAAAAATATTTGCAGGCACAGCCTACTTCTAAAAATTGTCTGACTTTTTAACGTTATTTTATCATAAATAATTAAAAATGCATCGAACCTTAAAAATCGAAATATCTCAAAAACGGCTAACTATAACGAAAATTCACAAGAGAGCTTTTTTATGTTGAAAAGTGCGAAGAATCAGTTTTTTCATTCAAAAATTGCACTAAGAAAAAATTTTCGGTCATTTTAATACACTACAGGTACAGTAGAGAGCGCCCTCTAGCGGCTAAAAACTATGCCCATGGTTCGTTTTGTTGTACCAAAAAACCCTTGTATACCAATTTTCACTGTTATACATCAAATATTGTTCGAAATATTTAAAAAAAGTATTTTAGAAAGTAAATTTAAACACCCTGTATTTCGGAAGCCACGCATTTTTCGACCCATGTTTATATAGACTTTATGCATTAATTTTAAAAGTTCTATCGAATCTTAAAGTTATGCAACAATAAAGTGAAACACCCTGTATAACAGTACGATATCGGTGGAATCAGGAGAAGCTATGATTGTTCAAAACTTCACCCCTCACTCTTCCCACAAAAGGTTGGGATACACCCCTGTTAGAAATTGCGCACCAAACAAGGATTTTATCTACGAATTTCGCTTGATATTTATATCTAACATTGTCAAGGCATTATTCTACGTTGTACGTATAAAATTCGTAATTTCCATTCATTTCAGAATTACTCAAAGTAAGATACCTTTCCTCATCTGAAATAATAATTTTTTCATTGGCAAAGTATACCTGCTAGACGAAGGAGTTACGCTTGAGAGTATTTGGGGTACTTAAGTCTCGTTCGATATTTAAAACTATTCATTTAGGAAGGTTTATCATGTAGACCGGGAAGTCCATGATGAAGACAAGTTTTCGAAAAACTGAGAGAAATTGTTTTAAATTCCGTCCAGGACCTTATGAGAGACATTCGAAGAAATTTGCGTCTGGTAGGGCAGAATGGACCACTCCACATAATTCGATAGTATAATTTAGTTAAGTATTGAGTTGTAATTTATGATAACTGGTTAGTGCTTAAATCTATTTCTTCATTAAAAAAAAATCCGTTAAATATTTTGCCCCAAAACTTGTAGGACTTTCGTATAATATACCGACAGATAGTACCCATTGAACCTAACAGAAAGGTTCATGTCAGATTACGTATCTTACTACTTACTTCCTGAAATACATTTCTTTCGATAATAATTGAACACTGTAATACACCCTTAAAATTTGCAAGTGCCACCCCTGGACAGTAGGCTAGTTGTCTTTTCTTTTTTAACTAGGTCTTAAATAATTAATATTAATTTGTTATATTAGACCAGAAAATAATGCTATACTTTTTTCAAACCTAAAAGACGTAATACTATAAAAAAAGTTCTTCGGCGGGCGAAAACGATAACCACGTTTGGCCCATATTAATGTGCTAACAGCAGCATAACCAATAAAACATTTAAACGTAAACATAACTTCTACTAGTTTAGATGAGAAACATAGTAATTATCGTTATTGTATCGTCCGAGAAAGTATAAATACATCGATAAAGATCCCAGGAAAGCTGTGAATTAAGTGCCCAGAAGTATAAATATACATGGTGCTCATTTAAAAACTTCCCACCACGGACTTATCAAAAACCACGGATTAAAAGAAACAACGCCAAGACACGTTAGAATATTTGTCAAGGGGGACAGCTTTTTAACCACAAACTACTTCACCCCCTTTCAACCACTGTCGCCCCAGACATTTTAAATGACAAGGGGTATCGCGTAATACCTTGTTTAAAAGATCTTCTGAAGTCATTCTATTAGATGTTTGACTTATTAAAATCGGTCGATTCGTTTTGTAAAAAATTCGAAAAATCTTTATTTACCTTAATTATAATACACACGAAAATATCACTTTTTATTTCAATAAGTATTCAAAATCTTGCCCGTTAGGGTTCGCCAAATCTACAATTCGTTAATAATTTAAAACGGAAACTACCAACATAAACAACATTTCGGAAGATTACCAAATAACAAACCGAATTTTGTCCTCATTCTTTTCATCAACTTAGATATCCTGGGCGAACTGTATTTATGGTTATTCCTGTTTAGTTATTTGTTGCTGAGGGATAGTGAAAATGAATTTATTCGTTCAGATCTTACTTCCAAAATGTTCTTCCGGTTCGGCAATGGCTAGACCACGACTTTCAAGATAAATGGATAGGGCGAAGCGGGCGTATAGAATGGCCTGATAGATCTCCTGATTTGACGCCATTAGACTTTTTTCTGAACCTGAAAGTTTGGATGTACTTCGTCATCGCACCATCAAAGGTTTTTGAAAATGTCCGTCAGGAATTTAAACATCGCCTATATCATTGTTTAGCCAATAACGGGCAACACTTTGTACACATGTTGAAATAAAAAGTGACATTTTCGTATGTTTTTGTTTCCTATCTAAACAAATTGAGATAAACAAAGATTTTTCTAATTTTCTTGAAAACGAATCGACCGATTTTAAAAAATCAAATATCAGAATAGAGGACTTCGCAAGACCTTTCAAACAAGCTATTACTCGACACCACAACATTTTTAAGGGGATGATCCTGGGGGTGAAAGGGGGTACATTAGTTTTTGGTTAAGAAGTTGCCCCCCTTGACAAATCTTTTGACGTATTTCGGCATTTTTTCTTTTATTCGATGGTTTTCGATAAATCCGTGTTGGGAAGTTTTCAAATGAACACCCTGTATGACTACATCAAGGACAAAAGATCTTTATACTTTTAGAAAACCTGTCCAATTCGGCGGAGATGTTGACAAAAGACAACAAGAAAAAACCGCTCAAACAAATTTTTTAATGTTTCAGAGGTTCCTAATAATTTTCGTACAAATGTTTGTAGTGAGTATTTTTTGGCGCAAGTATATTTATACGTTTAAAAATCTAGTAATTCTACCCACCGATTAGATATATCTCACATATTGATTTCCCCTTACATTTCTCCTTAAGACTTGAGACTTAAGAACATTTTTAACACGCATATACGTATCTGCGTTAGGGACTACGTCCCTGAAGTTAGCTTCAGATTTGGAAATAATGAAATTACAGCTGACTAGTTCAGTAGTGAGCTCAAATCGCCCATAGGCTAGAAAACAGGTATTTTCAAACCCTGAGGGCTATTTTATGTTACTTATTATCAAATACGGCTATCAGATTACTCTAGATAATAGCCCGAAATTCCATATTCTCAGTGGTGATCTCGTACATAACGCTCCTAGTGTTGTAGGTCTCATTTTCTTTATCCCTCACTGAGTGGGGCCGTGGCAAATGCTTATTCCCGAAGTTGATGTACCCAGTATACAACTTCTTCCCGTTCAAGTGATTGTGCACGCGTTAAGGAATACCTCAGTACCGATTGCCGGGTGGCGGTACAAGTCTGCCAACGGGCCACTTCAGGTCTATTTAATATCCCTTACACGTAATAAGAAGGTGGTAGACAAGGACCAGTCGACCGAGGCGGTACCACCCGCTTGCTTCCAAACCTAAGCTATGCAGTCGGTTATCCTCCAAAACAAAGAAATTGACGATGGATCCCTCGAGCACTAAGAACTCCGAACGTAAACTCACTCCACTCTCGGAATGTCCAGGTGGAGGGTGGGCTCGAGGGAACAACATCGAAGATAAAATTTGTTTCACGAACATCTGCGGGACTAACAACAACATTGATGTTGTTCATTACTACCTGCAATCCAATCATCCCGCCGTATTTTTCTTGGCGGAGACAAAAATCCAGAGTTTGCACCGATTAACCATCTTAACTTCCCAAGCTACGAGGTGCACTTCAATCTGAGAAAGAACGGGTGAGTTGTGGCTTTTGTCCGCAGCAGTCTTCCCTGCTCCAGATCTGTTTCTTTGGAATCAGACCGGAAGGACATAATGTGGCTTCGCCTCAACTCCAAAACAAGACCCAAATTTATTTACTGCCCTTATCGCTCTCCCTCGGAGCATAACTGGGATGACCTTCTTGAGTACCTCGCCGTCAAGATCGACTTCCTGAACATCAATCACCCCGCTTCAGAGGTAGTTCTTCTCGCTGATTTCAATGCCCATAATGAGCTTTAGATGGGCTCAAACAAGACCGATGCAGCAGGTCGTGCAGTCGAAGCGTTCGCTCTTACTCTAGGGCTGACCCAGCTGGTGACGAGCCCTACTTTCTTCCCCCGCGTCTCGTCACATGCCAGTAGCCTGCCGGATCTCTTTCTGACCACGCATCCTCTCCCTTACAGCACTGCTGTTCTGTCCCCCTAGGTAACTCAGACCACGGTGTGGTGGAGGTTAGGTTTCGGTCAGAACCCGCTGTGGCAGCGGAAACTCGTACAGGCCGCAAAACTTGGCATTACGGACATGCCGACCGGGAGGGGCTCGGAGACTTCTCTGGCTTTCCTTGGAGAGATGTATGTTTCACTGACGCGGATGCGTCGGCTGCCTGTTCTTCGATAACGGAAATTATCCACGTCGGAATGGAGAAATACATCCCTCACACAGTGAAAGTGCGCAAATCAGGGTCCAACGGCTGGTTTAACAAAACGTGTGACACTGCTCGCCAGCAGGAGATCAAGGCACACAGAATCTTCTTACAAATCCCACGGTAGAGAACAGATAAGCCGACGTCGAGTCCAGAAGCAAATATAACGAAGCGATTCGCAATGCCAAAAACCAGCACGCTATAAAAGTTAGGCACAGGGTAATGTCGCAGCGCAATGGCAGTCGGTCTTTCTGGACGCTGGCCAAGCAGATTGAAAATAATGTCTCTTCTCTTCCACCACTTACGTGTCAGGAAGAAACGATTGTATTCGAGTCAAAGGCCAAGGCGGAAGTGCTAGTCAAGATCTTTGCTGCCAACTCCACCATAGACGTCCCCGCCAACGCCCAAGTGTTGTCAATTCAAAGGATTCTCTACACTATGCGAGAGGTAACATTCTAGCATAAGACCGTAAGACGAGTGCTCTTGTCGCTCAAAGCTTCTGGTCCGGACTTGATTTCCGCCATAGTACTGAAGTACAGCGGAGCTTGCTCCAGCTCTTTCGCGTCTCTTCCAGATATCTTATGAATCCGGCACCTTCCTAGAAAACTAGAAATTTGCTCATGTCCAACCCATTCCAAAAAAAAAGGATCTAAGACCGACCCTTACAACTACAGGCCTATAGCTCTGCTTTCTGTTATAAATAAGGTGATGGAGAGGTGTATAAATCGCGAGCTTCTGGACTACCTTGAACGTCACAGCTTGATTAGCGACAGGCAGTATGGTTTCCGGCACCAACGATCCACAGGGGACCTCCTAGCTTACGTCACCCAATTGTGGAGTAAGCTCATCCAGTCTTATGGTGAGGCTCATGTCGTTGCTCTTGACATCGCAAAAGTGTTCGATCAGCTGTGGCACGCTGCCCTCTTGAGCAAACTTCCAGCCTATGGCCTGCCAGAAAAGCTTTGCAGATGGGTGGCTAACTTTATCTCCGGCCGCAAGATATCCGTCGTAATTGACGGATGCTCCTCTTCATCCCACAAAGTCAACGCGGGTGTTCCCCAGGGATCGATCTTGGCTCCGACACCTGTTTCTATTACATGCAGGAATTCAGAGTGACAAGCCGATCTCTGCCGCTGAGCTGGAAAAAAGAAGTCTAGCGACGACTTCATCTCTGACAAGAGACCTGGAGGCTATCCCTGCTTGGCGATTCAACAATCTTGAAGAGTTAAATGCTTCCAGAACACAGTACTGTACTTTGACGAACAAAAAGCGTCCTAGCGCTCATCCGGTTTCGATGGATGGCCGAGTTCTGCCAAAGAGTCAGTCATTTCGGCTGGTCGGAGTCCGGATCACGAGAATCGTATTAACAAAATTTCTTTGGGATCATCCTAGCAGCCGCGGTGTTCCGACATTTAGGCTTCTGCCTGCGCGGCTGCTTCGATATAAAAAAAATTGGTGTAGATATCACATACTCGATAAACTAAATGAGGACTATACAGGGTGACTCCAATACCCAAACGAAGAATTGTGCTACCAACAAACACATGTATGTTGTAGGGACTCCATAGTAGTACATCTTTTCGGCATAGCTTTGGAAAAATCAGTGTTGATATAACCAGTTTTCTAGCATATCGGCGATTTGAGCCCTCTACCGAACTGACCGACTGTAATTTCACGATATTCGAATCTGAATTTGAAGCTAACCTCAGGGATATCGTGGACTGCACTACGCAATGGATGACCAACATGCAAGCACATCGAAACTATTGTACACAATGGCGTAATGTAGTTTTCACGAGTATCCATTACGTTTTGACGTCTAGTGATTGGGCCATTGTTTATTAATGAAAATTTGAATGGAGACATTTATTTGGATATGTTGGAAAATACCATCAATCCGCTTATCACTGAAACAATTTAAAACCAAATCGAAGGGAATGGAAACCCTATACATGATGAGGCTGAAATATATTTCCAGCAAGACTATATTCTTCCGGTTCGACAATGGCTAGACGACGAGTTTCCAGATAAATGGACACGGTGAAGAGGCAGGGGCGTAGCTATCCTAGGGCAAACCGGGGCAGTGCCCCGAGGCCCCGTCTTATAGGTGGCCCCGGCCATGCGCCTCAAAAAAATTGTTTTTAAGCGCCGATCAGCAATAAATTCATTAAGTGCTAATATAACCTAGGTGTACTAGAAATAAAAATAAATAATAAATATAATGATAAATAATGTTTATTTTTTGAAACGCTACATATTTGAGGAAAACGCTTGCGTTCCTAAATGTATTTAGCTATAATCCGTCGGACCGCGAAGGGCTTGGCAACACCGCCTTAATATTACGTCTCGTCTTTGGGGATTCCCCGATCTACTGTTTTGATGATGTTAACTACCCAGCGTGCCCTATGTGATATTGATATGTGTCGTAGTCGTGCCGTGGTGCCAGGCGTGGTGTAAAATAACACTACTATATTTGTATTGTGACTATTGTGTCTCGTTATAATAAGGTACCTATTAGAAAAAAAGGTAAGTGTAAGTTATATTACTTAATGAATAAATGGCTCGATTTTGATTTGTGCGTAATTTTGTTTGTAAACGTACATTTGTCCATTACCTTGCTGAGTAAAGGCGCCCGCAGAATTTCCGTAACGTAAGACTTAAGAGTTAAGTTTCATTTAAGACAGATTAAGACTTAACCGCAAGGAATTATACAGAATTCTGATCAGGTGTTTTATAAAGTATAGTCAAGACTTGAGCCTTAAGGCATGAGAAATTACGTTACAGCTTAAGGCTTAAGTCTGGGTCTTATGTTACGGAAACTCTGTGGGCACCTTAAACCCGACACTAAATTCGAAAAGCTTCTTAAAGACTAAAAATGATCTATTGACTGTTTGAAAAATATCGACTAATTTTTTTCTCTTAATATATATATATATATGGAACAAATTGTTAGAAATTTTCGATGCGGCACCACTTAATATTAATATTAAGAGCTGTTACTTTTACAGGATTTTTTTCGTCATTTCTAACAATATTTTCGACGTACTACAGTCTAATTGATACACAACTATCGAACAATTTAATGCATTTAAAAATGGTTGTGTATTCTTCTCTTTGCAGAATTAGCAGATTGCGGAACAAAACGCAACAAAAATAAAAATGGAAGATAAGCGGAAATATCAGTCTGGAGCACAGAAACGAAAATTGAAATTAGAAAAAGAGGAAAAATTAAAAAAGCATGCTGAAAAAGAACAAGTAACTATGCAAAATATATATTCTTTTTTTGGTTTAAGTATTGATAGATGGGATCTTTTAGCTTCTTTTACCAGTGAATCCAGAACAACTTTAAAAACATTAAATCCAACTCGTTGGTCAGGAAGGATATTGTCTAAATTTTTTTAATGTTGTTATGAACCATGTTCTGACAGGTTTCTAATAGATTTAGGAGCATGAAAAAAATTAATAAATTGTTTGATTTACTTCTTCCAAAAATTATATTGCGATGAAACATCCATTAAAAATAAGTGTACAGCCATTTATAACAAATGTCCTGAAATATTTGATTTAAATAATTTAATATTTCAGTATACCAATTTGTTAAATGTTTGTAAAAGAGTCCTCAAGAATGATCTATCAATTAAGGAATATTTCAATATAATTTTAAGTAAGTATGGGGTACTTGAAAGCGACTTAAGTGAAGTTCACTTAATGTTCCTTTTATTTTTTACGTTGCTTGTAACTACTGCATTTGTTGAAAGATCATTTAACAAGCTAAAACTTGTAAAAAACTATCTTAGGTCTACTACAGGCCGGATTAAAATAAGCGATCTTGCTTTGCACTCTATAGAGAATGGAGAAGCCCAAAACCTTGATATAAATGATATTATCAACGAATTTGCAAATAGAAAAGCAAGAAAATCTGATTTTTAATTTTATTATTGTTTAATTTTTGACTTTTGTTATTTCATTATTTTAATTTGTGTTACTTTTTGTTTTTATGACAATAAACAATTTTTTTATTATAACATGATATTTTTTATTCTTAAACATACTCATGAGGGCCCCCAAAAAATGTTTGCCCCGGGGCCCCATGACTTCTAGCTACGCCTATAGAGTGGCCTGCCAGATCTCCTGATTTCATGCCATTAGACTGTTTCTACGGGGCCATTTAAAATCTATTGTGTTTAATCTCCAACGTGAAAGTTTGAATGAACTTCGTCGACGCGTCATCGAAGGCTGCCATGATATCACACAACATGTTTTTGAAAATGTCACTCAGGAATTTGAACATCGCCTATATCATTGTTTGGCCAATAACGGGCAACACTTATTGAAATAAAAGATGATATTTTCGTGTGTTTTTGTTTTCTATCCGAATTGAGAAAAATGGAGATTTTTCTAATTTTCTTGAAAACGAATCGACCGATTTCAAAAAGTCAAACGTCAAAATAAAGGACTTTGACAGACCTTTCAAACAAGCTATTACTCGATATCCCTTGTCGTTTAAAATTTGTAAGGGGTGACCCTGGGGGCAGAGGGTTTAATGGGGGTGAAGTAGTTTTTGGTTAAAAAATTGTCCCCCTTGACAAATCTGTGCGTGTCTCGATAAATCCGTGGTCAAATGAACATGAACAATATTATACGAAAACCATATCTTACAATTAATTGTATTTGAAAAAATACTTGCGAAAGACTCAATAATTTTTATGTTCTGAAAATTTTCATGTGTCTCCCTGATGCTATCAAAAGATATTCAACCGTGAAATCAAAAACTTTCACCTATACCTTGTGTAAGTTCCACAATTCACCTTTTGAAGATCCACATATCCACTTATGTTATAGTTTAGTTTTAAGCTAGCTTTGTCATTAAGAATGATTGAATTCATCAGATAATGAAGCAAATCTATATATCTATCAAATGAAGCACAAAATACCCTGCTCACCAACATTCTCCTTATTAGAGTCCAACTCCTTGGGCGTGATCGAGATGTGGCTGTGCTTCTTGAGATCCTCAGCAGAGGCTGGTACCAACATCTGCTTCTCGCCTGCAGGCAGTACTCTTACCAATACTGGAATCCCAGTTACCGGACGCAACAGTGCAAAGGGCGTTTGGTTCGATGCCAGTGCAAGACGCATTGCATCGGTTTTGATAGGATCCACGATTATTGCGTTCATGTGACTGAAATCATTTACAAAGATATTCTAACGTAGCTTCAGTATTTTACATAAAGCGGTCTAGGATACAGAAAATCTGGGAAAATATACCCTGATAGCACCAAATATTCGTTGAATATTTATTCAATATTTCATAATATTTTTATCTTACTTAAATATTTATCTTAAACAAACAGTTAATTAATATTTTGAATATAGTATTTTGATTAAATATTTATTTAATATCTTTCAAATATTATATATACAATATTTCTTTTCTAATGTTCGTTAAATATTTACTTTTCAATCAATGGAAAATATGAAATCTCTCTATTTAGAAAATATTCTAGGCTACAGCGGATGTGCGTGTGACCCCGAGCGACCAATGGCAAGCCGACCTGAGCCGACCCGTTTGCAAGCATCCATTTTGCCTGTGAGTTTCACTATTTCAGCGTGCTTCCTGTGTACCTGTGTACCAAGTGGTACATTATTTGACTGTTTTATTGTGGAAAAGAGAAAAACGTAAGTATAATTAATCTGACTAGTAAACATTATTGTGCCAGTTGAGTATAAAGGTATCAAGAAGACCATAAATAAATATCCTTCAAGAATAACAGTTATTTGGGATCGGTGGATTCATCTGAAAACGGATACATCCCCGATAGCACGAAATATTCATTGAATATTCATTTAATATTTAATCATATTTTGATCTTCCTTAAATATTTGTTTTCTTAAACAAATATTTAATAAATATTTCTAATATAATATTTTTATTCAATATTTATTCAATATCTTTTATATATTTATCAAAATATAAAAGTGGTATTTAAAAATCTTTCCTTATATATTTTCTAAATATTTGGAAAAAATATCGCAAAAATATATGAATTATATATACTACAAATATCTATAATGAATATTTTATGAATATATAAAAAACATATTTATTAAATATTAAATTATCTGTCGCTACAAATATTTAACAAACGTTTTTTTTTTAAATATTTAATAAGTACTTAATGGGGATAATTTCTACGGCATTTTTATTTTCAGCACAGTGGGGTTTTAGGGTTACTTTGTCTCTATGGGAGTGTTTAAAGGTCACTTCATGGTCATATTAAGGACATAAAAAGCCGAGTAGCTGGTCCCAACAGGATGCTTCTTAAGTGTGTTGCTTAGTTAGTTAGCGGTCAATTAGTCATTATAAGGCTTGTTGGCAACTAGCAAAGATATTTTATAATGTTCAACTGTTTATGCTATTTTATTTCATAATTGCTGTATTCCTTCTCGTAGAACGCAATTATGTTTCAATAAAATTGCTAGTAAGACAATTGAGCTTTTATGAAATATTCTGCTTTATACGGTAGTCATAAGACTGTTCTTAGAGCAAAAATACAAAACACTTTACGACAAATTTTAATATTGTCTTATAAATGTTTACACAACAATTTTATACGACATTTAAGCTTACTGAACCAATTTGTTCCATGACAGACTTATACTGGTATTATCTAATACGAGTTTATTCGTTTGCGAACATCACTAAGACTGTTTTATTAGCGCTATGTGAAACCTTTATAAAATTTATTTATAAATATTTTCTCTCTGATATTATCGCTCGCATATTGCACTGAGATGGAACTTCAAAGAATTATATAATTATAATAAAATAAAATAAAATGTTTGTGAAGATACAAAAGCATATATAAATAATAATGAATAACATTTATAAACTACATTTACAAAAATTAATAAGGCATTCTGGAATGCATTTGAATTTTTTTAATCATAAAACATCGTACGGTTAAGCATTGAAATTCACATTCTTGCCTTAACTTAACAGACCTTAGACAGTTGAAAATTATAGAATACCTTTCCTATTTGGGTATCATGTAAAAAAACTTATAAAATGTTTTTAGGGTGCAAACAGTCATTCCACGTTTGCTCACTAGGATCGTTGTGAGCGTCCATCTATGGAGAAATGGCTAAACTACGCCCATTGTTGGTTGCATATGTTCTGTGAAGCCGCGTGGTCTGTAGTATACATCGATGAGAAGGAACTTGGTTTAATAGCAACATCGCATTTGTGTAAACTCAGTGTTATTTTCCGTGTGAGAAAATCATTACTAAATATGCTGCCAATGAAGTATATCTATTGGGTGTACCCGAAGGGCTATTTGTGTTGTCCTTTATGAAGAGAGATTATGTTCAAAGTTATAAATTACGATTTTTTACATTTTTTTTGTGTGTTCAAAAACTTTGAGAAGAATTACGGGAAATCACCACCGAGCTCGCGTAGTGTGTACTCTAAGAGTAGTAATAAAGCAATTATAAAATGAAATAACACGGACAGACGAGAATTATAAAACATATTTGCTAGGTGGGAGATTGAACAGAATTTGTGTGTCGCGATCTTGATAGCTCGAAATATTCATTAAATATTTATTCAATATTTAATAATATTTTTATCTTACTTAAATATTTGTTTTCTTAGACAAATATTAAATAAATATTTGTAATAAAATGTTTCTATTAAATATTTATTTAATATCTTTTAAATATGTTAAATACAATATTTCTTCCATAATATTCATTAAACATTTACTTTTCATTCAATGGAAAATATTAAATCTCCAATATTCATTAAATATTTTCGGCTTAGGCGCGACCAATGGTATAATAGCAAGTCGACCTGAGGCGACCCGTTTGCCGGCATCCATTTTGCCTGTGACTTTCACTATGATAGCGTGCTTCCTGTGTACCTCCAAGTGGTTCATTATTTGAGTGTTTTTTTGTGGGAGAGGGAAAAGATTAAGTTTTTCGATAATTGCATAGCTTAATCTATCAGACTAGTAAACATTATTGTGCCAGTTGAGTATACAGGTATTCACAAGACCATAAATAACTAGCCTTGAAGTGTAACAGTTATTTGGTATTGGTCGATTTATCTGAGAATGGATTCGAAAATTATGTTCATAACATCCCAATGAAAAGTCGCAACTTTATCAAGATTTAAAATGCTTTTTTTAAAGCTCTTAATTATTATTATTATTTTTAACTACTTTAAAATTTTTAAGTTCAACAGTGACGTTCAAAAATTTTAACTGTCGAGAATACTGTATTTTTGTCCTTTTAATTATAATATAAAATCACAAAATAGTTATGGTGATCTATTTTCAAAAACCCTTTCTTCAAAAGTTAGTCAAAGGGTCAAGTTGTGTCCATGGACATTTTTCATCAAGATATCCGGAAAAACATCAAATTTTCTTAAAAACTAACCAAATCTCGAACTATCATAGGCAGAAATTGTGGGGTCCTTTTAGGTGAATTACAGACCTGCTTTTCAGTGACCCAGTTGAGCTACTCGGAGTAACACACCATGCTGAGCACCAATATTGTTCCACTGCATTTTGTATTCCCATAAATACACTGGAAAGCAGCTTATGTATTCAATGATACTTCACAATTAGTAAGTTTTTTTCAGAGGAGTGGACTTGCAAGATGCAGAAGTGTTTTCGTCAGTAATATTTTTTTAGCAAATTAAACTATTATATCTGTATCTAGAATTAATGTTCTTCATAAACCCAATTTTATAGTATAGGAGCTAGCAACGTTTTCGAGAAAGAATTTCAGGTCAGATGATTTTTTAATATGTTGTCCTTCTTCCTCTTTTGGGTAGAGCCTAGGCTATCTGGCTGGCGGTAGCGGTTGCGTTCATTGGTGCGCATCCTACCTGTACAGGTAATAATCCAAGGTTTTGAAAGTATTTCAAGAAGCTAAATTTTTAATTTCTTATCTTTAGATAGGTTTACCAAACACTATTTTTTTATTGCCAGACACTTTTATCATTGCCAATGATATGCCATACGCGATCTTTTTTTTTTTTTTTAAATTTCAAATCATTATAGTACGTCTGTCATTTTAATATTACATTATTTGAATATATAAAAACCTAAAATTAATTTGCCAAACATTAATTCGATTGCTAAACCTTGAAACATCTTCTCAATTTTATGTATTTAAGAAAAAGTTGAAAATATGTTCCAGTTGCTCGGACGGGTATCAAATTGCAAGTAATGCTAGTTTATATCAGAATTAGGATAAAAAAAGATAAAAAACCCAGAAAACCATTTAATTTTGACTGATTTTGGGATAAAAAGGCCAAAACAAGTCAAATTTTAACCGAAAACTATCCAAATAGAAGAGATTCCGTGATGGATGTTTGGTGGTGGTGGCACGACCCTATGTGTGTGAGTGTGTGTGTGTGTGTGTGTATGTGTGTATGCGCGTGGGGGGAGGGGTCGAGGAGGATAGAGGGTACGCTCGCGCGCAGCACGTTTCTGGAAAGTTACGCGTATTTTTTTGTCTAGACAAAAGACAATAAATTTATTTATTCATTTGGAAACAATTCAATAATAATTTTGAAAAAGAAAACATTTTCTCAGTCCTGACATTTGGTATGTTCACCTGTAACGATAAAAGGATTTAATGCGATTTCATGGTTAGGTAAATGAAAATATGTACACTTTTAAAAATCTTACCGTCACTTAAGCAGGTGGGTCGTCTACATTGGCAGTATTCTGTTGTAACGACGGTGTAACTACATTATGGACACGCACAACGCGAATCTTACCGTACCTGTCGCGTTGGTCGTCCCTGCACTGTGGGCACGCATGCCCGCTCACACAAACTGACACGCGGGCGCTCTCGCACACACACACACGCACACCTACACACACACACACACACGCACACCTACACACACACACACACACGTACGCACCCTCACACACACACACACACACACACGCACACACACACACAGTCCTGCCACCACCACCATCAAACATTCATCACGGGTTCTTTTATATTTTGATAGTTTTCGGTTAAAATTTGACTTGTTTTAGCTTTTTTATACCAAAATTGGCCAAAATTGAATGATTTTCTGGGCTATTTGTCTTTTTTTATCCTAATTCTGATATAAACTAGCATTACTTGCAATTTGAAACCCGTCCGAGCGACCGGAACGTATTCTCAATTTTCACTTAAATACATAAAATTAAGTAAATGTTTCACAGGGTACGACGAAAATGCCAATGCGGGGATTTTTGGGGAACTTTGATATGTTGTAAAGGGAGGTCTAATGAGTCGAAAACCGTTGAGAAAAAGTGTGAGCGATTTTTTTCCAGCTTTGGGCAGTTTTTGAGCTATCTTTCCTGGACTATTAAGAAATCCACACAGCGTCGTGATAGTAGTTAGAGAGAGACAGACAGTGACGTTGGCGCAGCCGCCAAATTTTCAAGATGGCGTCAGTCTAAAGGCCCACGTTTGTGTTTATGTTGTGTCTCACTGTTTGTTTATGAATTTTTTATAATGGCCAGTGATAAAATGCGATGTGTTTTTTGTAAGGGCAAAAATGATAAACTAATACTTTTCGTGAGTGAAAAAGTAAAGAAATGCCAGGAAGTTTTGAGTGTACGTGTGAAATATAAATTAAAGTATCATGACACTAAGTTGCCGACCGAAATAAATGAGACAGATGGATATCATAGACAATATTATGCTAGTTTTACAGCGTTAATGGCAAAATACCGTAATTTATCATCAGAATTAAATTTAGCCAGTGACTCCAGTTCACCTACAAGCTTAAACAGTGAAACCGCATGTGCAGTTGTTCGTTCAAGTTCAAATATTTTGGAAGACATTGATCAAAGTTCAAATTGTTCGAGCATATCAGCTCATTCTCAACCAAATTTGAATAGCGAGACATTATCAGAAGATGCAACTCTGAGTTTAGATAGTCAGAGAATGTTAGGAGATGTTTCAGTTCCGGATCCAGCTTCCAGCTCAACTTGTGATTCAAGTATTAATGAAAATACAGCTAACAACGAAACTTTTGACACTACTGCAGAAGATATTGGAACAGGTCGACAACTAAAAAATGTCTGTTATTTTTGTGATAAAGATCGTAAGCAGAATAAGGGTAAACAACAAAGTCTTCACCACTCAAACGATGCAAAACTTTATGATAAAATTATTATGTGGATGGAAAAACTCAGTAATGAACAGTTGTTACAGAAAATTAACAATTTCAAATCTACAAATAGAACTATTTTTTATCACCATTCCTGTGAATTAGCTTTTTTAAATGATTATAACAAATTAATTTCGGATGTTCCATATTCATCTTGGCATAAAAATCGTAGTATCCATAAAGATATTTTTAGTCATATTGTGTCGATTATCGAGAAAGACGTTTTAACAGAAAGAAAATGTGTATTGTTGTCATCTCTTTCCGATATATACAATAATGAATTGGAATATGAACAAAACCGTCATCCTGAGTCAGATATTAATTTAATAAATAATCATTACCTTGAAGAAAAAATACAAAAATATTTCAAAAAATCTATTAAAATTATATCGAAACAAAAAAACAAAATTATCATTCATAAGGAATGCACTCTATTAGAAGATGATTTGACAAAACTTGAAGAAGACAATCTCATCGATAAAGTGGCCTTAATCTTGCGAAATACGATTTTAAACATCGAAAAATCGAAAATGCCGTCCAAAATTAAAACAAGCGACTTAATTTCTGGTGAATGTGTGACCCCTGATAAATTGGATCGATTCTTCAAAATTTTGATTGGTGGTAAAGATATTCGGCGCAGAGATGGTTTAAATTGTAATCGATTAAGTTCTTCAATGGCTGCTGATGCAATTTTTTGTGTAAGTAATGGTACGGTTAAACCATCAAAACACATCACTCTTGGTATGACTATTAAAAGTCTGACAAGTAGTAAAAAAATAATAAATATTCTGAATAGATTTGGACATTGTTGTAATTATACCACTTTAGAAGAATTGGAAACCGAAGCAACTATATCATCCGTTCATCAAACTCAAGTTTGTCCTCCAGACATTATTCTAAATCCTTCACTATGCACTGGTGTAGCTTTCGACAATTTTGATAGATACGTTGACACAATAAATGGAAAAGAAACCTTACATGATACTGTGGGAATTATTTATCAAAACATAGATGGTAATTCCCATAGTGAATTAAATGAAGATGATGATACAAATACAGAAGATATGTTGCCACCACCACCACCGTCGAAGAGAAGACGAACCTTAACAGAAATCATTCCAGATATTACTCCTTACAGCAAGCGATTAAAGATGATCGGTCGCTTAACACCAGTCCAAATTGATCAACCATCTCTACCTGAAAGTTCCTCTTTACTAGAAACAGTTGATCTATTGCATTTGCTGTCACATGTTTTTCACGTGCCAAATACACCGTCATGGACAGGATTTAACTGTCGAATTTTAGAAGACAACAGTATCTTACTTAACGCCAATCAATTTATCACCTACAAATGTCTCAGTGGTAGCATACACAATGGAACAAGCACAAAGTGTTGGTAAAGAGTGTGGTCAAGCTTATGTGCAAGTCTCATATGATTTAGCAATTGCTAAAATAGCTTTAAAAATTCAAGCAACAGAAGGTCTAAAATTTAGCAATCTTTTCATACATCTTGGCTCCTTTCATTTGATGATGGCCTTTTTTAAAGCAGTTGGTACTTTCATCGATGAATGCGGACTATCTCACATGATGATTGAGAGTAAAATTATCGCTTCGGGGTCAGTGAATGGAATAATTGAAGGTAAACACTTCAATCGTTGCAAGCGCTTGCATCCATTAATGGCATTAGGTTTACAAATTTTACATTTTGATCAATTTTTGAAAACCGAACGTGTTGAACACAATTTTGTAAAGGGACAAATTTATGAAGATCTTTTAGAATACCAGGACAAAAAAATATCGCAATAGTCAACGCTTCGAGATTTATTACCAAATGAAATTTTATCACAACTGCTCACGTCTTATCAACAATATATTGCAGAAACAAGGCAAGGTAATCATGGAAAAACAGCGCAGTTTTATATGATCTACATCCAGTTAATTCGTTATTACGTAAACTTGTCGAGAAGCATACGTATGGGTGACTTCGAAATGTTTAAAGCCGTGATTCCTAAAATGGCCAACTTGTTTTTCATTGTAAATCAACCTAACTACGCTCGATACTGTGTAAAATATGTAGATAACTTGAATAACGTCGCTGATACACATCCAGGTCTAGAGGATGATTTCAATAAAGGATTTTTCGGAGTCAAAAGAACTGATAAACCATTCTCAAGAGTACCAATAGATCTCACTCTCGAACAAACAACAAATGCTGATGCAGCTAAACGACTCAGTGGAATTTCACATTTCACTAATTCTATAGCAGCGCGTCAACGTTGGTCTAAAAGTCACAGTATCAGAGCTGCTTTAATCTCTCACGTTTTGGATATTTGTGGTTTAAGGTACTTACAAGATGTAACTGCAGATTTACAACCTAATCGAATGAAAATCTATGGTAAACAATTAGCCGATTTTGTTGAAGTTCTCGAGAAAAATTGCAACCCATTTGACCCTAGTTTAGATAGCGAAAATCTGTACAATATTGCTACTTCAAAGCCTGTGTCTCCTGAGGTTGCTGACTACTTAATCAGCATCGAAGAAAATGGTGAAGGTCTACGAAACCAGTTTATCAATGAATGTGCCGAGGATGAGAGTAGATTTGATAAGCCGATTAAAAAAAATCGAGTTTTAAATTTTACTGAAGCTCCAAAGAAAAAGAAGTTAGCTCTCGGGAATAAAGTTGTTGAACTGCGCATGCAAAGAGATTTATTTGGTCGAATGTTGGGAATTTCCCTTACTCACAAGGTTGACATTGAAAAAGTTTTGTCATTCCCACTTACTCCGATGCCAACGTCTATGTGTCATCCAGATGGTTCAATTTGTAAAACCGACAAAGCACAATTAACAAAATTGATGGAGAAGAAATTGGAAATTGCGATCGATCAACAGCCGTCATCTTTTGACATTAATATCGTTGATGGTTTTTTTATGTTGCATCTCATGAAAGAGATACCACAAACTTTTGATGGAATCGCTAAAAAGTTTCTTTCTGCGATCTCCCAAATGAAATCAGTTCGGATCGATGTGATTTTTGACCAATACTTTTCACCATCAATTAAGGATTTTGAACGTTCACGTCGAGAAGAGTCAACCATTCCAGTATCTATCGGTCCTAATCAAATTCGGCCACACAATTTCGGAGCAGAACTTAAAAACATGGAATTTAAAATAGCTCTAGTTAACTTTTTTATTGATCACTGGGATAGTGAAGACATGGTACCTTTTATTGGTAATAAAATTATTTATGTAAGTTTCAACAAATGTTATTCGTATAAAGTCTTGAATAACAAAGTTGTACGGAGTATCGAAGAATCTCTATCATGTGAAGAACACGAAGAAGCTGATTCTCGCATTATTTATCATATATGTCAAATTGATTTCGATGCCGACGTTGTTATACGCTGTTCTGACTCCGATATTTTAATTATATTACTGGGTAATATGGATCACCTCAATGCATTTTTGAAGATTTGGATTAACATCGGTGTAGGCAATCATCAGCGATACGTAAACGTTAATGAATTATACCGAATCCTTGGTGATTCTCTATCAAAGCTTTACCATGCTTCCACGCAATCACGGGGTGCGATTACACGCCAGCATTCTTTAGAAAAGGTAAAGTTAGACCTTTTAAAATTTTGGAAAAATCTAAAGAATATCAATCAGCGTTTGGAAACATAACTACGGATAACGAAGATTTACTTGACAGTACTTTTGTAATCCTTGAGAAGTTTGTTTGTCAAATGTATGGAGTTAAAAATTCTTCAGATGTGAATAGTGTTCGATTTCATTTATTCTCAAATACTTTTCAATCAAAAAAATCCGATGAAAATTTTGAGAAGAAATTTCGAAACTTTGACTCATCGAGTTTGCCACCCTGTAAAGCGGAATTGCAACAGCATTTATTGAGAGTGCGCTACGTGACTAAACTTTGGAGGAATGCTCACTTGAAACATCCAACTTCTTTATCTCCAGTTGCTTCCGGTTGGACCATCAAAGATAATAAATATGATTTTGTCTGGTTCCTGGGAGAGCAGTTACCATCATCAATTGCTGATATTATTATTCAAAGTAAGTATGCAATAGAATATCTATCAATAATCAGTAAAATATCATATAAGAAACGACAAAAACTGTACTATATTAACTTTTTTTTGTTACAGATAAGAGAGTTTTAAGAAATGATGACAATGACCAAGACGATGATTTCAATACTTCTAGCAATGAGAGCGACGATGATGACGATTGTGAAGATGCATCCTTCGTTTGTAATACGATTATGGAATGAAATATTTAAAAACTAAAGAAGAATTCTTAATATTTTTAATTTGTTATTTATGTGTGTTACCTGAGCATTATAAATAAAAAATTTAATTTTTAAACCTTCAATAATGCATTTTAATTTTTTCGTTTTTGACTAGAATATATTCTAATATAATTTTCTTCATATTTCATTTTTTCCATCAAGATTTGTAGTTTTGTAATGATTTTCCGTCTTCTTCTCGGCAGTATATCTTACAACTATCTCTCTCTAACTACTAGCACGACGCTGTGTGGATTTCTCAGGTTTGTCGTTCTTTTTCAAGGTTTAGCAATCGAATTAATGTTTGGCAAATTAATTTTAGGTTTTTATATATTCAAATAATGTAATATTAAAATGACAGACGTACTATAATGATTTGAAATTTAAAAAAAAAAAAGATCGCGTATGGCATATCATTGGCAATGATAAAAGTGTCTGGCAATAAAAAAATAGTGTTTGGTAAACCTATCTAAAGATAAGAAATTAAAAATTTAGCTTCTTGAAATACTTTCAAAACCTTGGATTATTACCTGTACAGGTAGGATGCGCACTAATGAACGCAACCGCTACCGCCAGCCAGATAGCCTAGGCTCTACCCAAAAGAGGAAGAAGGATAACATATCAAAAAATCAGCTGACCTGAAATTGTTGTTTTCCCGACGTTACTAGCTCCCGGACTATTATATAAGCATTCCTACAGATGTCGCTAAAATAATCAATGAAGAATTTTCTATACACTGAAAATATGTATCAGATTAATGACTGAAAATCCACATATTCACGAAAAATATTAGATATTTTTTCAAAATATAAAGTTCATATTTAAAAATCTTTCCTCATGTATTTTCTAAATATTTGTAAAAAATATCGCAAAAATATATGATTTATATATACCGCAAATATCTATGATGAATATTTTATAAATATATAAGAAATACATTTATCTAATATTAAAGAAATCTATTAAACAAACATTTTTAGAAAATATTTAACAAATATTTAATGTTAATTGTATAGTTAGTTAGAAGTGTAGATACAACTTGTTTGACGCCCATTTTTCCTACTTCAGATTTGGCCTGTGCCAGCGAGGAAGATCAAAATTTGCATTGAGAAACTCTTGAAGTTTGAGCAATTATCGAAAATGTTGCAGTCTTAATGGAAACTCGTTTTTGGGTGAATGAGGTACGTACATTTTTATATTCGGAAGAAAAGAAAATTTTAGATCGCGAACTATGGAAATTTAAACAACACTACTTTATTTTTTACCCTGGGGACGGGGGAGGGAGGGGGTTGTTTGCTAATCTCGCGTTTGAGATTTGTCGCACGAAAATGTCAAACGCCTCAACAAATTAGTGTTCTCATTTTGACGTCAGTGTCGCATGCGAGATATTCCCATCTTTGTAAAGCTTTTGGATTTTGATGCCGCTTCGCGAGATTTTGTGGAATGAAAAATGTCGATGCCGTGATTGGAGAACGCCCCCCCTGGTTTCAAATTACATAGTACAAGAACGAACTTACTTATTCTTCACCGGCGATCTCGGCGGTCTTGTAGGAGGGTTGATCATCCCATGTGAGTACTGCTCGTGTTGTCTCAAGCTCATTCTTTTAGGGAACGCGTCTTCGCAGATCTGACATACGTACTTGGGCTTCTCGGCGCGATGGTGAGCCTTCAACTTGTGGCACATCAAGTTGGACATCTGGTTGAAGCCTTTGTCGCAGATGTCGCATTTGTATGGGCGCTCGTTGGTGTGGGTGAAGATGTGGTTACGAAGGTTGCCTGTAAAGTGTGTTAATATAATATGTTGTCAGCTAAATTGGAGAGTGCATTTAACAGGATTTAGATTTTCATATTATTTTTTGCTCAGTGGACAGTGGAGTCGCACACTTGTGCGACATGGGCTTCACACAGTCTGACTGTCTGCAGTTGGTTATGGTTACAGAGATGCAATTCAAGCATGTCAATTTCAGACGAATCTATTTATACCGGGTGTTTCAAATTCGACCCTCACCATTGGGATAAGGTGAGAGATACATAGTTACCTAAGTGGGGAAAAAGTTGCGTATTTAAGTAACTAATAAAATGCCGCTTAGAAAAGTTTGAAACTAAAAGTATTTCCAAAGATAGACGGAAAAAACCGTATTTTCCCAAAATCCTTTTAATTTTTTCCTGACTTCATTTATAGTGGGATTTCAAAATAAATTACACAGTAACATCGTCACTTTTTCTCCTCTACAAGATGCATTCAATATGGCGTGTCGTACCTTGTCCTCCAGCATCAACTTTATTTTCCCTTATAAACGCCATAATGGATTTTCACTCACGTAAACAGTTTTCAATTTTGATTCTGAAAAAGTATGACATGCATACATTGACAAACCTCAGTTATTATAAAAAAAACAGAGGTATCAGGTACGCTTTGAAATTATCAGATTGTCATTTGTTTCGTAAACATGACCAGACCTCAAAATTAAGCCGGTGCTGCCAATCGATGGAATACTTTGACATTTTCTAATATTTATTCAAAGAAATACCGGCAATACCGTAGAGATTATAATAATATTCTTCATTATTTAAATTACTTAGTACCTGATTAAATAGTTATTGAAGATTATGTTCTCTATTAGTTAAATCAATTAGTTCCTGATTTGATCTGGTTTTCTGCAAGTAGCTTAGTATTTCATTAATTGTTCCTAATATGAACATTATTTTGATAAATAGGTGTTTTTGCCTTTTTTATTATCAAAGTAAGTGTATACCTATACAGACTAGTAGATACGAGGGATGTCTTTTAAGTTTTGCATATAGAAACATGGTAGGCCGCGCGGATCGAACGTCAGTACTGAATCTTAACCTCACTCTTTAGTAAACCTCAATTCAAAAAACTTTACATGAAGAATTAGGAGTAAGAAAATTAGTTTCTCGTTGGATACCTCACCTGTTGACTGAAGAGCAGAAAGCAGCCAGGGTTAATTGGTGTCAAAAAGCGCTTCAATTTCTGAAGCTCAAAAATGTGAACAGCATTGTTAGTGGTGATGAATTGTGGATTTACTGTTATGAACCAGAAAATAAACGACAGTCGGCTGTTTGGGTGATCCAAGGTGAAGAAAAGCCAACAAAAGTCATCCGTTCTCAAAGTGTTTCGAAAAAGATGGTCGCGACATTTGTGTCAAAAGCGGGTCATATTGCAACAATTCCTCTTAATGAGCAAAGAACTGTTACTGCGGATTGGTATACCACCATTTGTTTGCCAAAAGGCATCACCGAGCTTCGAAAAATCAACCTTGAAAGAAGAATCATCCTCCACCAAGACAATGCAAGCTCGCACACAGCCCAAAAAACAAGGCAGTATTTAACGGAAGAAAACGTGGAATTATTGGACCATCCTCCAAATAGTCCCGATCTAAGTCCTAACGATTTGTTTACTTTCCCGAAAATTAAAAACAGAATGCATGGTCAAAGGTTCCAGTCACCAGAAGAAGCAGTTGACGCATTCAAAAAATGCCGTTTTGGATCTGCCAGCCAACGAGTGGAATACGTGCTTCGAAAATTAGTTCGAGCACATGCAGATGTGTATTAATCTTCGTGGAGAATACTTCGAAAAACAATAAAGTCATTTAAAACTACCTACCGTGTTGTTTTATTTCCATATGCAAAACTTAAAAGACATCCCTCTACTAGTTTCAGTTATTTGTAAGTGTAAGTCCATTTTTTTCTGTTAATACTGTATTTATTTTATAATATAATTTAATAAAATCAACTATAATGATTTTAATATTATCAACTTACTAAAAAATCAAAAAAAACTATTCCCCAGACGCAACCCGACATTTATTTTCTTGCTTTTCTACTTATTCTAGCGGCAAAAGGCGAACTGTAAGTTGGTTTAAATGCTTCTTTTTTTTCATGAGAGCTCTAGGTTTTTGTCAAAAAAGTGTGTTTAAGTAAAGGGGCCACGAGATTTTGTGAAAGGGGGAACGATCAGAGAAAATCAGAGGCAATATAAAAAATTAACAAAATGTTCTTTTTATAGTACTTCAATTGTAACTCCAAAGGTCAACTAGCAGTTTGCGCTACTCAAGGCGGTACTGTTGGCCACGCTCATGGGGGGGGGGCTTTTCGGAACCTCTGATAACCTCGCACGGGACTTTTGCAGCTCAAGTGTTCGTAGCACTGAATTGAACATAACAGAGTTTCGAAGACTGCGAAGAAGGGATATAAGTCGAGCAGTGAGCAATGTACAAAAAAGTCAGGCTTTGCCTGCAAAATAACGGACAACATTTTAAACATCTGATCTGCGCTTATTTATGATTATTATTTTTATTGCCACCAATAAAAAATCATGACCAGCTAAGGAAATAAATCGCTGAATTTAAGACTGAAAACTCTATATGAAAAGAGAAAGTTGATATTGGAAGCGAAAGAAAAAACCTCAATTCAAAAATTTACTACGCCATCTTGTAGTGGAGAAGAAGTAACCCCGATAGCACGAAATATTCATTAAATATTGATTTAATATTTAATAATATTTTTATCTTACTTAAATATTTGTTTATTTAAACAAATATTAAATAAATATTTTTAATATGATATTTTACTAAATATTTATTCAATATCTTTCAAATATTTCAAATACAATATTTCTTTTATAATATTCATTAAATATTTACTTTTCAGTCAATGGAAAATATTAAATCTCCAATATTTAGAAAATATTCATTAAATATTTTCGGCTACGGCGCATGTGCGTGTGACCTCGAGCGACCAATGGGATAATAGCAAGTCGGCCTGAGGTGACCTGTTTGCCGGCAGCCATTTTATCTGTGACTTTCACTATGATAGCGTGCTTCCTGTGTACCTCCAAATGGTTCATTATTTGAGTGTTTTTTTTGTGGACACGGGTAAGTTTTTTGATAATTACATAGCTTAATTTATCTGACTGGTAAACATAATTGTGCCAGCTGAGTATAAAGGTATTCATAAGATCATAAATAACTAGCCCAGAAGTGTAAAAGTTATTTGGTATTGGTGGATTTATCTGAGAATGGATACGAAAATTATGTTCATAACATACCAATGAAAAGACATAATCGCAACGTGATGCAGATACATCAAAAATGCCTTTTTGAAATATCTCAGTTATTATTATTTTTGTCGTAGTTCGTTCAAAAATTTTAACGGTCGAAAATACAATACTTCTGTCGTTTGAATTATAATATAAAATCACTAAATAGTTATGGATAAGTTAGCTCCCTTACTAAAAAAAGTCACATTTCAACAACATCAATAAGTGTTAGTCAAAGGATCATGTTGTGCCCATGGACATTTTTCACCAATCACATACTAAATTTTCTTAAAAATTAACCAAATCTGGAACTATCATAGGCATAACATGTGGGGTCCTTTTACTTGGAGTAGCTCACGATGCTCAGCACCAATAAATGCACTGAAAAACAGCTTATATATTCAAGAATACTTCATAATTAGTAGGTTTGTTTTTTTTCAGAGGAGTGGACTTGCAAGATGCACAAGAGGCTTAGAATGTTTTTTTAATAATATTTTTCTAGCAAATTGAACCATTATATCTAGAATGAATTTTCTTTATAAACCCAATTTTATATAGGCATTCCTACAGGTTTCGCTAAAATAACCGATGAAGAAATTTCTATATACACTGAAAATATCTATCAGATTAATGTTTGAAAATCCATACATATTTACGAAAAATATTAGACATTTCATCAAAATATAAAATTGGTATTTAAAAATCATTCCTCATATATTTTCTAAATATGTATTTGGAAAAAATATCGAAAAAATATATGAATTATATACCTGTATATATATAACATCTGTAATGAATATTTTATAAATATATAAGAAATATATTTCTTGAATATTAAAAAATCTGTCGCTACAAATATTTATCAAACATTTTTAAAAACAATTAATAAATATTAAATGCTATCGGGGAACAATGACAACATGCAATTTATTTTGAAATCCCATTTCCAATACAGTCAAGAAAAAAAAAACGATTGTGAGATAAATCTGGCATGCGATACAAATGACTATCTGATAATTCCAGGGTCTACCTAGGAAATTCTGCTTTTTTAAATAACTAAGGTCTGGCAGTGTCAATGTATGACGTATTATACATCTTTAGAATCAGAATTGCAAACTGTGTTCATCTATGCAAAAATTAAATATGGTGTCTATAATAATAAGATAAAGCTGCTGCTAAAGGGCAAGGAACGAAAGTCATCTTGAAATTCTAATTCTGCCATTTTGTGGAGGAGATAAAGTGACAATGTTTATATGTAATTTATTTTTAAATCCCACTATAAATAATGTCAGGAAAAAATAAAACGATTTTCGTAGAACGTCAAGCTGTTACTTATGCACAATGTTTTGAGTTTTCCAAAGGCCATACCCACCTGTTTCTTCAAGACCAGACCTATTCCGCTCTGATGAGATGCTAATGAGCACGAAGCAGGGCTGTGCGTGGTTGGTCATCGTTACAGACACGGAAGGCAAACCTGACAAGTTCCTCGAAGGATCGCATGATTGAATCACAGGAAAAACCATTGCAGTTGTGATCTTCGGCTGGTTCGACAGTTTTACAGCTGGCTAGATTACTAATTATTGTTGTTGTTGTGTAAGGAACAAAAAAAGGAAAAAGTTGCTAGGCCTCGTCGCCCCGTTTTTTTTTAATTACAGGGTTTGTTCGGAAAGTAATAGGACTGATCCGATTTAAAAAAAATTATTCAGCCAATCGTTACAATTCTTTCAAACATTTCAAAATAAGCTCCTTCTTCATCGATGCAGCACCGCCAGCGCGATTTCCAAGCATTGAAGGCATCACGGAAGGCATTCTCCGGAATAGCCTTGAGAGCCGCGGTGCATGCTGCTTGGATCCCCTCTGTCGTCTCAAAATGCTTGCCTTTCATCGGCCTTTTCAGGCGTGGAAACAAAAAAAAGTCCGGGGGGGGGGGCATCTGGGCTGTAGGGCGGCTGCGGAAGCGTTGGGATGCCGGCCTTGGTCAGGTACCTGTTCACAAGAATGGTGGTGTGAGCCAGGGCGTTGTCGTGGTGCAACTTCCAGTTGGCTGAGATGTCTTGTCGGACCCGACTGACCATTCGTTTGAGTCTCCTGAGCATTTCCACGTAAAACTTGGCATTGACGGTTTGTCCAGGTGGAACAAATTCATGGTGGACGATGCCTTCGATGTAAAAAAAGGCAATGAGCATCGTTTTCACTTTGGATTTGCTCTTTCTTCCCTTTTTTGGGCGAGGAGACGCCGTCGTGTGCCACTCGAAAGATTGCCTCTTTGTCTCGGGATCATACTCAAAGATCCATGACTCGTCACCTGTGATTACGTTATTCCAAAATTGGGGGTCACCTTCACACATGTTCAAATTTTCTTGGCACACTTCCACTCGCCGCAATTTCTGGTCGTCAGTGAGCACTTTTGGGACCATCTTCGCGCACACCTTGCGCATGTGCAAATGCTGTGTCACAATGTCATGAACCACAGATTTTGGTAAATCTAACATCTGGGCAATTAAACGAATATTTAGTCGACGGTCTGAGTTCAAAACTTTGCGCACACGAGTCACCTTGTCGGTGTTTGTCGAAGTCGAAAGTCTTTCAGCACGGTCTTCATCAGAGACCTCTTCTAACGAACGCTGCATTTTCGGCTTGCAAATCTGTTTCACAAAATATCGCTACGAACAACCAAATGACTCGAGCGAGTTCAAACAAACTTGTACTGAAGGCGGATCACATGTTCCCCTGTCACCACTCCAAGTCCGGCGGCTTCAGTGTTGCCAGATCGAACGATACGTTGCCAGTCTCATCGCTTGATTTACATATATCGTACCACTGCTCCTGTGATCATTCCTGGTAGGTTGGGATGTAACGTTTGAAGTCTTTATATTGTCACGACTGTGACTTGTTTAGTGTCGAACAGACTCGCTGTGGTAAAGGCACAAATAAAGCAAGAAATAATACTAAATAAGTGTATTGCCGTTCAAATAAAAGTAGGGAGGCTTGAGACAAGGGAGGAATGAGTCACTACATTTATTTCATAAAACCGGGTATGCAGGACCATCCGTTGGTTACCAGTTAATAACTTTACTCAAATCTCTCACCGCTTGGCTAGCGAATCGGCAAGAATAATTAGTAGAACACTGTTGTTACTGCAGATGCAAAATGGCAGACAAAACTAAATTTTATTTTTGTGATATCGTTGTAGTTTGCCGCAAGATGAAGTGAAAATTTTAGTTGATTGTTTAGGCATTGTGACCTCAGCTATGTTGTGAATTATTCATATAGTTATCCCATGGAATAGAAGCTTAATAAGAATTTTAGGCTGGATTATTTTATGAAATGCTATATAGAGAGACATGAGACAGTTGTTTTGGGGAGACATGAGACGTCTCATGCCTCCCTATGTACCCGTTCATAAAATTATCCAATCTAGAATTCCAGTTAAACATCTGATTCACTGGATTACTAATAGTTTTAAACAATTAAAAAATGCTAATCTGATTGAGAAATAATTTTGGAGTACAATTTTAGTAGATGCAGCAAATATTCAAGAGGAAGCCTCAATGTCAAAAGCCCACGTGTAAGATCGCGATTTAAACACTTAGCAAAATTTTGTTAGTCCAGAAATGTGGTTCCTCAAGAATTCTTATCGACACACCAGAAAAAGAAGCAGTAAAGTCTGAAGCAACTGCTCGGAATATAAAAAAGTTGAAGCATGACGATTTTTTATCAACAACAAACAAACAAAAATCTTTACAGAAACCGGCAACTCCACCACAGTGTTCTTCAAGTGATGAAGAGGAACAAAGCGAGTTGGGCGGAAGCAGCGAAGATATTGCAGATGTTGAAAGCAACGAAAGAGAAATGCTTCAGATTAAAGCTCTTGAGGATGTCAAGACCCTCCAAGTGGGAGACCTCGTTTTGGTTAAGTTTTTCACAGAAAGACTTCAACTATGCATTGTGTGGGTCTGGTACCTATTATCAAAGGAACATGATGAATACGAGGTAAAATTTTTACGTCGTCGCAGAACCACCTGGAAATTTGTTTATCCACCAGTGGAAGATTTGTATTTCTTCAGTTCGAGAACAAGATATTACTTTGAAATTACCGTTTCCAAAAAATGTAGGTAGAATAGAAAGAGTTAAATCTGCTATGACATTTGGTCTGGACTTCCGTTATTATTAAAATGTTCGTTGATTTTCTTTATTACTGTCATTATTATTTTTTTTTCAATAATCAACAGACAGTTTTCGTTGTTGATTATTAATTAATAAGCTTCTTGCGGTGTAGATTTTCTGTATTTTTCATTTCTTCAACAATTAATAAACGTTTCCCAAAATCTTACAATGTCTCAGTGCTCCCTATAACTTGTCTCAACGCTCGCTTGCCTTAAGACAATTTACACCATTTGGTTGAAATACATGTAAACAATTTGAATATTTTGAAAGCATGAAAAGGTATGGCAAGTTTAGGTAAATCGCAAACAATTCACTTGCCGTACATACAATATATAATATAATATAATATAATAAATAAAATAGTTACTTACTTTTTCGTCTCTCAAGGTCCAGTAGTCGCCACGAAGAGAAATTCGCCCAGACTAGAGATGGCCGATATTTTTTTTTTCTTTTTTATATCGAAACAGCCGCGCAGGCAGAAGCCTAAATGTCGGATCACCGCGGCTGCTATGATGACCCCAAAGAAATTTTGTTAATACGATTTTTGAACTGCCTAAGGTTAGTAGAACTGGGAAAAGCTTCCTCCCGTAGATTGTTCCACAATCTAGACACCCTCGGGACAAAGGAGTGGTCGTATCGGCCAGTTCTGGATGTACGAAGTTTGACACGGTTAGGATGGGACGCCGAAGTCAGGCGGGTCTGTCTGGCAGGCACATCGCGCGGCGGCATCATGGAAGAGAGCTCTGAGGAGCAAAACCCGTTGGTGTAGCGATAGAAAAGAGCTAGATCGCCGACGGCTCGCCGGTGCGAAAGAGTCCCGAGACTGTCTGTTAGAGAAGAGTCATTGATCAGTCGGACCGCCCTCCTCTGGACGGCATCGAGCATGGACAATGTAGTCGGGGCGGCAGCACCCCAAATGTGTGAGCAATACTCGAGGCTAGGCCTTATCTGGGCCTTGTATAGAGTGAGAAGGTCATGCGGAGAAAAGTATTCCTTAGCCCTAAACAAATAGCCTAGCTTTTTCCCAGCAGCTGCAGCTATTGAAGAGATGTGTTCGTGCCAGATCAGGTCCTCGGTGATCTGGACTCCGACCAGCCGAAATGAATGGCTCTTTGGTAGAACTCGACCGTCCATCGAAACTGTATGAGCGCTAGGACGCTTTTTGTTCGTCAAAGTACAGTACTGTGTTTTGGAAGCATTGAACTGTACAAGATTGTTGCGTCCCCAAGCAGTGATAGCCTCCAGGTCTCTTGTCAGAGAAGAAGTCGTCGCTAGTCTTCTTTTTTCCAGCTCAGCGGCAGAGATCGGCTTGTCACTCTGAATTCCTGCATGTAGAGTGCTGTCATCAGCGAAGCTGTGGATTGGGTTGATCGTGCAGGAAAGGAGGTCGTTGATATGTAAGAGAAACAGTGTTGGAGCCAAGACCGATCCCTGGGGAACACCCGCGTTGACGTTGTGGGATGAAGAGGAGAATCCGTCAATTACGACGGATATCTTGCGGCCAGAGATAAAGTCAGCCACCCATCTGCAAAGCTTTTCTGGGAGGCCGTAGGATGGAAGTTTGCTTAAGAGGGCAGCGTGCCACAGCTGATCGAACGCTTTCGTGATGTCAAGAGCAACGACATGAGCCTCACCATGATACTGGATGAGTTTACTCCACAGTTGCGTGACGTAAGCTATGAGGTCCCCTGTGGGTCGTTGGTGCCGGAAACCGTACTGTCTGTCGCTAATCAAGCTGTGACGTTCGAGGTAGTCCAGAAGCTCGCGATTTATGCACCGCTCCATCACTTTACTTATAACAGAAAGCAGAGCTATAGGCCTGTAGTTGTAAGGGTCGGTTTTAGATCCTTTTTTTGGGATGGGCTGTACATGAGCAAATTTCCAGTTTTCTGGGAAGGTGCCGGATTCATAAGATATCTGGAAGAGACGCGAAAGAACTGGAGCAAGCTCCGCTGCACATCTCTTCAGTACAATGGATGGAATCAAGTCCGGACCAGAAGCTTTGTTGATGTCGAGCGACAACAGCACTCGTCTTACGGTCTTATGCCTGAATGTTACCTCCCGCATAGTGTGGGGGACCCTTTGAATTGACGGCACTTGGGCGTTGGTGGGGACGTCCATGGTGGAGTTGGCAGCAAAGATCTTGGCTAGCACTTCCGCCTTGGCCTTTGAGTCGAATACAATAGTTCCATCCTGACACGTAAGTGGTGGAAGGCTACTGTGTGAGAAGTTCTTTTCAATCTGCTTGGCCAGCGTCCAGAAAGACCGACTGCCATTGCGCTGCGACATTACCCTGTGCCTAACTTTTATATCATGCTGGTTTTTGGCATTGCGAACCGCTTCGTTATATTTGTTTCTGGACTCGACATCGGCTTGTCTGTTCTCTACAGTGGGGTTTTGTAAGTAGGTTCTGTGGGCCTTGATCTTCTGCTGGCGAGCAGTGTCACACGATTTGTTGAACCAGCCGTTGTACCCTGGTTTAGGAACTTTCACTGTGTGAGGGATGTATTCCTCCATTCCGACGTGGATAATTTCGGTTATTGAAGAACAGACAGTCGACGCATCCGCGTCAGTGAAACATACATCTCTCCAAGGAAAGCTAGAGAAGAAGTCTCTGAGCCCCTCCCAGTCGGCATGTCCGTAATGCCAAGTTTTGCGGCCTGTGCGAGTTTCTGCTGCCACAGCGGCTTCTGACCGAAACCTAACCTCCACAACACCGTGATCTGAGTAACCCAGGGGGGACAAGACAGCAGTGCTGTAAGGGGCAGGATGCGTGGTCAGAAAGAGATCCAGCAGGCTACTGGCGAGTGACGAGACGCGGGGGAAAAAACTAGGGCTCGTCACCAGCTGGGTCAGCCCTTGAGTAAGAGCGAACGCTTCGACTGCACGACCTGCTGCATCGGTCTTATTTGAGCCCAACCAAAGCTCATTATGGGCATTGAAATCACCGAGAAGAACTACCTCTGAAGCGGGGTGATTGATGTTCAGGAAGTCGATCTGGACGGCGAGGTATTCGAGTAGGTCATCCCAGTTATGGTTCGATGGAGAGCGATAAAGGCAGCAAATAAATTTGGGTGATGTTTTGGAGTTGAGGCGAAGCCACAGAATGTCCTTCCGGTCTGATTCCAAAGAAAGATCCCTGGAGCAGGAAAGACTGCTGCGGACAAAAGCCACAACTCCCCCGTTCTTTCTCAGATTGGAGTGCACCTCGTAGTTTGGGAAGTTGAGATGGTTAATCGGTGCAGCCTCTGAGATTTTTGTCTCCGCCAAGAAAAGCACGGCGGGACGATTGGATTGCAGGTAGTGATGAACAGCATCAATGTTGCTGTTGATCCCGCAGATGTTCGAAAAACAAATTTTATCTTCGATGTTGTTCCCTCGAGCCCACCCTCCACCCGGACATTCCGAGAGTGGAGTGAGTTTACGTCCGGAGTTTTTAGTGCTCGAGGGATCCACCATCATTAATTTCTTTGTTTTGGTAGATAACCGACTGCATAGCATAAACATGCGGACATTTATAAGACACCCTGGGAAAAGCTAGCGGGTGGTACTGCCTCGGTCGACTGGTCCTTGTCTACCACCTTCTTTTTACGTATTAGTGATGTTAAATAGACCTAAAGTGGCCCGTTGGCGGACTTGTACCGCCACCCGGCAATTGGTACTGAGGTATTCCTTAACGCGTGCACAATCACTTGGACGGAAGAAGTTGTATACTGGATACAACAACTTCCGGAACAAGCATTTGCCACGGCCCTCGCTCAGTAGGGGCACGTATATCGTTATTTTTGAGTATCAGTGATATCTGACATGGTTACTCTTGGATATCCGTAATTTAAAACCGTAACGTGATCACGACTCTTAAGTAACGACGAGATTATTCTGAGTAAAATAACGCGATGAAGGCTATATTATTTTTACGGTGGTATACAACCCTTGACCTTAGCGGCTACCACGCATACGCATCTCACGCACATTCAAACCTTAACGCCATGATCCTGTGATGTCATTCGCCGCAGCATGCCATTTTCCGTGATTACGTCACGTTTTTTCACGGTATTTGATAACAGTAGTGATTCGTGATTTAGAAATATTGGTTACCAGATCCCAGTTTCGTGAAATACCTGCCACTACTAGCCCTGAGTAACCCCAGGGTAGGAATAGGCTACACGACTCATATCTAATTTCATAGAATAAATAAGTATTTCTTACAGTATTTGGCTTAGAAAAATGAAATACAGGGTGTAAACGTTATGATAGTCATTATTTAAATAGGTGATAGATGGGGTTAAAAGAAGCACAAAGTTTCATATAACATTTGGGTCAAAATGGCATTTTTTAGAGAAAACCGACTTATAGATAAAAAATAATAAAATCTGACGTCGCAATGCCAGACTCAAATTACGACGGAACGCAGTGTAAATAAAGATGAAGTTTGTTATCTTTGGCTCTTAGGTATTATTTCATTATTTGATAATGTATTCGCTAACTGCAAACAATTAAAAAAACGGACTTACCACTAACTGCATCAGTGCTTCACCTGGTGCGTGAAAGTTTATTGAACGTATTAAAAAAATCCACTTATAAATGGGGAACACAACTTTGATACATACATTGTCTTTCTTTTTAAAACCCACACTGCACTTTTTTTGTATTTAAAGAAGGTGTTCAAAATGTCGTCCTCCACTTTCCATATAAGCTTCATTACGACGAACCCAGTTTCCTCTTACTCTAGGTCCTCGAAGTAGTCCATTTATTATTTCAGCCGCATTAAATTTTTTTTGGCGAAGTTGTGCTTCAGTTGTTATTGGACCAGCCCCATAAACCATCTCTTAAAGTTCTCGCCAATACCAGAAATCCATCGGATTGAGGTCAGGAGATCTTGATGGCCATTTTCGAGGATCAGGAGCATTTCGACCGATCCAGCGATTTGGATAATGTTCATTCAAATACTGAATGACGCCTCTAAAAATGTGTGGTGGTGTCCCATCATGAAGAAACCACAAATCCTGTCTCCGTTTCAATGGCATGTTGTCTAAGGTCTGTTCCAAAAGTTCTGGTAGGTTATTGGCTAGAAAGCTAAGGTATCCTTCTCCTGACAACTTTGGGGGTAACTCAAAAGGGCCAGTTACCTGATCCTCAAGAATACTCGCCCAAATATTTATTTTAAAACGTTGTTGGAAATGATCTTCACGAATGGTATGAGGATTTTCTTGGGCCCGCGTGCGAGTATTATGGAAATTTAATATCCCGTCTCGCGTAAAAGTACATCCGTCCGTCACTAGAATCTTTTTAAAAAAATCATGATAGTCGTCTGGTAACAAGGCCTGCACTCGTTGTACATGGTAGGGATAAAGCAAATTTTCCAGCAGGATTCTATGGACTATGGTATGCGATAGTCCTACCCGGCGGCCTAATTCCGGAATGCTGATATCTGCATTGATTTCTACGATATTTAAAATTTGTTCCTCCTGCTCTATAGTAACCTGTCTTTCACGGGTGCGAATATTAGTGGGCTGAACACTGTATTTCGAAGTCTTTGGAACACTAGCACAAATGTCCTTTTGTCTGGCGAAATCTGTCGCGATAAATTTGAGCTGCAAGATTTGAATTCTGACGAGCTTCACCGTAATCTAACATCATGTCGGCGAACTCTTGATGTGAGAACATTGTAAATAAACACGACGAGGTACGCGAACAAAAACAAAACACGACCGACGTTATGCAAAACGATAACTAACCACTGTTACCGTTTTCGATCGATTGCTGGTTCGATAAGAGTGATAAAAAACCGACGCGCTGTTGTCATGTGTGTTTTAAATATTCAATTTAATGAACCTTACTTACTTACTGACTACAAATTTTAGCTTGACTTAGAAAAACTTAATGCCATTTATTTGTTAATTACCCAATTTAAAAACGTTTTATATTAGATTATAAAAATTAGTAAGATTGTGGTCGATATAAGGTACTTAAAGTTGTAAACTATAAAGCCATTTAGACAAAAATCTATTGACTTTTGGACCATGGGTCATTTGAACATTTTGACTCGTTTTGACCCCCCCCTATTACCCATTTCAATAATGACTACCATAACGTTTACACCCTGTATAAATCCAATTTAAAAGAAATATACTGTTTATTTTTCATAGAAAACGGTGAAACCACTATCTGGCATGGTGTGATATCATACCAGCTGTAAACAACAAAACGTCATCTGTATGTCACTCGTGAATTAACCCTGCCTTCTATAAGTATTTCTAAAAAAAGTCCTGATTAACGAAACGGTTATCATATCCTCGTTTTATTGAAAAAACAATCATGGACCTTGGATTTGTAAAAGTAAAAAGCACACATTTGCCGCAAATTAGCACATCGAAGGTTAATAATTTTTTGCCTTCAACCCAGATTTTTGCTCTGCTGAGCTGAGGAACTTCAAGACTTCTATATAAGTACAGTGCATCTGATATAATGATAGACATAAAAAGAAAGAAAATACACATACAATCTTCCCTTTCAGAACTAAGCTCATGTGTCATAACCTGTGAATAATTTTATCCAATATTGCATTCCTTACTACATATCTGCAAGGGAATCATACGGTAGTAATGACGAAGGTTACGTTTTACTCAAACGAGATGATAAAATCTGCACAGTAAAATGTAAAATATGTCCCCAACATAAGGTATGCTCCAAGCAATACACAGTGTTGCTTATACATGGTGTAAACGTTATAATAGTCATTATTTAAATGGGTGATAGAAAGGGTTAAAAGAAGCAGAAAGTATCATGTAGGATGGGGGTCAAAACGGCATGTTTTTAGAGAAAAGCAATTCCAAAGTCAAATAAAACCTGACAACGCCGCAATGCCAGACGCAAATTACGATCGAACGCAGTGTAAATGAAGATGGAGTTTGTTATTTTTGGCTTTTAGGTATTATTTCGTTATATGATAATGTATTCGTAAAATGCAAACAATTAAAAAACGGACTTACCACTAAATGTCTCAGCGCTTCACCTGGTGTGTGAAAGTTTATTGAACATATTAGAAAAATCCACTTATAAATAGGGAACACAATGTTGATACATACATTGTTTTTCTTTTTAAAACCCACACTGCACTTTCTTTGTATTTAAACAAGATGATCAAAATGTCGTCCTCCACTTTCCACATAAGCTTCATTACGACGAACCCAGTTTCTTCTTACTCTAGGTCGTCGAAGTTGTCCATTTATTATTTCAGCCGCATTGAAAAATTTTTTGCGAAGTTGTTTCACTTGTTGTTGGACCAGCCCCAGAAACCATCCCTTTAAGTTCTCCACAACTCCATCGGACTGAGGTCAGGAGATCTTGCTGGCCAATTTCGAGGATCAGGAGCATTTCGACCGATCCAGCGATTTGGATAATGTTCATTCAAATACTGAATGACGCCTCTAAAAATGTGTGGTGGTGCCCCGTCATGAAGAAACCACAAATTCTGTCTCCGTTGTAATGGCATGTTGTCTAAGGTCTGTTCCAAAAGTTCTAGTAGGTTATTCGCTAGAAAGCTAAGGTATCCTTCTCCTGACAACTTTGGGGGTAACTCGAAGGGGCCAATTACCTGATCGTCAAGAATACCCGCGCAAATATTTATTTCAAAACGTTGTTGGAAATGACCTTCACGAATGGTATGAGGATTTTCTTGATCCCACGTGTGAGTTTTATGGAAATTTAATATCCCGTGTCGTCCGACGCTAGAATGTTTTTAAAAAAAATCGGAATTTTCAAAGTTTTTGTGCAAAAACCACTGACAGAATGTTAGTTTTTTTTTTTTTTTTTTTTTTATATCGAAACAGCCGCGCAGGCAGAAGCCTAAATGCCGGAACACCGCGGCTGCTATGATGATCCCAAAGAAATTTTGTTAATACGATTTTTGAACTGCCTAAGGTTAGTAGAACTGGGAAAAGCTTCCTCCCGTAGATTGTTCCACAATCTAGACACCCTCGGGACAAAGGAGCGGTCGTATCGGCCAGTTCTGGATGTACGAAGTTTGACACGGTTAGGATGGGATGCCGAAGTCAGGCGGGTCTGTCTGGCAGGCGCATCGCGCGGCGGCATCATGGAAGAGAGCTCTGAGGAGCAAAGCCCGTTGGTGTAGCGATAGAAAAGAGCTAGATCGCCGACGGCCCGCCGGTGCGAAAGAGTCCCGAGACTGTCTGTTAGAGAAGAGTCATCGATCAGTCGGACCGCCCTCCTCTGGACAGCATCGAGCATGGACAATGTAGTCGGGGCGGCAGCACCCCAAATGTGTGAGCAATACTCGAGGCTAGGCCTTATCTGGGCCTTGTATAGAGTGAGAAAGTCATGCGGAGAAAAGTACTTCTTAGCCCTAAACAAATAGCCCAGCTTTTTCCCAGCAGCTGCAGCTATTGAAGAGATGTGTTCGTGCCAGATCAGGTCCTCGGTGATCTGGACTCCGACCAGCCGAAATGAGTGGCTCTTTGGTAGAACTCGACCGTCCATCGAAACTGTATGAGCGCTAGGACGCTTTTTGTTCGTCAAGGTACAGTACTGTGTTTTGGAAGCATTGAACTGTACAAGATTGTTGCGTCCCCAAGCAGTGATAGCCTCCAGGTCTCTTGTCAGAGAAGAAGTCGTCGCTAGTCTTCTTTTTTCCAGCTCAGCGGCAGAGATCGGCTTGTCACTCTGAATTCCTGCATGTAGAGTGCTGTCATCAGCGAAGCTGTGGATTGGGTTGATCGTGCAGGAAAGGAGGTCGTTGATATGTAAGAGAAACAGTGTTGGAGCCAAGACCGATCCCTGGGGAACACCCGCGTTGACGTTGTGGGATGAAGAGGAGAATCCGTCAATTACGACGGATATCTTGCGGCCAGAGATAAAGTCAGCCACCCATCTGCAAAGCTTTTCTGGGAGGCCGTAGGATGGAAGTTTGCTTAAGAGGGCAGCGTGCCACAGCTGATCGAACGCTTTCGTGATGTCAAGAGCAACGACATGAGCCTCACCATGAGACTGGATGAGTTTACTCCACAGTTGCGTGACGTAAGCTAGGAGGTCCCCTGTGGATCGTTGGTGCCGGAAACCGTACTGCCTGTCGCTAATCAAGCTGTGACGTTCGAGGTAGTCCAGAAGCTCGCGATTTATGCACCTCTCCATCACTTTACTTATAACAGAAAGCAGAGCTATAGGCCTGTAGTTGTAAGGGTCGGTTTTAGATCCTTTTTTTGGGATGGGCTGTACATGAGCAAATTTCCAGTTTTCTGGGAAGGTGCCGGATTCATAAGATATCTGGAAGAGACGCGAAAGAACTGGAGCAAGCTCAGCTGCACATCTCTTCAGTACAATGGCAGGAATCAAGTCCGGACCAGAAGCTTTGTTGATGTCGAGCGACAAGAGCACTCGTCTTACGGTCTTATGCCTGAATGTTACCTCCCGCATAGTGTGGGGAACCCTTTGAATTGACGGCACTTGGGCGTTGGTGGGGACGTCCATGGTGGAGTTGGCAGCAAAGATCTTGGCTAGCACTTCTGCCTTGGCCTTTGAGTCGAATACAATAGTTCCATCCTGACACGTAAGTGGTGGAAGGCTACTGTGTGAGAAGTTCTTTTCAATCTGCTTGGCCAGCGTCCAGAAAGACCGACTGCCATTGCGCTGCGACATTACCCTGTGCCTAACTTTTATATCATGCTGGGTTTTGGCATTGCGAACCGCTTCGTTATATTTGTTTCTGGACTCGACGTCGGCTTGTCTGTTCTCTACAGTGGGGTTTTGTAAGTAGGTTCTGTGGGCCTTGATCTTCTGCTGGCGAGCAGTGTCACACGATTTGTTGAACCAGCCGTTGGACCCTGGTTTAGGAACTTTCACTGTGTGAGGGATGTATTCCTCCATTCCGACGTGGATAATTTCGGTTATTGAAGAACAGACAGTCGACGCATCCGCGTCAGTGAAACAGACATCTCTCCAAGGAAAGCTAGAGAAGAAGTCTCTGAGCCCCTCCCAGTCGGCATGTCCGTAATGCCAAGTTTTGCGGCCTGTGCGACTTTCTGCGGCCACAGCGGCTTCTGACCGAAACCTAACCTCCACAACACCGTGATCTGAGTTACCCAGGGGGGACAGGACGGCAGTGCTGTAAGGGGCAGGATGCGTGGTCAGAAAGAGATCTAGCAGGCTACTGGCGTGTGACGAGACGCGGGGGAAAAAAGTAGGGCTCGTCACCAGCTGGGTCAGCCCTTGAGTAAGAGCGAACGCTTCGACTGCACGACCTGCTGCATCGGTCTTGTTTGAGCCCAACCAAAGCTCATTATGGGCATTGAAATCACCGAGAAGAACTACCTCTGAAGCGGGGTGATTGATGTTCAGGAAGTCGATCTGGACGGCGAGGTATTCGAGTAGGTCATCCCAGTTATGGTTCGAGGGAGAGCGATAAAGGCAGCAAATAAATTTGGGTGATGTTTTGGAGTTGAGGCGAAGCCACAGAATGTCCTTCCGGTCTGATTCTAAAGAAAGATCCCTGGAGCAGGAAAGACTGCTGCGGACAAAAGCCACAACTCCCCCGTTCTTTCTCAGATTGGAGTGCACCTCGTAGTTTGGGAAGTTGAGATGGTTAATCGGTGCAGCCTCTGAGATTTTTGTCTCCGCCAAGAAAAGCACGGCGGGACGATTGGATTGCAGGTAGTGATGAACAGCATCAATGTTGCTGTTGATCCCGCAGATGTTCGAAAAACAAATTTTATCTTCGATGTTGTTCCCTCGAGCCCACCCTCCACCCGGACATTCCGAGAGTGGAGTGAGTTTACGTCCGGAGTTTTTAGTGCTCGAGGGATCCATCATCATTAATTTCTTTGTTTTGGTAGATAACCGACTGCATAGCTTAGGTGTGGAAACATGCGGACATTTATAAGACACCCTGGGAAAAGCTAGCGGGTGGTACTGCCTCGGTCGACTGGTCCTTGTCTACCACCTTCTTTTTACGTATTAGTGATGTTAAATAGACCTAAAGTGGCCCGTTGGCGGACTTGTACCGCCACCCGGCAATCGGTACTGAGGTATTCCTTAACGCGTGCGCAATCACTTGGACGGGAAGAAGTTGTATACTGGATACAACGACTTCCGGAACAAGCATTTGCCACGGCCCTCGCTCAGTAGGGGATAGTCTTCTGGTAACAAGGCCTGCACTCATTGTACATCGTAGGGACAAAGCAAGTTTTCCCGTAGGATTCTATGGTCTATGATATGCGATAGTCCTACGCGGCGGCCTAATTCCGGAGTGCTGATATCTGCATTGATTTCCACGGTATTTAAAATGTGTTCCTCCTGCTCTACAGTAACCTGTCTTTCACGAGTGCGACTATTAGTGGGCTGAACACTTCCTGTAAGTCTTTGGTACACTTGTACAAATGTCCTTCTGTCTGGGTGTACCCGTTGGCGAAATCTGTCGCGTTAAATTTGAGCTGCAAGATTTGAATTCTGACGAGCTTCACCGTAAACTAACAACATGTCGGCGAACTCTTGATTCGAGAACATTGTAAATAAACACGACGACGTACGCGAACAAAAACAAAACAACACGTCCGATGCTCTGCTCGAAAAAAGGATAAAGTAATTTATCTATGCAAAACAATAACTGTTACCGTTTGTCATCGACTGCCGGTTCGATAAGTGTGATGAAAGACCGACGCGCTGTTGTAATGTGTATTTCAAATATTTAATTTAATGAAACTTACTTACTGACTAGACATTTTAGCTTAACTTAGAAAAACTTAAATAAATTTATTTGTTAGTTACCCAATTTAAAAACGTTTTATATTAGATTATAAAAATTAGTATGTTTGTGGTGATTGTGGTCGATATCAGGCACTATAAAGCCATTTAGACAAAAATCTACTGACCTTTTTGACTACCATAACGTTTACACCCTGTATAAGTCCAATTTAAAAGAAATATACTGCTTATTTTTAATGTAAAACGGTATTTCCCTGAGCACTCTATTCCACAGCCCTCCTTGGATCTTTATAGAGGTGTTTTTACATTCTCGGACTACACAACAACGATAATCACTATATTTTTCAAATAAACTAGTAGAATTTATGTTTACATGTTCAAAAGTTTGAGAGGTTATACTGCTGTCAGCTACTATTTACAAGAAGTATGACCTCAGAGCATATTAATACATGTGCCAAACATGGCGGCCAGCGTTTTCACCTTTCTAAGAAAAATATTTTTAAGAAAATAGTTTATATAATAATTATATATAATATTATATATAATATAATACAAGAATTGCTGTGGTTGAATACGAAACATCTTATATCATATTTGGTCCTTATTTTTATATTTAATATAAAAAAATCATCTTTTGCCACAACTTTTAGAACACTACATAGAATTGAATAATCATTATACAAGAGGAAATATAGACTTTCATTTACAAAATTGCAATAGTAATATAACTAGCAAATCAATATTTCAGAAAGGATCACTTGAATTTAATAACCTAAATAATGACATAAAGTCTACTTGTAATTTAAAGATGTTTAAAAGAAAATTAAAGGAATATTTCAGTCATGGACAGTGAAAATTTTTAGAGATGGAAATTTTGTTCTTTTCTAAATTTCTGTATGTTATGTAATTGTTTAGTTTTTCGAAGAATGTAATTGTAGTAATCATGCTGAATAAATCCTAAACAGAAAAAAAAAACATATTGGCAACGCGGCACATTGCATGACCAGCTGCGTCACCGTTACTAGGAAATGTGATCTCTTTCTAATATGTGTTGATACATTGCCTTCAGATAAATTTGGTCTTCCCTGTATATGAGAAGTTGGCGCGTGTAAGGTGTTACAGGGTGGTCATTCGGAGCAATATACACAATTTCTCCGTGGCAGTTTGCTCCGAAGGAAAATCACCAAAGACGGTATTCCAAAAGAATTTAGGATTTACCTTTTTGGTGGAAAGCCTTGGAACACAAGTGACATCTATGAGGTTTGAGGCCGGTATGGGTTTTTCTATGGGAAATAAGGGTGGAAACTCGATTAAAGGTTTTTTGACACATCTCACAGACATAGGGTCTCTCACTGGAATGGATAGCTCGGTGTTGGGATAGGGTTGACATTTGGCGAAAGGCTGGAAAAAATGAATTTGATTGAATAATCTCCATATTGTCATCTTTGCCAAAAGAATCCCCGATAGCACGAAACATTCACTATATATTTATTTAATACTTAATAATATTTTTATGTTACTTAAATATTTGCTTTCTTAAAATATAATATCTTTATTAAATATTCATTCAATATCATTTAAATATTTTAAATACAATATCTCTTTTACAATATTCATTAAATATTTACTTTTCAATCAATGAAAAATATTAAATCTCCAATATTTACAAAATATTCATTAAATATTTTCAGCTATGGCGCATGTGCGTGTAACCTCGAGCAACCAATAGGATAATAGCAAACCGGCCTGAGGCGACTTGTTTGCCTGTGACCTTCACTATGATAGCGTGCTCTCTGTGTACCTCCAAGTGGTTCATTATTTGGTGTTTTTTTTGTGGAAAAGGGCAAGTTTTTTGATAATTATATAGCATAATTTAACTGACTAGCAAACATTATTACTCCAGCTGAGTATAAAGGTATTCTCAAGACCATAAATAACTAGCCTTGAAATGGAACAGTTATTTGGTATTGATGGATTTATCTGAGAATGGATACGAAAATTATGTTCATAACATCCCAATGAAAAGACATACAATCGCAACTTGATCGAGATACATGAAAAATGCTTTTTTTAAATATCTCAATTATTATCATTATTTTTTTCATATACCTACGTTCAAACATTTTAACAGTCGAAAATACTATAGTTTTTTCCTTGAATTATAATATAAAATCACGGAATAGTTATGGCTAAGTAAGCTTCCTTACTAAAAAAGTCAAATTCCAACAAAATCAATAGTTGTCTATTTTCAAAAACCTTTTATTTAAAAGCTAGTCAAAGGATCAAGTTGTGCCCAAGCACATTTTTCTTAAAGATATCTAAAATAACATACCAAATTTTCTTAAAAATCAACCAAATCTCGAACTATCATATACAGAAAATTTGGGGTCCTTTTAGGTGCATTATAGAGCTGCTTTTCGGTGGCCCAGTTGAGCTACTCGGAGTAACTCACCATGCTCAGCACCGATATTGTTTCACTGCATTTTATATTCCCATAAATACACTGGAAAGCGGCTTATGTATTCAATAATACTTCATGATTGGTTTTTTTTTTCAGAGGAGTGGACTTGCAAGATGTAGAAGAGGCTTAGAATGTTTTTTTAATAATATTTTTCTAGCAACTGAAAGCATTATATCTAGAATGAATTTTCTTTATAAACCCAATTTAATAGAAGTATTCCTACAGGTTTTGGTAAAATAACCAATGAAAAATTTTCTATATACACTGAAAATATGTATCAGATTAATGTTTGAAAATCCATACATATTTACGAAAAATATTAGATATTTCGTCAAAATATAAAATTGATATTTAAAAATCTTTCCTCATATATTTTCTAAATATTTGAAAAAATATCGGAAAAATATATGAATTATATATACTACAAATGTCTATAATGAATATTTTATGAGTGTATGAAAATATATATTTATTAAATATTAAAAAATCTGTCGCTACAAATATTTAACAAACATTTTGTAAAAATATTTAATAAATATTTAATGCTATCGGGGATCAAACCAATAATGTTCTGTTAATTCCATTCACTGTCATTCCAACGTCAGTCCTTATCAGACAACATGGTTGAAAATAAAAACATCCCAGTGAACATGATGACACCAACATGACGTCATTATTCGGTCACTTTTGGTCGGAATTGACTAAGAAATGACGTTTTTATTGACGCGATTTTTACGACAACAAGACGTCGTTTAAAAGGCCGTCATTTTGACATCTTATTTAGGACAGTCAGTACTGAAAAATCAACACTTACCTACAAAGAAAATATAGACTTTTAATGAACAGGAAGGTAAACTAGATAACCAAATACTACTTCTTTATTGTTATTGATGAAAAGTATCAGGAATTCTTTGAACAATAGTAACTTGTTAATATGACTTTTGTAATAATAATATTTTATGATCAGATATTTGAAATTGTCATTTTAAATCACACATTTTATTCTCGTAATAACAAATTTATTAGAAACTCCTCTGTATAACAGTAAACGAGTCTTACTAGAATATGTTTAATCAAGCGCGGTAAAAATTCAAATTGATGCAAACAAATGCTGAACCATCGGAGGACTGGAACGTGTTTGAGATCAAACGGTGTTTTTTAGTTCTTTATTAACCACATCAATACGCTTTGTGGAAATGCTTCTGAAAAATTGCCGAGGTGATAACAACGTCTCGGAACGAGAGGGTTCAAGACTTCTTGCGGGGCGTCGTTGTCATATCATCAATTTTTCAGGAGCAGTTAGATTCACCCCACGATTATTTTTGCGAGCGACTGTACATGGATGTCATATCGATCTCAGATAAACGGCATATCCACGTCATACAGATGTATATTTTATACGACACACTAATCAAATTCAAGCGGATAACCAAATGGAAATGGTATTTACCATTTTGGGTTGGTATTTACCAATACGTTCAAGCGAGCGTAGTTATCAGTTTGGTTATAAGATCCGTGACGTCACGAATCAGCTGTTATATGTCATAGTTATTACCGCAAAATTGTGGTATTTACCCAACTCAAGAGTAGTTTTATATTTCTGGTTATTATTTGAAATGTGACAAGTTAGAATTTTGCCGGGTATTGGATATTGTTATTGTACTCCAGCTTCATTTTTGAGAAAAATGATACAGGCTGACTTCAGTTTTACCATAAAGTGGAGCACCTTATTAGTTATACTCATTACGGTTGTTAGGGACACTTTAAATGTAGTTCCTATGCTTAACAAAGTATCCTGTGTAGCCATATACCACAAGAATATTAAAATATGGCCATATAAACTCACTAGATGATATCCACCTGTACATGGTTTTGCTAATTTCCTTTTTCATCATTTCTGCTGAATCAATAAATGTTTTCTTTGACATGCGGAAAAATTTAGAGAATTGAAAGTTCCATCATTAAAAAAAAATCTGAAAAAAAACATTTCTCCCATGAATATTATGAAAGGTTTCTTATTTAGACTTTCCATATACAGTTGTAGACGAAAAAGCACCGATTATTAAGTGATAATAAATATAATCAGAGATTATATACGCGCTTTTCTAAAATAAACAACTTGCAACAAAACCGCGGTTAAAACCAACGCGTTCAAGCGATTCGTGTAACTGACGTCATCAATCCGTGTGTCATCTTGAAACATATTATAACCGCGGCACATAACACAGAAATTTTGGTTATTCGCTTGGATTTGATTACTGTGACGCCAATTGATTGTGACATTAGACAGTCAGAATGTTAGTCGGCGTTCTGCAGTAGTGCCCTAAAATGCCGACACTATGACGTCAGTATGTTCACTGGGATACATCGATTGTCCTTTGGAAAGACTACCGAGTGAAGGTATTCATTCAACAACACTAAGTTGATAAGGAGATGATTCAGTAAGGAAACCATAGAATATGTTTCAGAAATTGTATTATGAATTTATATATGTTTTGATATACCTTTTCCACAAGTATTGCATTGAAACTTTCTTTCATCCGTATGAGTTGGTAGATGACGAAGTAAGGTATACTGGTGTGTGAACTCTTTAGAACCTGAAATAAATGACGCATAACATTTTAACCAAAACTTAATAAAGATGATTATGATTGCAGTGGCACTCCCTGTCTGTAGGCACCCCCGCTGCACCTACAACACTGGTACAGGAACAAAACCCAAGGTCAAGTCAAAAGCTCTTTTATTTCATGAAATTTAACAACAGACATCTTCAGCATTTTGAGATGAGCCAGTGACGACAATAGAGATTGTTCTGGACAAGTTTGGTTGCATTAATACAATTGACAAGTCTGATGTTAGGTATTCTTCAATGCAGTAAAAGTGGTTTTCCATTAATAGACTTTTAACTCGGCGTTGGAAAGCATTGAGGGGTACGCAGACAGTATGTATTCCTTAGATTGTAACCACTTTCCACATTGCTTAGCGATTCATATTTTTCAAAGTTCTTTCGAACATGACATACACAATTAAAAATATAAAGTGAGTGTATCGTCATGATGTGGAGAGTTTTGATTACTTCCCTACACGAAGTTAGCTTATTACTAAATGTTATTGTACGAATCAATCTCTTTTGCACAATTAGCAAATCCGATGTATGTGAGCTACTACCCCAGCAAACGATACAGTAATTCATGGCTGACTCTACTTGAGCAAAATAGTATATCCTAAGCACTTCAGTACTTACGAACTGCCTTAGTGTCCATAACACGAAGCGATGCTTTGATATATTGTTGGCTAAACAGACAATATGATCTCTCCAAGTAAGCCTTGAATCGATCATAACACCAAGGAATTTAGTGACCTGAACCTTTCACTATGGTTCCGTTAATTTTCAGGTTAATATCACAATGTGTCTCTCACAAAAAAAACTGCATCAGTTGCGGCTTATGTGATTCCTTCCACAGTACCTCTCCATGTGATATGATGCAACTGACAACTCGGTTCTGAGCTGAGTTGGATTTAGTTTTAACCCACCAACAGCAAATAATGTAACAAAATGCTGTTCTATGAAAATGGGCGCATCGTTGACAAACAACAAGAACAATAGAGGCCTTCGTATGCTTCCTTAAAGTTAAACAACCTTGGTGCTAGAAGATAATTTAGGGGATGATGGGGCAAGGTAGGGTAACGAGGCAAGATGGGGTACGCGTATTATTCCGCTAATCCAAGGTGTTAAATTCGAGAACTACACATGAAACGACGCCAACGTGTTGCTTATTTCAGTAGCTTCTATATCGTCATTGCAATAGGTCGTGCTTTTACGACAGCGCGGAATCACGTGTTTTTTAAGGTTACGTTATTATTTTCGCATTTGTTTACAAGCGTGAAACTGTTACAAAATATTTGTATACAGTGCTAAGTTTGGGTACTGAGGAAGCTTTTGACATTGTAAATTAAGGTGAGCTTTTGTTTTTTTAAATAACTAGATTATTTTTTGTTGCTTTTATTTTTTTTATATAATGCAGGAAGGGGCATGATGGGGTATCACTCGTGGGGCAAGGTAGGGTGGTACCGATTAAGACTTATCCAATATTTTTTACATTTCAGAATGGTGCGAAATTACGTTCGTAAAACCGATAGAGGCGGTTGGACGGAAGAGCAGATGTAGAATGCTGTTTTAGCTGTAGTGGAAAATAAAATGGGTTATTACTTAGCTGCAAAATCTTTTGAGGTTCCTCAAACTACGTTGGAACGAAAAGTAAAATTGGCTAGAGAAAAAATGGACAATTTACAAAAACTAAAAGTACCTCTGGGTTCAAAATCTGGCCATGCAATCCTACTGTCTTCACTGAATACGATTTTATCGCTTCTGAGACCACTAATACAAATTTAGTACAGGATCAATTACCCCAAGCTAATTTTCTCCAAAATCCAGCGGAAAGTACAAACCCAAGATTAAATGAGAGCAATCCTAATACATCGACGCAATCATCAAGCACCACACAGTCTCAGTCCTCCAGTCCTCAGCCAGGTTGTACATTTTGGAACACAAGTCGAGAGGAACAAATTCATTCGCCAACATAAAATACGTCATTTACACTAGTTAGTCCTAAGCAGCTACTGCCACCACCGGTTACCACAAAGAAAAACAGAATCAAAACTAGGAAAAAAGGGAAGACTCTAGTTATAACCTCTTCGCCTTATAAGGAGGAGCTTGAGAAGGAATTACAAGAAAAACAACAGAAGGAGCAACTAAAAGTCAAAAGGAGCATCGATAGACAAATGAAGTAAGAAGAAAACCAGAAAATCAGATAAGCTAAAAAGGAAAGCGTCCCAGACATGAGTCAACTGACGAAAGCGACGATGAGGAAGACACCTCACGTCTCTATTGCAGTGGATTATATTCCGAATCTGTAGGGGGCTGGATAAACTGTATAAAGTGTAATAAATGGGCGCATTGCGGTTGCGCAGACGTTGAGGATGATGACGATGAAGCCGCGCACATCTGTTTATTGTGTAAACCCAAGAAATAGTTCTTTTGGTACTATGAGCTTCAGTCCCTTTAAGTTTTATTAGGCAATCCAATTTTATTTTGGTTAAATGTTGTTTAATTCTTTTCATGTTGACATTATATTATAAACCCCCTATGGGGCAAGACGGGGAAAATCTTACTTTTTCAGTTTTCCCAGTTTAAAAAAAAATAATTTGTTTTCGGCTATTATTTGTACACTTATAACCAATGAATACTATAAAATAAAAAATATTCAAAAAAAGTACGAATTTGAGCTATAACTCCAAATCAATCCTTAGCTACCGCATCTTGCCCCACCTTCCCTACCTGAGCAAAATAGTACATCCTAAGCACTTCAGTACTTACGAACTGCCTAAGTGTCCATAACACGAAGCAATGCTTTGATATATTGTTGACTAAACAGTCAATATGATCTCTCCAACTAAGCCTTGAATCGATCATAACACCAAGGAATTTAGTGACCTCAAACTCGTTCACTGGTTCCGTTGATTTTCAGGTCAATATCACAATCTGTCTCTCATAAACAAAGCTGCATCAGTTGCGTCTTATGTTCATTAAGTACTAGGCCATTCCTTACACAGTACCTCTCCATGTGATATGATGCACCTGACAACTCGGTTCTGAGCTGAGTTGGATTTAGTTTTAGCCCCCACCGTGGTATCGTCGGCAAATAATGTAACAAAATGCGGTTCCATGAAAATGAGCGCATCATTGACAAACAACAAGAACAATAGAGGCCCTAGTATGCTTGCTTGCGGAACACCAGCTAAAACAACCTTGGTGCTAGAAGATAATTTACATCTTCCTTTATTAATGACACTCTTTGTTCCCTGTCGGATAGATAGCTTTCGATCCAATTTAAAGCGGTTCCTCTGACTCCGTAGTTATTACGCTTTTCGACTAAAATAGCAAAGTTGACATGTCGAGAGCACGGCATAGATCTATAAAGACACAACACGGTTTTTCTTTCTGTTCAAGGCAGGTTAAGACAAAGTCACACAAAGACAATACTGCATCTTTTGTAGACTTTTCTGAAATCCAAATTAGTGCCTGTTGATGATATTGAATTTGTCAGCAAAGTTTAGGTGGCACCGTAGATGTGTCCAATTCATCATGGAGCGCTACACCATCCCACAACGCGACCGTATTGTTAAAACGTTTTACTTAAGTAATGAGTCGATTCGGGAGCTACGACAAGATTTCGGTCGAAACAGTGTGCCCAGTGTCAACACCACTTTTCAATTGGTTCGGAAATTTAAACAAGCGGATGAAGTTGAACGTTTGCCAATGTTTTGGCATGTCCGTACTGTTCGTACTCCGAAAAATATCGAGAGAGTTCGTGAAATTGTAGTGGAGCGCCTTGAGACGTCTACCAGGCATCGTACTCATGAACTGGGTATTCTTCGCACGTCAAAATGTACTATTTTTAAAAAGGCTTGCATTTGAGGCCAAAAGCCTAGTGACCATGAAAGTCGCCGACAATACAGTCATGCAATATTGCAGCTTAATACCCAAAATAACGATTTTTACCGACAGCTACACAAATATTCAAGATACAAACCAGCCATCTACATATCGGCCACCCTGTATGATAAGGTATTAGATACCCAAACGGTCATTCCCAGCTTATACATATGACTGTTTTAGATGAATTTTATGAATTTTCAGATGAGCACATGACAACAAAACCTTGCTGTCAACAGTTTCGGTAATGAACTTAACTCACATATTCCGCATTCCCAAATCTTAACATGCTTGCCATCCTGAAGCTTGTATCGCACATAGTGCGACGTGGACCCTCCTGGGGGCGACTTCCGTAAGTCCGTCTCGATTACAGTTTCGTCCACATCACTGTTCCTGCTTCCGCCTCCTAGCTCATCAATCTCAACCTCCTGGACGATTTGGAAATCACTGTTGAGGCTTCCGATGTTGTTACTCAGGTTATCCAGCTGGGCGAACAGAAACAAGTCGTCTTCGTCCCTCATTGTTTCTGTCTTCAGAGGACTACAAGGTTATATTGGAAGATTATCTTTATTTAATGTGGATTTTAAGACCCTACATGTGATTCGTTCCAAGCAATGAAGCTGTTCAATATGATACCACAAACAAGGATGACAGGAGGAATGGTGTTGCATCATGTAACTGTATGTATTGATTGCATAGCGTTTCATAGTACAGGGTGCGGCAGAGAGGATGGACGGTTTCAAAAAAATCATAAAACAGTTAATTTTTACTCGAAAACAAATTTATTGATGGAATCAGGTTCACAAGGAAATAGCATTTGAGGCAGTCAAGTGTGGAAAATCACATCAGGCTCGTGGTGGCCGAAATCGTTGATGCAGTGCGTAGACTCTCGCCAACATCGCTCTCTCAGCTTGGGCGACTTCCACGTGAATTTCGCCCTTCAATTCGTCCAGAGTTCGGGGCTTGTTCGCGTATACTCTAGCCTTGAGGTGTCCCCATAAGAAAAAATCGCATATGGATAAATCTGGGGACCGAGGAGGCCAATGAACATCGCCAAACCTGGAAATAAGGCGTCCAGGGAAGAGAGGGCGAATAACGTCCATGGATGCTTGGGCTGTATGGGCGGTCGCTGGAACCACACACGTCGGATTGGAACACGTCGCCGTCGTAATTCAGGGAGAAAGAAGTTGGTGATCATGTCGACGTAGCGCTCTGAGTTCACGGTAACATCACGACCATTATCGTCTTCGAAGAAGTAAGGGCCAATGATGCAAGTTTGCGATACAGCGCACCAAACCGTTACTTTTGGGCTGTGCAGCGGTCTTTCGTGTAACTGTTGCGGATTTTCATTAGCCCAATAACGACAATTCTGCTGGTTAACCATGCTGTTTAGGTGAAACTGGGCTTCGTCACTCATAGGCGAAAACGCGGTGCTCCATTGTCCAAGGCTCCATAACGACAACTGGTAAAATAATGCTAGGTTCAGTGTTGCCAGAGCGAAGTTTAAAATATCCGTCACACGTATCGCAAAATTCCACTAGATGCCGCTACGGTCTAAAAATTTAAGGGAGGCTTAAAATAAACAACAAATATATTTTTTACATATTTACTTTTTTTTAAACACTGTCTAAAAACCCTACTAAAAATACAAACAGTAACATAATATAATTGCAATTTTTCGTAAAAACATAAAAAGTATACCTCCAAAAAAACAAAACTGTCTTTGGTTTAGAATTAGGAACTAATAAAAAAATAGAAACCAATATCTTAATCTTAATAGAAAAAAAAAACAAAAAATAAGGACAAAGAAGAAGCGGAAACGTGGAAATGCCTACGTTTGCTTATTTTATTCACAGTCAGAATCAGAAATTACTTCTTCTTCAGCTTGTTCTTCCTTATTTACATTATATAAATTCTTTTTATATTTGTTTAAATGATTCTCATTAAAACTATAGGGTAAACAGCACTGTTTTTTTGATTCCAAGTCTAATTTAATTGTAAGTAGTGCAGACAAAGTTGATGGTATTATTTTATTTCTTTTTTTTGTTTTGTAATCAAGCATATAAGAAAAAGTTCGCTCAACATCAGCGTTTCCATGAGGCAATGTTAAAATGATTAGAGCCAGTTTACCTATATTGCGAAATAAATATTCGTCATTAAAATTTTTGAGGTCGCTTACAAACGACCAAAATTCAATGACATTACTTTTTGTTTATAAAATTCTCTCTTTCTTACTATCACTAAAATAAATACATATTTTCTTTAGTTCCAAAATTGCCTTTTTGGTTTCAATATGAAGGGAAATTTTTTTTAAAACGGCGTCATGAAAGCTATCACTTATAATAAGACGATTGTTCATCACATCAACCGGTGAGAGAAACTTTAGCTCTGAAAAGAAGTTGTCTTTAATAGGAAATCTTTTAAGGGACCCTTCTACCGATTTTTGGTAAACTGTGACACATTTTAATTTAAATTGTTCGATTGCCGTGTTATTGCAATGTTTTATTGCATCCATTGTATGCGGACCAATATTCACTTGTTCAATTGGTAATAAGCAGTGGGGATCTTTCTCTGATTGAAACAGAGCATTAAATTGGTTAAAAATGGGCAACACGAATTTAAAAAACATTAAATACGCCTTAACAAATGGATTCTGTAACTCATTAAGTATTACATTTGCTACAGGATTTTTGTCTTCAATGGAAGCTAATCTAAATAGGCTAAGCAAGATGTCCCACTGATCCAAAACTCTGTCAACACATTTGGATAAAGCAAGCCACCTTGTTTTACTAGGACTTAACATTTTTAATTTTGACTTTTTGAAATATTCCTGTAATTCTTCAAGAACACACTGCCTTTTTGGGCTTCTTGAGAAGTAAGAATATAAGTTTTGTAAAAGAGCTTCAACGTTGCTAGGAATCTTTTCAGCTGCCGCCACCGCCACTGAATGAGTAGAGTGGGAAATGCAGCCATTGACAATTATATTAGGATTATCTTTTAAAAGATAAGTTTTGAAAGATTCGTTATTGCCCATCATAACACTAGTGTTGTCGGAACAGTATCCAACAATATTGGTAATATTTACTTGATTGGATATAAAGCATTTTTTAAAAAGAGAATATAAACCTTTGGCGATACCTTCATCTGCGTTTATTTTAATTATACCTAATAAATGGGTTTTAATTGAATTTTTATGAATATACATTACAAGAATGCATAGTAGTCTTGTATTGCTCAGGTCTGTACTCTCATCCAATAAAATAGATAATAGTTTATTTTCCAATTCTGAAATTATTTCGTCTTTAATAACAGGAGCCAGCACATTTTTAATTAATAATAATAATTAACGTCTTTTATTTGTAATATTCTTACAGGAGGCGAGATTTAGATTATATATCTATTCTACCATCTAACCTTATGCATTTGGATCTTTTTAATTTAAGTGAGCTAGAGAGATCTGGGTCTTTAAAATATAATTGACTAACTCCTGTTATATGATCAACAGTTCTAAAACTTATATAATAACTTACAACTAAAAGACTATATCTTAAGCAAGCAAATATTTGCCGTTTTTCCAACTCACGTGCTTCCCGAGACTGAAAAGTGCTATCTAACGTGCTTACATTCGAAATTGCTTGTACATTAGTGGCATGCCTTTTTGATTTCGAATGATTCACTAAATCTGATTTTTTAGCACCCATTATTTGATTACAATCTTTACATTTTGCTTTCAACTTGTCATTTTCAATAGGTCCCAACCAGCCTTTAAATAACGGATCTTCTAGCCATGATGAAGTAAACATTTGTTTTCGTGTCTTTTTCTTAACAGGTTGCTCTGGCTCTTGGTTATCCTGAGATTCGCAAGTCGAATTATCAGGCTCAGACCTGATTCCACTAGATTCCGCTGTTCCTTTTCTATATTCAGGTTCGGGATGCTCCGAGTCCGACACAGATGCAGTCGAAGTGGATGGTACGGCCACGTTTGGTTTCACCGTTTTTTTATCAAAAAAATCGTTAATGGTCTGCTGTCGCCTTTCCATTATTCCTATTTTCCAGAAGAAAAAGCGTTAAAAACAAATTTCGCGACTAAGATTTATTTCTGGATCAAACTATAATATGTTAGATATTTAAGCAGTTTTGTTACTTACCAGTAGATTTAATATTAAAATCTGCAGCAAATGATATATCAATAAAATGATCAACACTAATATAAACGAAACTAAACAGTATATACCCAGAGCTGAAAAATACAATACAAAGCGAGAAACCTAATATTATGTCTGCCTGCTGAGACCTGTTAGAAACGATTAGTATTGAAAGCAGTACGTACGCCATCTGTTATTGAAAAAAAAGGCAAGTGGAATAATTCTCTTCTATGTTCCTAGATGGCTCAAGCGGCACCAAATGCACCAATTTTATTATCAATGTGATAATAGCCACTGCCTATTTAGGATTTAGAACGTAATTAACGTTAAAATAGTGAAATAAATATGATAGTTTTGTATGTAATAAATTCCGCTACATTTTGAGCTAATTTGCTCTACCGCCGCTACGCCGCTCTTCTCAAAATAATCCGCTACAAATAGCGGAATTCCGCTACGTATGGCAACACTGGCTAGGATCTTACGGGTCAAACGGCACCCTCCTCACCTCTCTCGTAGACGGTGGCGGAGGGTACAACCCATCCCAAAAACGTCCGTCCTCTCTGCCGCACCCTGGATAATCTCATTTTACTTCCTAGGCCACTGGGCGAGGAAGTATTGTAATCGCAAAACCTTCCGAGAAACTCTGTTTTTTTACGTTTCAGAGCAGTGGTCGCCAACCCGTCGATCACGAGCTAACGATAGCTCGCAAAGGCACTTCTGATGACTCACAACATATTTTAAAAAGGTGTAAAAATCAATCAAGCAGATGAAGACATGCCATCACCATTCGGAATGTGAAGAACAATATTTCTTTACGGAAGTTAAAAGTAAAAATGTATGTTTGTTATATAATACAGCTGTTTCCGTTGCTAAAAGAGGGAATATCGAGAGGCACTATAAAACTGTACATTCGAATTTTTAAAACCAGAACAGAAAAACTGAAACAATTAAAAAATCAGTTAATTGGACAACAGAAAATGTTCTTAGAAACAATCGACAAGAGTAAGGCTGCAACTGAAGCATCATACCGGGTGTTCCAGATAATTACACAAAAGGAGAAAGCTTATAAAGACTTTTAGAAGCTGCAGATTCATTATTTGCCAACTTTAGAAGTAGATACGAGATACTGTCTGCTATAAAATCTATGCAATTTTCTGCTAATACAGTGATGAGACGAGTAGAAGTAATGAGCAATGGTATAGATTTAAAGTTAATAAATGACTTCGATAACTGTGCTCATTTTTCACTGCAGCTGGATGAATCCACAGATGTGGTTCACACCTCTCAGATGGCCGTGTTCGTCAGGATGGTTTTTAGTGATATTACGATTAAAGAAGATCTTTTGAAGTTTATTCTACTAAAAGGACGGACTACTGGGCATGACTTGTTTTCTTCTTTTAAAAATATTATTTCTTCTGAGAAGATTCCAATATCGAAAATGGTAGGCTTGAAAACCGATGCCGCTCCAGCGATGGTGGGGATGATTAGGGTCTCGTAGAGTTATGTCGAAAAGATGAAAGTTTTCCGCGATTTCTCTGTTACCACTGCATTATCCATCAGCAAGCATTATTATGTCGACATTTTCTAAAACTAAACAACGTTATGAAATTGGTAGTAAAGATTATGAACAAGATTAGAGCTCAAGCGTTACAAAGAAGATTATTCAATACATTAGCCGATGAAATTGACTGTCAAATTCCAAAATTATCAAAGTAGCTCAACACATTACCTAGTTTGCTATATTAACTACTACACTTGCTCTTTTTATTCGCTCCAACACAGACACGAAATATTGGTAAAGACCACACATAAAAATATCAACCAAGGATCACCGGGAAGATTAACAAAATATATATCGCCCCACCTGTTTGCAGCTGCCGATCCCACACGGAAGAGATTGCAGAAAATTAATTCTGGAAATACTTTTTTGACTTCTAATGTCAAAAATTAGGTCAAGCTAAAAAAAGGTTTTTAGGAGATTCCTGAATTTTTAGTTTGAATATGGAGGAAAACTCTAAAAAGGATGGAGCTAGTGAGGGAGTGGAGAGTGTGGTCTCACTGAGTGAAAAGGGATTTTGTACAGAGGAAGTTTTGAAACTTAAAGATTATACCATTTCGATTCAAGAGAAATTAATAAAAAAATTGTATGAAAAGATAGACCAATTAAACAAAAAAATTGGGAATATACAACAGCCGTCACAAGAAGCAATTACAACTTACGCTAATATGGTTAAAGCTTCAGGGCCTTCAACCGTTAATTCGCCTACAACAATGGTAGAATATAAGCAACAATGCTTACCATTGCAAACATGTACAGCAAAAAAACAATCACCAGTATTAAAACCCACAAATACAGTCATTGTTAAGCCTAATAACCAACAAGAGTGTAATAACACAAAGACATCGCAAAATTTGTGAATCCTACCAGTTTGAAAATTGCTATTGAAAAAGTTTATGAATTGAAGGATGGTGGGGTGAAAATCCAATGTAAAACAAAAGATGATAACGCGAAGCTACATAAAGAAATAAAATCAAAAATGCCAGAAACATATACAGTGGAAACTTCAGAGATAAGTAAAAAACCACAAATCAAAGTTATTGGATTTTGTCAAGAATATGCAGAAGACGAGCTAATAAATACTATAAAATCACAAAATGAATCTTTTGAAGAAAATTCACATATGAGAGTAATTACAGTCAAGAAAATGAAAACTAAATATCAAGCAATTTTAGAAGTGGATGCTGTGACTTTTAAGTGTGTTATGAATCAGGGTATTATTTTTATCGACATGTCTGTTTGCTCTGTTTTCGAGTACATCAATGTTTTGCGATGCTATAAATGTACCGGATTTAACCAAACAGCTAAATACTGCACAAAATCAGGAAGATGTATTACTTGTGGATTAGAATGACATTCAACAGAAAACTGTAGTACCAGTGAAATGTACAAATGCTGTCCAAATTGTAAAAGTGCAAACCAGGATTTTAATCTAGGATTACCTATTAATCATGGACCATTTGACAAAAATTGTGAAGTATATAAAAGGAAAATTGAACGTGAGAGGGAAAAAATTAGTTATGCAAATGAATAGCAACTACTAAGCTCAGATTTGCAAGACGTGGCTAAATCTATAAGTGATGAATATAACTCAATATACCATTTAAACATACAAGGAGTCCTGAATAAAATAGATGAAGTTCAACAGTTTTTAAGATTGAGTAAACCACTTGTATTATGTCTTACCGAAACACATGCTACAGAAGACATCACTGATGGTGAATTACAAATTACTAACTATAAAACCTACAGATGCAACTCCAACTCCAAACATACTGGAGGTGTAGTGATTTATGTTTACCACAAAATACAGATCACATTATTCGATTGTACCACTTTAGACTATGCATACTGGTATGCACATATACAGTTCAAATTATTTGGGAAATGTTATGATCTTTGTACTTTTTACCGTTCACCAAACAGTGATGCGGATACATTTTTAACGTTTTTTGAAGAAAAATGCGAAGAAACGTGGAATTTTAGAAACAATATAATACTTTTAGGTGATTTTAATTTAAATTATTATGGTAAAAGCATGAAAACAAGAAAAATGAAAGAAACCATAAACAAATATGGGTTCAAGCAAAAAATTTAAGAGAGTACCAGAATAGCATCATTATCAGAGACTTAGTTAGATCTTTTTATTGTAAATTTCGAATGTGCAGGGATTAAAGCTGTACATACACCTAAAGTTAGCGATCACAGTTGGACAATGCTGCCCTTAGTAGGGCATTGTTCTGATACAAAAATTAAGAAAATCGTAAATACTATTAAGTACGAAAAACTTGAACGAGAACTTGCTGGATGCTATTGTAATTTTGGTGAGAATACGGAAAAAATATATGACAACATAATAGGAAATATAAAAATTTGTTTAGATCTTGCAACTGATAAAAAAGTGATTTGATAGACAAAAAAAACACCCTGGTATAACAAGAATATTAAGGCAGCTCAAAATATGAGAGACAAACAATACAATAAATGTATATTCACAAAATGATTGGGAGGTATATAAAACTCTTAGGAATAAAATAAATGTGTATATGTAATTAGAGAAGAAAAAATTCTACGATAAACAAATCGATAATAACAAGTGTGACAGTGTAAAGATGTGGAAGACTTTAAAAAGACTGATCAATTCGAAGCCGCATGATTGTGTAAATCAAGTTCAATTCGAAAACGGTACCGAAACAAATTCTTTGGTGATTGCAAACAAACTAAATGAATATTTTGTGGAAAGTCTTGTTGATATTGTGGGTACTGCCAATGCTGCACCTGACTATATGAAAATCAGTTTCCAGGGGGAAATGTTGCATACACTTTCAAAATTTCACAGCGTATCATTGAATTATCTAAGAAAAAAAGTAAACAGTTTAAAATTAAATAACAACTGTGCCGAAATCACTACTAAAAACGTGCTGAAAAACTGTTTCGAAATTTTGGGGTATCCTGTATTAAATTGGATCAATTGTTCACTGAGAAGCAGTTCTTTTCCTGAAAATTTGAAATGCTCTACAATAACACCAGTTCCCAAAATAAAAAATTCTAAATGATGCAGCGATATGAGACCAGTAAATGTGTTACCAGACATTGAAAAATTATTAGAGTTCATAGTGCATGACCAATTAATGCAGTATATAGAAGAAAACAAAATTTTAGTGGAGGCGCAAGCAGGCTTTCGAAAAACATATTCCACAGAAACAGCTTTCCAGTTGGTAACTGAGAATTGGAGAAGAGCCATAGACTCAGAAGAAGTATTTTTGGATTTGAAGAGGGCATATGAAACGATTGATAGAGATATTTTGTTAGGTAAATTGAAGGCATATGGTATAACAGGAAGTGTTTTAGATTGTTTTAGAAATTATTTGTCAAGGATGCAAGTTACAAAAGTTAATAACACTATTTCATCAAAAATTGAAAATACGTTAGGTGTTCCACAGGGCCGTATCCTGGGACCACTTCTTTTTATTTTATACATAAATGATTTACCTGCCATAGTCAAAAAATGCAAAAGTCAGATTTTCGCCGATGACACTATGATTTATATAAGTACTAAAAATATTCAGTCTGGTATCTCTTATATAAATGAAGACTTGAAGCTTGTCTCAAAATGGTTAGCATCTAACAGAGTAAAATTAAATGCAAGTAAAACGAAAGCCTTATTAATCGAAAAAAAACAATGTAAAAATGTTCAACTGAATATTGATGGTGAAGATATTGAATTCGTATAAGATTTTAAATACCTGAGGGTTTTTGTTGACTCTCGATTAATTTTTTATATCCATTATGAAAAAGTTATAAATAAGATTAGTAGTAAAGTGGGATATTTATCGAGAGTTTCTGGATGTCTGAGTTCATATAGCAGAAAAATTATCTATAATACAATCATTCTTCCAAATTTCTTGTACTGTTCGACTATTCTATATTTAGCAAATAAGTTCCATTTTTGAAAGACTGCAAATTTTACAAAATAAGTGCATGAGAATAATACTAAATAAAGATAAATATACTCCAATTAGGCAAATGCTTAGCAAATTAAAATGGCTCAATGTAAAAAATTTTATCAAATATCTTGTAATGATATTCATTTATAAAGTAAAAAATAATATATTTCCATCAAGTCTAACTAATTTAACATCATCAAATGTCGACCATCATTTACATAATACCAGAAATAAAGATGACTTCCATTTAATGACCAAAAAGTATAACATATGTTACAAATCTGTATTCCATCAAGGGTTGATTGAATATAATAAGTTATACTCGGAGATAAAAGACCAGAAAACTTTGACAAAATTTAAAGTAAAATTGAGAAATCAATTGTTAAATCTACAATTATAGGTTGCCCAGCATTTACATCATACACCATATGGCTTGAATTTACTAGTTCTAAGTTGTTTACAATTATTCTGTTTATGTAGCCAAATGTGCTAAATAAATCTTTCTACTACTACTACACTGAAAAGGTTCGCGACCACTGTTTCAGAGGATCCTGGCCGTTTTTGAAAGGAATTTTAGTGCTGAAAAATCAGGGGCTGGGGCTGGTAGGGAGTGGGGGACGGTATATATGATCCCTGCCCCGGTAATTCTCCGCACCTATTAACCATATTTCACGCATCATAGATTACCCCATACATTTGTCGTCAAAAATGTTTTCGATATGCGACGCCTGTTATCTGAGCTGAGCGACCTCCGATGCTTGATTGTTCTGCTGATACTGCGCCGGCACGATACACACTGAAGATAGGGTGTTGCGCATGCGGGGGGAGCTTCATGATGTCACCCAGAGAGTTGTCGGCTCGTGGTTAGCAGCGGCAGGATTGTCGTAACGTTACTACAGTGCACGTGTATCGTGGTTAATACGATTTGTTGGTGATTTGTGGTGGGTTTGTGACTTGTATTCGTTATACATACTTTATATACCCTGTGATGTTAGTAAATTGATAAAAATGCGGTGTGCTGTTGTTGGATGTAATTCCGACAACCAATCTAAACGGAATCCTTGCAAACACATGAAGTTGCACAGTTTTCCTCAAGACCAAACCTTAGCAAAAAATGGCTACATCATACAAAAAGAAAAATCAAAGTCAATGTAAAAAGCGCTAGGATTTGCTAGAAGCACTTTTGTGAAAGTGCTTATAAGGTCAATTTGAAGCATACCCTTTTGGGTTACACCCCTAAAAGATATCGTGCTCTAAAAGATGATGCCATTCCTATAGAAAATTTACCCAAGTCCCTATCATCAACTACATCTGTTGATGGGGAAAAGCGGAAAAGTGCTTACGAAGAAAAGCAAAGGGCTCAACTTATCCCCTGGAGTTTGAGTATACAGGGTGTCTCAGTTTATTGTTGCATAACTTCAAGATTCGATAGAACTTTTAAAATTAATGCATAAAGTCTATATAAACATGGGTCGGAAAATGCGTGGCTTCCGAAATACAGGGTGTTTAAATTTACTTTCTAAAATAGTTTTTTTTTAAATATTTCGAACAATATTTGGTATACAAGGGTTTTTTGGTACGACAAAACGAACCATGGGCATAGTTTTACTGTAGCCGCTAGAGGGCGCTCTCTACTGTACCTGTAGTGTTTTAAAATGACCGAAAATTTTTTCTTAGTGCAATTTTTTGATTTTTGAATGAAAAAACTGATTCTTCGCACTTTTCTGCATAAAAAAGCTCTCATGTGAGTTTTCGTTATAGTTAGCCGTTTTTGAGATATTTCGATTTTTAAGGTTCGATGCATTTTTAATTATTTATGATGAAATAACGTTAAAAAGTCAGTATCTCGATAATTTTTAGAAGTAGGCTGTGCCTGCAAATATTTTTGAAATTGAAAGCAGAATAAGGTTAAACGTCAATTATTTGACAGTTAGTTTTGTTGTCTGTTGAAACCTGAAACGATTTTTTGCAATTGTGAATGCACGAAATTTAGTCTTTTTTTGTAAGTTTTATAAAAATGCCATTTTTATTCTCCAATCAAGAGTTAGCGGATATTCATTTTGTGTATGGCTTTGTAAATGGAAACGCAGCAGAAGCAGCCCGAAAATAGGCACGAAGATTTCCAAACAGACGACATCCAACTCGCTCAGTATTTGTAAGAGTGCATCGCCAAATAATTGATAGTGATCCGACCACAAGTTTTAGGAGAGTTTCTGGTGCCTTGGGAATTTCAGCAAGCCATGTTCACCGTGTTCTTAGAAATGACCATAGACGTCCTTACCATTTGCAACCTGTGCAAGGACTACAGCCAGGGGATGGAGAACGAAGAATCACATTTTGTCAGTGGATTCTTGATAGAACTGATAATAATAGGGAGTTTTTAAGTAACGTTTTATGGACCGATGAGTCATGCTTCACTAGACGTGGAGTGGTAAATTTTCATAATCAACATATTTGGTCGCATGAAAATCTGCATGCAGTTCGGGAAAGAAATTTTCAGCATGAATTTAGTGTGAACGTGTGGATTGGTATCTACCGTAATCGACTATTTGGACCCTACCTTTTGCCTGCAAGGTTAAATGCTGCGACCTTCTTGGAATTTTTAATGGCTGAACATGCAAATATGTGGGATGATGTTATGTTAGATTTAAGAAGATTGGCCTGGTTCCAGCTTGCTGGTTGTCCAGCTCATTATTCGAGAATAGTTAGAAACTGACTGGGCGAAAATTATCCAGAAAGATGGATCGCCTGGCCTCCACGATCCCCTGACCTAAATGCAATAGACAGAATCAGGAATGCATGTGACGAAATAAGGCCTTATTTGAATAATGCTATACCACGTTCGATCATTCGTAGATGTGAATTGTGTATTGAACAATTGGGTTTACATTTCGAGCAACTACTTTAGATTTTGTATGTTTGTCCTAACTATCCAATAGTATTTTAGTTGTAAATAATTAATTTAATTTGTTAAAAATAATATTGGAAAATTAAACAAATTAATATTCTGTTTTTTTGTGTTTATTTGGAGTTAGGAATTATTGCTGTGTTTAAAAACACAATCTAAACGATCATCTTAATTACTTGTAATGCCCAAATCGAAAATTAAAAAAAAAATATTATTTTCCCATAAATAATTAAAAATGCATCGAACCTTAAAAATCTAAAATCTCAAAAACGAAACGAAAACTCACATGAGAGCTTTTTTATGCAGAAAAGTGCGAAGAATCAGTTCTCTTGTTCAAAAAGCAAAAAATTGCACTAAGAAAAAATTTTCGGTCATTTCAATACACTACAGATACGGTAGAGAGCGCCCTCTAGCGGCTACAGTAAAACTATGCCCATGGTTCGTTTTGTCGTACCAAAAAACCCTTGTATACCAACTTTCACTGTTATAGATCAAATATTGTTCGAAATATTTAAAAAAAACTATTTTAGAAAGTAAATTTAAACACCCTGTATTTCGGAAGCCACGCATGTTTCGACCCATGTTTATATAGACTTTATGCATTAATTTTAAAAGTTCTATCGAATCTTAAAGTTATGCAACAATAAACTGAAACACCCTGTAGAATAAGGTCATATATTTTGGAGCGAAACGAAGGCGCATACTCAAAGTATTACAGCGTAGAGGAAGAGGATACTCCGGACATTCCTCTAACTGCATCATTAACGAATAAACTGAATGCACCTGAAGTTTCAGCCGACTATAACGAGCAAGTTTTAGTGGAAGAAATAGATGAGCTCGAGTATGATGGGCTGAAAAATTTGGCCGGCTTTGTTTGCCATAAATTGCAGTTGAAAAGTTCTTCAAATGAACTTATTCCTGGATAGACCATCTTAGTGAGAGTGGGTTATCAAAACCGTCAACAGCTTTCATGAATCAAATTGAGAAGCCTAATAAGATGTTTACTACATTCAATGGGGACGTAATAGTGACAGAAAAGCAAAATTTTATGGGCAAACTTCTGTTAAAGAGCAGCGACATTGACTGCCCTGAAAAAGCTAGGAAACTATTTTTCAGGTCAAGATGTTCTTCCGGATCTAAGAACTGAATAAAAGTTTGAAAGACCAGAAAAATCGTAAAAGGAAATGGAGAAAAATTGTTGCTTAGACTAAGTCAGTTCCATTTATTGCTATACCGACAGCTTAGTGCAAAAAAATTTTTCGAGTTGCGTACATTTTCACACTTGCATATAGTTAGTACTTAGTATGTTCTGTGAAATAAGGATGAATAAATGTAGTGCAGTGTTAACGTCATAAGCATGTTAACCTGCTCCACAGAACATACTAAAATATAGGTACTGTAGAAAAATCTTGTTTTTACAGTAAAGTGACGATACACGCTCTATTGTGGAGCTAAAAACCCGTTTAAGCTATAGCCTGTGAGATAGGAATTACAAGGTTGAAATCTTTTATTTAAGTCCGCCATTTTGTTTTGTATGAAATTTTAATGTAGATTGTGTAACTCGCACCACTAAGACGAATCCAACGACACTTCATATGTGAAAATCCATCCCGCCGTTTGGCCTGTAGGTGAAAATATGCACGTTATCCATATCAACCCAAATGATAATCACTCTCAGCGCGACGTCATGCGCGCCGGCGGACGAAAATCGAACAGCGGAGCATCCGGCACTGCTGCGGCGTACTTTTGTGTTCAGTTCATCCCACAGCAACTCTATCTGATTCAAATCCGCGGATAATTATGGCTAATGATGAGATCCCAATAATATTGTGCGCAAAATTTTGATCTCAATGACTTTTCATTGATGCTTGATTTCCATTGTGATGGTTTTCAATAAATAAAGAAAAATAAATACGTGCCGAATAGATTTTTTGGTTTGTTATGATTTTAAATGAAAATATGCAGGTGTTCAAATACTTTAGAACGGTAGTATATATCGACTCTCACCATTGGGATCTCGGAAACGGTAAGAGATACGATATCCGTTACAAGGTGACAAAATTGGGGATTTAGGTAACTATCGTAAGAAAATGGCACTAAGGGAGCTTCGCGATTCCGAGTATTTCTGGCGATAGACTGAATAAAAAAGAATTTTCCCAAAATCCTTTTTATTTTTTTCTAGACTTTACTTGACAGCGATTTTAAAATAAACTGTACATTCACTTTTTTTTACAAGATAGCATATTTAGAATTTCAATATGACGTTTAGCCTCTTGACCTTAGTCAACTTTATTTTTTCTCAAAGAATGCTTGCCAAGGTATATAGAGTTTAATTCTGATTCCAAAAATATATACAGGGTGGACAGAATATTACTCATAAAAAATACATTTTGAAAAATCTATGTTATACAAGACATTTGAGGGCACATTTCTAAAATATTGGCCATTATACAGGGTGTCCCAATTTCGACCTACATATCAAAGTTGTGATTTTTCAAATAGAATGTCTCAAATTTCATTGCATATTTGGATAAACCAATTCAAAAGAAGAAAATTGGAATACCTCAATTTTTATGTGATTTTGGTAATTAGCTACTGAGATATAAGGTGTTTTGTCTTGAAAAACCCTCCACTTCGCCAACCCCTCAATCCGTCATTTTGAAATTTGCAGTGCTGAATTTTGTATCAAAAAAACTTAACACATCTCAGCCTTTATCATATTGGTTACTTTTTCGAGTTTTAGTTTTTGCCCATACAGGGTGATCTAAAACGCAAATTGAAGTTTTTCTCAAAAATTTAAAATGCATCAGCCTGTATATTTGTACAAGTTTGAATCCAATTTTTTATAACCTTTTCTTTATACTAGGCACATAAGGGTTTTTACGGCTATTTTTTCGGTTATTAGCACGTTTTTTATAGAACGGCTTAATTCCCTAGAATATCGCATCATCCATGGAAACAAATAAATTGTTGGTTAGTTACAAACTGTCAAAATTAGCTTTGTGAGCATTATAATAAAAACGTTTGAAAATGATTTTTTCTAAAGAAGAAATGGTGAATACGGTGTTCGTTTTGAGCGAAGCCCAAAGAAATAGTGGTCCCAAACCACTTCAAAAAAAGAAAAAATGTTCTAAGTAGGCGCTGGGATTACCAGACATGCGTTTGTTTCATAATAGCGTCAACCAAGCATTCCTTTATTTTTATAAAATATTAGTAAAGAAGTAAAGCTATGAATAGGTGAGTTATTTCCGATTTTAAAGATTTGATACTGACACTGATTGATATTAAAGAACCTCAAATGCCTAAAAAAGTAATATTCCTAGAGTTAGCCTTAACTCATCGAATAAAGAAAAACATAACAGTAAAACTTTTCCATATTATCCAAGTGTAGCGATAGCATTGAAAACAGTAGGACAACTATAAAAATATAAGCTGTTTGAAGATAACTTGAGTAACTTTCCAAGTGCTATTTCCTTTGTTACCTAAATGCGCTACTTTGTCCCTATTTAACAGACTTTGGCATTGACCAGCCTGTAGTAGGGAATTTTAAACGCTCGTTTTTATCGGTTAAACTAAACTTTATTTTGGAAAATTCCATTCTCCCTGGATCTTCCAAATGAAGCGGTAGTTACAGTTTCTGATAGACAAAATAATATTCAAATAAATCCTTGGATAGTTTCACCCAAATACCTACCACTTGGTTTTACCTCAATAATTATGTACCCCTTGAACGGTTTCACGTAAACCAAGCAAAAAAAGTTGTCAGAAACTTCCAAATCAACCGGTTGGCGCCCTGCGAAAATGATGTAATACCTATTAGGTATTTATTGTAATATTTGTCTGTTTTGGCTCAATCTTGTCCAAATCTGAAAAGCCGTTTTTTGGAAGTTTCATTGAAATATCAAGTTAGTGTCCTCAGTAAGCAGGCTGCACCCGTGAAAACCTCATATACTCGATACGTTTTATTATAAGGTTCACCAACTTGGGGTGCGTGGACAATCACCCCAGTTTACCCCCGAATAGCTCCGGCACTGAGTTTCATCTTTTCGAATGTTAAATGCCGAAGAAGCAACTTGGTATATATTTATGTATGTGTCGGGCCTTTGCATATTTTGGACATCGTTCCTTCTGTTTGAAGTGAAAACATTAAAACATTGCATAATTTTGAGTCATTCATATTCGTTTTAACTTAAACAGGTAGATCACGCATAGGCAACCAGAATAACAAATACCGCGCAGTCTCTGGAAGCTTTGATCCAAGTTTTGAAAATTAGAATGAAAATTAGAATCTGGTTTAGTGAACTAAAGTAATAAGGAAATTAGTATTTCTAACACTTTATACTTATATGAACGTAAACATACTGTATTGCTTGGCAATTCGATCGTGAAGTCTGTATGTCAAAAACATTAAACGTCACGTTCAGTTTAGATAAAATTAAAATGAACAACAAAAGAATGAGCACCGCTTTTTCTTCTGTTCACCGTTGAAAAACAAAAAAGAAAAATAGGCACTCCTTTGTAAATCGATGTCTCACTGATTTTTACGCGATCTTTGGTAAATGAAAATTTTAGGGTCCAGGAAGGAATAAAAAGCTAAATGCAGATATTTAAAATTCACTGACCTGTTCGAGATGTCCTTGTTGAAAGAGTTAAAACTTATATCTTCTGTCGGTATGAATTCTGGTTCCATATTTCACTGAAAATCTGGATGGTAGATAGGGTTTTTGATTTAGTAGTTCTTGATTAAATTAAACACACTTTGGTTACTAACGTAAATAGTTTTGAATATGGTAGGTACCAATATAGGGATAGGATCGAGTCAGTAGAGTGTACGCTAATGAAAATGATAAATCTTGAGTGACCGAACCTATTAATTGTAAATTTTGAGAAGAAAGAATAGAGTCTGGAAAAAACAAAGGATTAAGCTGTGGTTTTGTTTATAGACGATAATAAAAATAAATTCCTAATTATTTCATCCACTTGACTACTGTCACTGCAATTCAATTGTTTCTTTCCTATACTTACTGTTTTTTGAATCTTTACAAAACAATACAAAATTATTACACTCGGGAGGGTTTGAAACATAATTGAAATTGCATTATGAGCTATATTCGATGGCAAGCTTATAAGAAAATAGAAACGAATGAGTATAAAGTCAATCTTATTTAATATTTAAAATTCTGCATTTGCGCGTCATCTAGCGCCCTTCAGCGTCTGCAGCAAATAGAAATCTGTAGTAGGAACGGAAATACTCTGCCGCCCTCTATAGGCGATAAAATGTAACTGAATTTCCTGCAATACCAATGGCGTCACATAGTCATGTTGCAAAGGCAAACAATCAGAGGCGGGGAAGTATTGTAAATTGTAAATCGAGAAGAATTAATTGTAAATTCGACATAGTTGCTTTGGCGTTTCTTGACAACTACATTGTTATAATTCGAAAAGTATCTAGCACTCGGACAGTGATGACATTTTGGCGATATGGGGACTTTGAAGTTGGGTCATTAATTTTCAGATAATGATTGTAGAAGGAAGATAAACCAAAATATGTGTGTAAAAATAAAAAAAAAATAAAAAAAAAAGTTACCTTATTTTATAAAGTATCCTCCCGACAAGTATTTCAGTGCGGACCTGTATTTGATCGTGCGGTCTTGGAGCACCGGCATGCGCTCCCCTGTGAGGTCTTAAGTCACCTGATTCACGAGCCCTTTGTACTACATTAACAAAGGCACGAGGGGTTGGTTGCACTCGATTAGGAAACCAACCCGCATAAATCCGTGATGCCGCGGCAGCATTTTGTAAAGACTCCCCCCCCGTAAATAAGAATCATGTCCACAAGTTCAGCATTTTCGTAAACATGTGCCATTTTTTATTTCGTTTGAACCACGCAACAAACACCACTATTCACTCACGCGTTAGCGACTGACACATTGATTGAATACAACTGAATAAAATTGTAGTAAAAATATCGTTTCGAATTCTTTCGCTTTTTAGTTTGCGATGCGATGATCCGATAAGGCGGATTATATCCGTTGTTGCCAAAAACGAGCACATAATATTATTATTGAGACAGGGCGGTACTCAAACTTCTAAAGGGCTATAACTTTGTTACTTTAATTTTACCAGAAAAATGTTAAAGGAAAAAAACATTTCTTTTGATCAGATCTACTCACTGTCAAAATAAATGACTCAACTTCGAAGTCGAAGTATAAGGCATCCAGAAATAAAAGGCATTGATTAACATAGGTATTCTACCTGAGGATAGCCGACCTAAAGCTATCTTCGCGCGTACAAATAATTATTCATTATATAAATTAATAAACCGCTTAGAGTCATTTATGAGAACTTGTCATAGTTGTTACTATATTTATTCTAGTTATACAGGGTCCGTCAGAAAGAGCGCATGCTTCTTTAAATGAGTAGTACAGTCAAAATAAGTATGGAAAAAATATTTTATTATATCAAAATACTCAGAAATGCATGTCATTTTTTTGAGTAGAACAAAATTTACGTTCTAAAAACTATGTCGGCCCCTCCTGAGATGAACCCGTTTTTAACTTGGGTTACTTCTTATTTCCTCGTTCAAATCGACTAGGGTCCGAGGCTTGCTTTGGTAAATGATTTCAGGTAGCCCCATAAAAAAAACAGGTCCGGGGAGCCAGACTGTTCCTGGAAATCCTTCGTTCTCAAAATACATGGTTTTTGGTAAAGTTTTTAAATATCCTTTAGATAATTTTGTTGTAATTTGGCGGTGATATTTATAGCATTTAGCTCTAACTTGATTATACTTATTAGATATGCAATGGCGTCTCGATCGGGATCTAAACGAATATTTATGAAAAAAAGATATACGCTACTGACAATTGCAATTTTCAATATGGGGCCCATCAAGTATAACGTGAGCACTAAGGGGGGGGGGGCGAGGAGATCTTTGCTTTGCTTATTTTGGATGACATGGGGGGTAGGGGAGTCTAGATGATAATTACGTCATCGGTAGTTATTTACTTTTTTTACACGAATGGCAACCCTCACATTGTCTTTGCTTGAAAACGAAACGCATTTTCGGGGATTCCCGCAAATAATGCATACGTTTAGTGAACAGCGCGCGGTAATTCCCTACTAGCTTTAGAACCTAGTAGGGGAATTACCGCGCGATGTTCACTTGTCTAAATTTCCTCTATCAGTGTATTGTTTTGGATACTATAGCGAGTAGACGTATTGTAAGCATAGTAAACCAAGTTAACATTTGTGTTACCATTGATTCCATTAGCCCAAGTTTAATGTTTAAATGAGATGTCGTTTCACATAGACAAATCCAAGTTATACCAAAAATTGTTGGAAAGTTTTAAAAAATCTCATACAAGTACGAAAGTACAAAATGTACAAAGTTAGTTAACGAAGTGTGGCGAAATTACAAATTACATTCAAAATCCGACAAGGAACTAGATATTATTTTATCTAAGAGAATCGAAGAAGAATTGCGAGCGGCGACTAAGAATAAATCCAATCTACTAAATTTTTTTCTAAGGTGAGTCACGAAGTCATTTTAGGTATCTATGAGTAGGTACTAGAAATATTAGAAATCGCCAAAAAGTTTCTCTTTACTGATTAGAAAATATTATGGCCTATCTCAAAGTATAGAGGTAATATTAATTATATTGTAGATTTATTTCTTATGATTGATTCCGTCAATTGGTTACAAAGTAAAGGATGTTAGTTTTATACATATATACAGAAAACTAACACCCTGTATTTTGTGACCGGAACGAATTGCTCGTTTAAACATATTAGATTTAAAGCCATAGGGTTTTGTATTTACCATATATGTATATTGCCATACTTTGTATTTATGTAGCTTAATAAGAGAATCTTTAGCAGAAGCCATAGAAAGTTTTTATTTTCAGGCAACCTGTAAACCTGCAGAAAAAACACAAATTATACAGTCAGCTTCAAATATTAAAAAAGAGGAAGAAGATAAAATAAAACCCGGTAATGAATCACAACAGCAATACGAAATTAATGAAAATACAGATAAACAGAGAGCAAAACCTTCTCAGGAAGCTATGAAAAATAAGATTGCTCTACTCGAAGGAAATCTGGATGCTTTGTATTCTGCCAGAGATACTATGCCAAGCCGTGCTGAAGTTGATAAACAGATCATTAAGTTGCGCGAGGAAATAAAAACAGGAAAGGTTCAAAACGCAGTTGCCCAGAAGAAATACAGTGATGGTATGAAAAGAAAGTTAGAAGATATTTGTCATGAAAATCCAGAAATAAAAAAAAGACTATATCTGAGGGATTCAGTGGGACGTCCTAATCTTGAAAGCAATCAACATTCACTATTGAAAACAATCGCGGATATAGCTTTATGTGGGAGTGCAGCAGATGATAGAAGACGAACGGAATCAATTCGTAGCGTAAAAGCTCTTGATGAACTCACACAAGAATTACGTAAAATAGGATTTGACATTAGTCGCAGTGGGACATATCTTCGTTGGATTCCCAGAAAATCTAATTCTGCAGAGGGACGAAGACATGTATCGACAGTCCCTGTTAAGCTCATGCTTATGCTGGTATCAAAATTACTTCCAATATGCTAGGACAACCGCAAGCCGTTGGATATTATGGACCAACATACATCGCTATTCGAAGTGGAAAGCATAGTTCATCTACTGCTAATACTCATGCTCAGGATTTCGAGATGTTTCTCGAACGTGAAGAGTTTCGACCATTAGCTAAAACTGAAATGGACTAGTAAAACCAGTGATAATCATGACCGTTGATGGAGGGCCAGATGAAAATCCACGTTATCAAAAGTTTGCTATACAACAGAATGGCTCCTCTTAGTCGGGAACTGGCTGGTTTAATATTGCCTCATGACCATTTTGGGTCTCATTTGGATGAACGAGGCATTACAATTGATGAACATTTAGAAAGATCTAATTTCGAATTTGCAGAAAATGTATTAGCTGAAGTATGGAGTTCAATGGAAATTGATGGCTATAATGTTAATGCAAAATATGTTGGGGCAGGTGAACAAGATCTTCCAGATTTTACAGACATTAAATGGTATTCAGAACATGTGCGTGAGAGCCAATACTTGCTTCAAATTATAAAATGTAGAAATACAGAATGCTGTCGTCCAAGAAGTGGCCTATTTAGATTACTAGACAATAGGTTTCTTCCACCACCTGTAAAAGTAAAACAAACAGTTGATGACTTGGTTTTGGATGAAGGAGGGCAATTTCTTAAACTTCCAGTCAATTTAGCTCTACGCTTAAGTGCTTTACTCAAAGATTTCCTGCAAATGCCCTACGATTAGGTTTGTCCCACGGTAAAATTGAGTCGGACATGCAAAACGTGTGGTCTTCATCATGCTTCCGTCAAGTCACTAAATCGTCACATCGAAAATTTAGAGCACCATGATGTTGAATGGCTCGATGAGAACGACGTTGACATCCCAAAATCCGATGAAAGCGAGCAAACTCACAACACTGAGCAGCAATCGAAGCAATCCAATGTCATCGAAAACTTAGAATCATGGATTCGGGTTTCATGGACTGAAGACTGTTAATTTGGATTTAATATATGTACCAAAAATTTAAAATAAGTTTGTTATGTTAGTAAGATATAATATTTTTGTCGTTTACTCTATGTTGAATAGCGTATCAGTAACATATAATCTCTATCCTAAATCTATTTTATTATTTTTCAAATTATAATTATAACCTTATAATTATAATATTAAAAAAAACAATACATTAATTAACAAATGTTTACGTAAGCATGGGGGGAGGGAGTAAGAGCTTTGCTTACTTTTGCTGACAAGGGGGATGGGGGGATAAATAATTGTAATAAATCTGCTTACGTAATACTTGAACGGCCCCTATGTTCCAACTAAGCAAATCAAAATACAGCTTTTTTGTACCTTGACTTTTTTCGTATCTTGCTTAGTTGTCGAGAAAAAAAAGTCCAGGCCACACAAGGAAAATGGGGAAACTTTCTTTTTGGAATTATGTTTTTTTATATTTTTTTATTACTAGTTGAGTAACAATAACATACAAATACTAAATTAAATTACATAATTACATTACAACTAATGAATTTTACTAAGCTAAGAAATTGTAAGTAACAGTCAAAAATTACTCAAAGATCCTCTGTCAAATTTATAGTACATACTTAATTACTCGTATAATGTATATCATCGTTAGTATAGTGAAATAAATTATTCTATAGACAACTCGGCGGAGAAAATAGTTATTGTTATCGCCCATTATATCCCTCGGCGCTATGTGTCGCCGGATATAGACATGTTTGGCCAGGTATATAATGTACTATTAGGTTTGCTTATCGCATATCCCAGATATATCCGAACCTAGCCCGTAGTATTATAATTTTTTTAATCATATAACTGGGGAAACCCGTTCAAAATGAAATGCAAGATTTGCTCATGGTATTAGTAGTGGATATTAACTTATATGGACTTATCATTGTGAAGAGAGTATATTAACATAACAACATCTTAAGGTCAGGACAGTTTACGCTGAACACTGCTTCGCGCCTCACATACTTGATTTGAAATGCGCCTCTTGATAATCGTGATTTCGCTGTTGATTGGTGTACAAAGTGAGTTTGTGGTTCCGGATGCCAAAGTTGAGGTGCTTCCAAAAGGATTCAGAGTGTCCATACCAGGTAGTCAACAGAAGAATGATTCTTCTTCATAGAAATTTGTCCCTCTCCTTTCCAAAATCAAAGGTGTTGGAACCTTTCTTCATTGGCAAAATGTTCGTTATTTTTATACTAATTCATAAAACTTATTTAAAAGCACATTTTTACGTATATATTTGTCGCGGTTTGCCAGTTGCGTTCATGTAGACAAAAAAGTAATTGATTTGAGTATATAGAGTGTCCCAAAGTTTCATGAAGAAACTATAACAAAGTTGAGAAACATGTATATGAGGGGACATAATTTTGTAGCTTACGCTTTTTCAATTAGAAATTCTATACTTTATCAAACATTTGGAAAGATCTTTCCAGAAAACTTCCAAAAAACTCTCGAAATATACCTTTTTGTTCGCCATTTTTTAGTTGTTTTCTGAAGGATTAAGAAATCCCTAGCAATAAAAGCTCCAATCTCCGCCATTCTGGACGATTCTTTATTGCGTTTTGGATTTCATTTATTTAATTATATAGCGAACCTAATGCTCTTGCGTCCAAAAGTTGTCAGTGTCCCATAGATGGCGCTGTAGCCACCCAAAAGTGAACTTGACTACGAGCCCCTTCCCACTTCAGTTGGCCCAACTATTGAAATCTTAGTTTTTTTCTTATCAAACACAAATAATAAAAGTGTAGCAGGGTGTTATAGGTTTAAAATATTAACAATGAATATTTTGATAATATATAGTAGAAAACATCAACTTTATCACTCCCTAATAAAAATTTGCAGCATAAAAATAACACATGTTGCAATTACAGCATCTCAACCTATTTTCATTTCAATGCAAAATAAGTCTCTAACGCATAGGTGGCTGTGAAAAATAAAAGCCATGACAATTGTTTCTATTAATCACAGCTGTCAGAATACGATTAAAATAGTTTTGGGTAGTTGAGGTTTTCAAAATGGTTAGAGGAAAGGTTATTATTGAGAAAATTCGGTTACTGATAATCAATTTTTTTAATTCTGGGAAATCAAACTCAGAAATTGCAACTTTGTTAGTCTTATCGCTGTACAATGTGAGAAATATTGTTAGAAGATATAACGTAACTGGTTCAGCTAATATTAAGCCACGATATGTGAATAAAAGTAATATCACAAATGCCGACCGAAGAGCATTAAGAAGAATAATCGTGAAAAACAGACGTGCCAATTACAGGTATTTACAATTAAGTGCTCTGTGGAGTGACGATGTTGGAAGGAGAATTTCGAGGTCGACAACTCATAGAGAGGCCCACAAACTGGGATTTAGCACTTGCAAGGTAAGTTTTCTTATAAAAAAAAATGAAGTAAATACCCTAAAGTTGCACAACTTGTTTATAGGACAAAGAAAAGCCACTATTAATTCCACTGCAAAAGAAAAATCGGCTTAGATGGGGTAAAGAACATAGACAATGGACACCTCAACAATGGTGTGCAATACAATGGAGTGATGAGGCCCGATTCGACGTTTGTGTTGGTGACAGTCGCAGTAGAGTTATTCGCAAAAAAAATGAAGCATTCCACGTTGACTGTCTGAAGAGAAAGGTGAAATTTCCAGCATCCATTGTGGTCTGGGGCAGTATGTCATCAAAAAGAGTAGGAAAACTTCATTTTATTGATGGAAATGTGGATACAAACAAATATTTGGCAATTTTAGAAGAATCGCTTTTACCAGTGATGGAAGAATGTTTGACATCCGGCCAAGATTTTGTGTTTCAGCAAGATGGTGCAGCGTGCCCTCAAAAATGGCTATAAAATGGATGGAAGAAGATAATGTACCACTTTTGTAATGGGTTTGTAGCAGTCCAGATCTGTCACCTATTGAAACTTTGTGCCACGAGATGAAAAGGGTTCTACGACAACATCCTGCTCGTACAATCACCGAACTGAGACAAAAGCTTCAAGAAATATGGGATTGTTTTACACTAAATTTTTGCCCAAACTTGGTTAATACTATGCCCCAAAGAATTTCAGCAGTATTAAAAAATAGAGGTGATGTTACCCAATGGTAATCTTTCAATTGTTGCTTTGTTAACTTCGCGCATTTATTCGCACATTGTTTATTTGTTCAGATGTTCTATTAGTTATAGGTCTAAGTGATTTCAAATATGTATTTTTTCCGACTAGAATGTATCTAAAATGTTTTTGAAAAAATAAGTTGTTTTAGAAGTAAATAGTTTCGTCATGTTTAGTTTATAAAGGCATATTTTGATACAAATCTTGAAGTGGGCCAACTGAAGTGGGAAGCGGCTCGTATGACCTTCAAGGCAAAATAAAAACTTTCCTTCTTAAATGGTATTTGTGAGGCATCCCCTTGAATTTCTGGCCAACATTGCATAGAGCAAAAAAAATCATATTTAGACATCTAAAATTTTGATATGACCTTGAGGCGATGGTTAAGGTAAGGTGATCCCAACAAAGCTGACAGCTCACAGCTGTGCTGTTGAAAATTTTTGATGGAGCAAATTGTTTTGATTTGACCTTGAAATGACCTTGAATATCATTTTTATGGTCATAGTCATGGCCGCATAAGACGTGAAACTTCCTCCTCTTTCCAATTCCGCTGTAAAATATTCGCTCAACCCTGAAATGATCCTGGACACACCATAATTTTTTTCAATGGAAGCCTTACAGCTGTTTTTGGAAAAAAAATTGCGCAGTTTTCGAAATATTTAGGTGGGGAGATCAAAATAGTTTGTGATTAGATAAACAGCTGTATTTTGCAATGTTTTGGACAGGGGAATTTGGGATTGGCTATGTTCAGGTAGAATACGTTAATCAATAGTTTTTGAAAATGGATAAAAACTAAAGTTAAATACTTTCAGATCAGGAGGGTATCAAGCTGTTTGCTTTTCATGGCAAACTGAATGAAGAAATGGAAGGAAGAGAAGGAGGTACATTTTCCAGGGACATTATCAAGCCAAAAAACGGTAGATGGACTTTTGTGGACAAAATTACGAAGTTGAAAAAAGGCGATATTTTGTACTACTGGACTTACGTGGACTATTTTGATGGAAAAAATAAACTCGGTTATACTAATGATGACCAAAAGTATATTGTGAACGTGGATGGTACGTGCTGTATAACTGATATTGGTACAGTTATGTGTTGATAAAAAATTAGTGTGTTTTCAACCTTCCCTCTTTTATCTATGTTTTAATACTGAAGAAACATGCAATATTCTTTTATCGTAGATACATCGGAAATAAATTATACTGACGTAACTCCACACGTAACTCCCCAAATCGATGTTAGAGGAACATGTACTGTACCAGTGACAGAAACTGAAGGACCAGTTTGTGCAGGCGCTTTAATTTTTGAAGACACATTTTCCCATTTGGATGATGGTAAATGGACTGTGGAACAACGATACGCTGATGCACCGGTAACGACAATTTGAGATTCTCATCAATCCAATTAAATAGAACATATATTCAAAAATACCACGCTTACAACATACAACAAAAACACTGAACTTGTTTGCTTTCCGCTTCGTCTGTCTCCACAACTAGACGTACGACCTATACCGCACTGGTGAGTTGTCAATGAGCACGAAACAGTACTGTATGTGGTTGGTTGTAGAAGACGAAAAAAAAACAAGGAAGCTTTTCAGGCACTCACGCTGCCAATAATTGAAAAGGAACGATAACATTGTCAAGTTATCAAAGGCAGGTCCTGAAAAAATGATGACTGCTTCAACGAAATCCTAGAGAACAATAAGAGAGAATTTATAAAAATTATGTATTGCAAATTGGAATTTGAACAAACACGCATGATTACGTTCTGAAGTAAAGTAGTTTTAATTTTCAGGATTATGAATTCGTAATGTACATGAAAAGGCCAGAAACTGTTGGAGTAGAAGACAGTAACCTTAAGATAAAACCTGTAATATCAGACCAAGTATTTGGAACTAATTTTGTCTATTCTACTAAGGGATACGACTTCGGGGACAGGTACCTATTTTTCTGTAAGGGGAAATAACAAAATGAAGAGAAGTGCAACGATATATTTTTTTCATACTGACAAGCGTTAGACAGTAAGACTGGAAACACGCATCCAACCTGTCGATTTTATGAGAGTCAGATTATTCTGTCAAAGATCTGTAGCTTACCAGTGGAATGCAGGAGATGCTTTTTACCGACGAATTACACAATTCCCCTTTATTCCTTAAATTCTGTATAAATGTTCTCCTGCAATCTTGCAAAGAGACAAGGTACTAATTATATCAGTACATAGACCACCTTTCATTAATGTTAGATGATTCATGACCGATGTGAAGGACCTCCTGAGGAAGTCAATGGATAATGACGACTAGTGAATATACACGGGCGATATCAATACTGATGTACCGGACGAGAACGACATGCTGGTGCAAGATTATCTAAACATGATATAGGTAGGGTAAAACCGGGATAGACGCCGCAGTGGGATAGATGCTTCATATTCTAAAAACCTAACTTGCCGAACGCGAGGCTAAAAATTAATTGTATGAGTAGGGGCTGCACTTTCGCTTACCCCGCACCTCACTTACCCACGGAGAGGACGCGTTTCGCTCCTGTGTGTCATTATCTCCGCGGCGAAACTTACGAACACGTCAAAGTTTTGAAGGTTAGTATTTTGTTATGTTAGTAATAAATTCCGTTATAGTCCTTATAACGTTAATTTACTAGTTCATTAAGTGTGCATGTAGGTGTAAATAGATGCTATTTTGTTTATAATTTCTTCAATAAATACTTGGGCATATATCCCTATCACAGAGGATAGTTGCCCTAATTTTTTGAGGTATAGGTGCCCTTAGGGGCATCTATCCCACTCCTTATATGGTATAAGCACATACATATTATTATATTTAAAGATTTTAATTTATGTGATATTTTCTATATTTACGTATATTTATATTTGGACATTTTACTGATTTTAGCAGAACCATGCCACGAAAATATAAGAGAAAGGAATGAGTGCAAGTTCCGGTATGTTTTTGCACTACAGAAATCCTACAAAAGAACTATGGGGATAAACGAAATATACCGTCAATTTGGTATTCCATCATGACATTGAGAAGACTATATACTATAAAAATAAAACAAAATTGATGATGGGTATGTATTAAAAATCATGTACGAGTAGGTAGTACAAGATATCATAAACTTTTATTTTAATGATTGCTACCACTATTTTCTAATAGATTTATTAACGTTAGTTATTTGTTTTAGGAAAGCATCCTGTTTTAGATTGTGACAACGAGAAGAGGCTAGTAAAACACATTATTAAACTTGGTTAGGCAGGATTTCCTCCAAATAGGCACGCCATACGCATGTTAGCCTATCAATTTGCTGAAAAACTAAATCTAAAACATAATTTCTACCACGATAATGAAATGGCTGGAGCCGCATGGTTCAAAAGTTTTATTGAACGAAATCCGGAACTATCTATCAGACAAGCTGAAGGTTTATACTGATACTTAATATAGAGACGAATAGTTTATAACAACAATTTAGTATTCCTGTTTTTTGTTGGTTAAATGCTTGTAAAGTTGATTTTACCAAAAAATATGATTATGAATGTTGTAACTTGAATTTATATGTTAATTAAATATAATAATAAAAATATTAAATAAAAACTAAACGTCTTCATTATTATGACCCATATTTCTTGGAGACAATATGCTGCTGTTTTAGGAGTAGAACTTCTTAACATTTGGATTGAGTATTTTGTTTACAGGATATGAAGGGCATCTATCCTGCACTATAGGCATCTATCCTTTTTAGTTTTTTCATGGCGGGGCAACTATCCATATAGATAGGCATCTATCCTCAAAAAAAAAAAGTTCCACGAAAGGTGGATTTCTGAGAAATCTGTAATTGATAGATTCAAAAATGATGATAGTTATTCAACATAAGGGATTGAACTAGCTACATTCATAGAATTTATTTGTATTAATAGTCTTAAAGTTAGTCAAATATTTCAAAAAGTGGGGCATCTATCCCGGTTTTACCCTACGTATTTAACCTGCATCCACTTATTAACATCCCTACTAGAGAAATTGAAACATCATCTAGTTGTCTAGACCATATATTTGTAAGACATGAAAAACGAAAGAAATCCAGTCTGCGTGCTATGCTTACGTAATTAAATCAGATAGGACACTATGTAACGGCATTAACGCTATACATAAATAAGAAGGTTTTAAAAATAAAAATAATAGTTATAACAAACACTATAAGGAATTTGTTGATCACAGTAAACTACAAACTGATTTGAGACTATCACTACTTCTATACCATAAAAGATGTTAATGAAGCAAGTTATTTCATGACTGTTGTTTAGAGTAACATAAAAAACAACACAAAAAAGTAAAACCGCCAAGAAAGGATTGGGTAACAAAAGGCATAGTGAAATCAATTAATAATAAAGAGGAGAAGTATAGCAAATCCAACCGATCAATTGAAGCAGGAATATCTAAAGTATAAAAACAACTACTTTGATCAAAAGACTTAGCAGGACAATTTCACTCTACAACTTGTTCAGAATAAAAATAATTCAAAAGTATTGTGAGAAACAGTAGAACAAAATGTGCCTATCCAAAAAACCGAATAATAATATAAGCAAAGTCAATATTGGCGATGAGACATTGGATCCAGAGTTAGACATAGCAAATGCGTATAATGACTTCTTCGCTAATGTAGGAAAAAAAAGTGGTAAATAAAAATCGTAAAAACACTTGCTTATCTCCATTTTGATTGAACCTGTCTCGGAAAGTGAGCTCTCAAACATTACACAAACCTTAAAAAACAAAAGAACCCTGGTTTAGATGGTATGCGGGTTGAGTTAGTGAAACAGGTCGCGCATGGAATTTCTGAAATTTATAAACCTTTCTAAGCTTTTTAATAAACCTAAGTATACAAGTTGAGGTATGTCCAGATATTTTCAAAGTGGGTATAGTAGAACCTATGCACAAGGCAAGCGTATTTTCCGAAATTGTTGGAAAAGTTTTACAATACAGACGCATGCAATTTTTTTAAAAACATAACCTACTTAATAAAAATCAGTTCGGATTCAGAACAAACAGTTCCACACAGATGCAACCTGTTTTCGCACATCTAGATTATATAAACTGCTTGACCAAAGCAAGTTCACATTCAGTGAAGGAAAAACAATATATACTAAGTGACATATAAATCCGAACACCCAGTTTAAATGTTTTTATTTTAATAAAAGTTGGTGAATGTATTTATCTTACTGTAAATAACAAGTGAAAAAATTTTCAGCCTTATCAGTTGGACATTCCGGTTTTTATACTGCTTTTTTTAATTCACTAACGCTCTAAAAATGAATATTTCAGCCGCAGTAAAGAATCAACGTTGGCGGATTTTGGTTCTTGACATCCTTTACGATCGGTTACGATGCCTAGAGTACGGAGACCTGTACGATTTCGTCAACTTAGTGAGTTTGATAGGGGCCGTATAGTGGGACTTCGGGAAGCTGGACTTTCTTTTCGGGCAATTGCCGTTAGAGTGCAAAGAAGTGTAGACACTGTGGTTAGGTGTTGTCAGGCATGGCTTCGAGAAGGCCTTACGCAAAAAGCAAGGGGCACTGGACGCCGCCGTAGAACAACAGACCGTGAAGATCGCCGCCTAAGATTATTGGCCTTGAGGGACCGTTTCTCCACTACCAGGTCCATTGCAAATGAATGGTTTGCAGAACACGGAAGACCTATTGGCATGCGAAGTGTTTACCGACGAATGAGAAGTTTTGGCTTGTTTTCATACCGGCCACACTGGGTCCTCCCTTTAACTCGAGAACACCGACGTAATCGCCTTGAGTGGTGCAGACAACGGTCACTCTGGGATCAGGAATGGAACAGTATTGTCTTTAGTGACGAGTCTCGATTTTGTTTAGGCATGCACGATGGTCGTGCCAGGGTTAGAAGGCGACGTGGTGAAAGGAGGAATCCACAGTTTTTTGTTGAAAGACATGTTCATCACACTGTTGGAGTTATGGTTTGAGGTGCTATAGCTTATGGTTCCAGGTCACCTTAGTCTTCATCAGAGGTAACATGAACGCGCAGCGTTATATCCACGAAGTTCTAGAACCCCATCTTTTACCCTATCTTGACACCCTGGCAGATCCAACTTTCCAACAAGATAATGCCCGACCACATGTTGCAAGAGTCACAATAGACTTCTTTCAACATAATGATGTTACATTGTTAGCATGGCCACCAAGATCTCCCGACTTATCCCCAATAGAGCACGTGTGGAATATGATGGGTAGGAGATTGCTCAATTTGCAACGTCCTCCTCAGACTCTAGAAGCACTTCGAGAGTTGGTGGTCGTCTGGAATGAGATACCACAGGAGGACATTGACCACCTGATCAGAAGCATGCCTAGGCGCGTTGGAGAATGCGTAGCACAACAGGGTGCATCCACACATTATTAAAGGTCAAAGGGCTTTAAAGCAGTGCAATCATTTTGAAATTTTTATCATTTACTTATTATGCTTCATTAAGTACTTATACAAAATTTTATTAAAATAAAACCATTTGAACTGAGTGTTCGGATTTATATGTCACTTAGTATAAATATGCTGTGTACCTCAAGGTACAGTTTTGGGCCCCTTGTTATTTAATTTATATGTGAAAAGTTTACTAGATTTACAAATAGAGCGAGCTGCCGTTTGTTTTTCTGATGACACTGCTATGCTTTATTCACATGCATCATCGTGGTATAACCTTAAATATAAGGTAGAAATGGATTTCGTTATAATTTCTGATTGGTTAAACCGCAAATGCCTCACTATAAGTTACCAAAAAACGATGTTTATGCCGTTTCCAAATGACAAAAGAAGGCTTCCTGATTATACTGCTGTTCATATAAAACAAAATCCAGAAAGTACTCGCAAAATCATTAAAATCGAGTCTACCAACAAAATCAAGTACCTGGGCGCACTTTTGGGTTCATGAAATGGATTCATCATATTGAGCACATTACCTTGAACTTGAGATGTCTGTCATTGAAAATAAAGTATCCAAGTAATTACCTGGTTCAAAAAATCATGAAAACTATTTACCAATCTCTCCTAGAGTCTAGATTGCGATATGGTTTATAGCTTGCGGTGGAGGTATTAGAAAAACAATTTTCAAAAATAATTCATAACAAAAACAGACTTCATCCTTCAGATCAGCTGTACAGAGATGCATAAATTCTTGATCTAGGTCAGTTGTTGTCATTCAGTATATTGATATATCAATTTAAAGACAAACGTACGTTGGTACCGATTTACTTATTCGATTGGAATCAAAATTAATAAAATAAGCAGCACTCCTTTGTCTACTAAACAAACAGGACAAAGCTTGATGAAATAAAAAAATATCTAAGCTATCAAAATATAAAAAAGAAATAAAAAACACTTGCTTGAAAAGGGACAAGAACAATTTCTGTCTCATGTTGGAATTAAAAACAGTTTGTTGTGAATTTTATTACAAATTATATAACATAAATCTTTGACTGATTCAACACTAAGGTTATTATTGTTACTTTTTAATAATTATTCTAACAAAGTATTTTTTTTCAAGTTGCACTGGAGTAAAAGAATCTGTGGAATGCAAGAAGAAATACAGGAGTCCATTCATATTACCACCAGTGATCTCGGCTCAATTGTCAACTATAAACAGATTTTCTTTTAAATACGGTAAAATAGAAGTAAGAGAGTGGGCATATATCCCTATCACAGAGGATAGTTGCCCTAATTTTTTGAGGTATAGGTGCCCTTAGGGGCATCTATCCCACTCCTTATATGGTATAAGCACATACATATTATTATATTTAAAGATTTTAATTTATGTGATATTTTCTATATTTACGTATATTTATATTTGGACATTTTACTGATTTTAGCAGAACCATGCCACGAAAATATAAGAGAAAGGAATGAGTGCAAGTTCCGGTATGTTTTTGCACTACAGAAATCCTACAAAAGAACTATGGGGATAAACGAAATATACCGTCAATTTGGTATTCCATCATGACATTGAGAAGACTATATACTATAAAAATAAAACAAAATTGATGATGGGTATGTATTAAAAATCATGTACGAGTAGGTAGTACAAGATATCATAAACTTTTATTTTAATGATTGCTACCACTATTTTCTAATAGATTTATTAACGTTAGTTATTTGTTTTAGGAAAGCATCCTGTTTTAGATTGTGACAACGAGAAGAGGCTAGTAAAACACATTATTAAACTTGGTTAGGCAGGATTTCCTCCAAATAGGCACGCCATACGCATGTTAGCCTATCAATTTGCTGAAAAACTAAATCTAAAACATAATTTCTACCACGATAATGAAATGGCTGGAGCCGCATGGTTCAAAAGTTTTATTGAACGAAATCCGGAACTATCTATCAGACAAGCTGAAGGTTTATACTGATACTTAATATAGAGACGAATAGTTTATAACAACAATTTAGTATTCCTGTTTTTTGTTGGTTAAATGCTTGTAAAGTTGATTTTACCAAAAAATATGATTATGAATGTTGTAACTTGAATTTATATGTTAATTAAATATAATAATAAAAATATTAAATAAAAACTAAACGTCTTCATTATTATGACCCATATTTCTTGGAGACAATATGCTGCTGTTTTAGGAGTAGAACTTCTTAACATTTGGATTGAGTATTTTGTTTACAGGATATGAAGGGCATCTATCCTGCACTATAGGCATCTATCCTTTTTAGTTTTTTCATGGCGGGGCAACTATCCATATAGATAGGCATCTATCCTCAAAAAAAAAAGTTCCACGAAAGGTGGATTTCTGAGAAATCTGTAATTGATAGATTCAAAAATGATGATAGTTATTCAACATAAGGGATTGAACTAGCTACATTCATAGAATTTATTTGTATTAATAGTCTTAAAGTTAGTCAAATATTTCAAAAAGTGGGGCATCTATCCCGGTTTTACCCTACGTATTTAACCTGCATCCACTTATTAACATCCCTACTAGAGAAATTGAAACATCATCTAGTTGTCTAGACCATATATTTGTAAGACATGAAAAACGAAAGAAATCCAGTCTGCGTGCTATGCTTACGTAATTAAATCAGATAGGACACTATGTAACGGCATTAACGCTATACATAAATAAGAAGGTTTTAAAAATAAAAATAATAGTTATAACAAACACTATAAGGAATTTGTTGATCACAGTAAACTACAAACTGATTTGAGACTATCACTACTTCTATACCATAAAAGATGTTAATGAAGCAAGTTATTTCATGACTGTTGTTTAGAGTAACATAAAAAACAACACAAAAAAGTAAAACCGCCAAGAAAGGATTGGGTAACAAAAGGCATAGTGAAATCAATTAATAATAAAGAGGAGAAGTATAGCAAATCCAACCGATCAATTGAAGCAGGAATATCTAAAGTATAAAAACAACTACTTTGATCAAAAGACTTAGCAGGACAATTTCACTCTACAACTTGTTCAGAATAAAAATAATTCAAAAGTATTGTGAGAAACAGTAGAACAAAATGTGCCTATCCAAAAAACCGAATAATAATATAAGCAAAGTCAATATTGGCGATGAGACATTGGATCCAGAGTTAGACATAGCAAATGCGTATAATGACTTCTTCGCTAATGTAGGAAAAAAAAGTGGTAAATAAAAATCGTAAAAACACTTGCTTATCTCCATTTTGATTGAACCTGTCTCGGAAAGTGAGCTCTCAAACATTACACAAACCTTAAAAAACAAAAGAACCCTGGTTTAGATGGTATGCGGGTTGAGTTAGTGAAACAGGTCGCGCATGGAATTTCTGAAATTTATAAACCTTTCTAAGCTTTTTAATAAACCTAAGTATACAAGTTGAGGTATGTCCAGATATTTTCAAAGTGGGTATAGTAGAACCTATGCACAAGGCAAGCGTATTTTCCGAAATTGTTGGAAAAGTTTTACAATACAGACGCATGCAATTTTTTTAAAAACATAACCTACTTAATAAAAATCAGTTCGGATTCAGAACAAACAGTTCCACACAGATGCAACCTGTTTTCGCACATCTAGATTATATAAACTGCTTGACCAAAGCAAGTTCACATTCAGTGAAGGAAAAACAATATATACTAAGTGACATATAAATCCGAACACCCAGTTTAAATGTTTTTATTTTAATAAAAGTTGGTGAATGTATTTATCTTACTGTAAATAACAAGTGAAAAAATTTTCAGCCTTATCAGTTGGACATTCCGGTTTTTATACTGCTTTTTTTAATTCACTAACGCTCTAAAAATGAATATTTCAGCCGCAGTAAAGAATCAACGTTGGCGGATTTTGGTTCTTGACATCCTTTACGATCGGTTACGATGCCTAGAGTACGGAGACCTGTACGATTTCGTCAACTTAGTGAGTTTGATAGGGGCCGTATAGTGGGACTTCGGGAAGCTGGACTTTCTTTTCGGGCAATTGCCGTTAGAGTGCAAAGAAGTGTAGACACTGTGGTTAGGTGTTGTCAGGCATGGCTTCGAGAAGGCCTTACGCAAAAAGCAAGGGGCACTGGACGCCGCCGTAGAACAACAGACCGTGAAGATCGCCGCCTAAGATTATTGGCCTTGAGGGACCGTTTCTCCACTACCAGGTCCATTGCAAATGAATGGTTTGCAGAACACGGAAGACCTATTGGCATGCGAAGTGTTTACCGACGAATGAGAAGTTTTGGCTTGTTTTCATACCGGCCACACTGGGTCCTCCCTTTAACTCGAGAACACCGACGTAATCGCCTTGAGTGGTGCAGACAACGGTCACTCTGGGATCAGGAATGGAACAGTATTGTCTTTAGTGACGAGTCTCGATTTTGTTTAGGCATGCACGATGGTCGTGCCAGGGTTAGAAGGCGACGTGGTGAAAGGAGGAATCCACAGTTTTTTGTTGAAAGACATGTTCATCACACTGTTGGAGTTATGGTTTGAGGTGCTATAGCTTATGGTTCCAGGTCACCTTAGTCTTCATCAGAGGTAACATGAACGCGCAGCGTTATATCCACGAAGTTCTAGAACCCCATCTTTTACCCTATCTTGACACCCTGGCAGATCCAACTTTCCAACAAGATAATGCCCGACCACATGTTGCAAGAGTCACAATAGACTTCTTTCAACATAATGATGTTACATTGTTAGCATGGCCACCAAGATCTCCCGACTTATCCCCAATAGAGCACGTGTGGAATATGATGGGTAGGAGATTGCTCAATTTGCAACGTCCTCCTCAGACTCTAGAAGCACTTCGAGAGTTGGTGGTCGTCTGGAATGAGATACCACAGGAGGACATTGACCACCTGATCAGAAGCATGCCTAGGCGCGTTGGAGAATGCGTAGCACAACAGGGTGCATCCACACATTATTAAAGGTCAAAGGGCTTTAAAGCAGTGCAATCATTTTGAAATTTTTATCATTTACTTATTATGCTTCATTAAGTACTTATACAAAATTTTATTAAAATAAAACCATTTGAACTGAGTGTTCGGATTTATATGTCACTTAGTATAAATATGCTGTGTACCTCAAGGTACAGTTTTGGGCCCCTTGTTATTTAATTTATATGTGAAAAGTTTACTAGATTTACAAATAGAGCGAGCTGCCGTTTGTTTTTCTGATGACACTGCTATGCTTTATTCACATGCATCATCGTGGTATAACCTTAAATATAAGGTAGAAATGGATTTCGTTATAATTTCTGATTGGTTAAACCGCAAATGCCTCACTATAAGTTACCAAAAAACGATGTTTATGCCGTTTCCAAATGACAAAAGAAGGCTTCCTGATTATACTGCTGTTCATATAAAACAAAATCCAGAAAGTACTCGCAAAATCATTAAAATCGAGTCTACCAACAAAATCAAGTACCTGGGCGCACTTTTGGGTTCATGAAATGGATTCATCATATTGAGCACATTACCTTGAACTTGAGATGTCTGTCATTGAAAATAAAGTATCCAAGTAATTACCTGGTTCAAAAAATCATGAAAACTATTTACCAATCTCTCCTAGAGTCTAGATTGCGATATGGTTTATAGCTTGCGGTGGAGGTATTAGAAAAACAATTTTCAAAAATAATTCATAACAAAAACAGACTTCATCCTTCAGATCAGCTGTACAGAGATGCATAAATTCTTGATCTAGGTCAGTTGTTGTCATTCAGTATATTGATATATCAATTTAAAGACAAACGTACGTTGGTACCGATTTACTTATTCGATTGGAATCAAAATTAATAAAATAAGCAGCACTCCTTTGTCTACTAAACAAACAGGACAAAGCTTGATGAAATAAAAAAATATCTAAGCTATCAAAATATAAAAAAGAAATAAAAAACACTTGCTTGAAAAGGGACAAGAACAATTTCTGTCTCATGTTGGAATTAAAAACAGTTTGTTGTGAATTTTATTACAAATTATATAACATAAATCTTTGACTGATTCAACACTAAGGTTATTATTGTTACTTTTTAATAATTATTCTAACAAAGTATTTTTTTTCAAGTTGCACTGGAGTAAAAGAATCTGTGGAATGCAAGAAGAAATACAGGAGTCCATTCATATTACCACCAGTGATCTCGGCTCAATTGTCAACTATAAACAGATTTTCTTTTAAATACGGTAAAATAGAAGTAAGAGCCAAGTTGCCCAAAGGCCAATGGATTTATCCAGGTAAATATTCTCATAAAGTGATAATATACTGAGTACAAGTGATTCAGGGGTTTGTTTCTGATGAACTGCTTAGAAATGGCGAAATGCCTTTTATTTGAGGGCCTGCAGTATTAGTGGAAATAACGTTTCATAATGAACGTTATTTAATAATAATATATATGATGGTACGAGTAAATTGATTTCAGAGATCCATCTTTTGGCCAAATGAAACCACATATGTACAAATTACTCTTTACTGACGTTTTGACCTGGATGGTGGCCTTTTTCAACGTACAGAGCCACATGAATATGACTATATTCGAAGGTCATTTCTTAAGTAAGAACGGTTAAGTAATAGAGTAGGAGAAATTTTATTTATGATCGCAAATTGTACCACACACAAAAATATGAACAGTTCTCGATTTCAACCTGTCGGCATTTATATGCAGGACGATGAATTACTGAGTGCATTTCACAATCGTCGGGTTTACTGAGTGACATGGCGACAAACAAAGAGGTATAACCACGTAACCAACACCGAGGCAGACGTGAAGCGTAATGGCGGCGGCGTATTGAAATACTGGCCATGAGTGTTTGAGGTTGAACGGACGTCACGTGACAGAATGCGCGGGCACGATGCGCAATAGGATTTAATTTCATGTCTGAGTGATGAAATGTCTGTTGCATTTGAGTGAGTTTACGACTGTCGGTGATATAATTTAACTCATGTGGTTACCAAATTATTTATTTGAACAATTTTTTTACAGAATTATATCTAACACCCTCAAGCGATGCATATGGAACCAAGCATGATTGTAGCATTAGGATTGCTTTTACTGACGGTCAGAATATGCGTGACTTGAAAGGGGGTCCTATAGTGAAGTCTAGCACAACGAATAAGATGTTTAGTCCAAAAGAAACCAGTTCTAATCAAGACTGGTGTGATAACTTCCACATATTTGGAGTAGAGTGGACCCCAGGTGAGCCAAAATTCTTATGTAGCATTTTTGCGATAATACAGAAATAAGCTGCCAAATATTCAAAAAAGTACGAAATATGTTTTTTAGTAGTATTCAAGATGTTAATCCAGACGTCTTCTTTTTTGTGATGACTCAAGGATTCCGATACTATGAAAAAGTGTAGACTAGAAAATTGAAGTGATGAGATATTCTTTTTTAGAAAAAATATGTATGTACGTAGACAGAGAAGAATACGGTGTGGTTTATCCCCCTGAACAGGGTTTCCTCAGTTTGATCGGTAGGTCAAGTTCGAGTTCATCTAGAATGGCTCCATTTGATCAGAAGGTTAGTGAAACATGTTCAACTTTTATCATTGACTAACATATTCTAAATGAAGATAGCTAACCTACTGCGCGCCCGAAAAGCTATCAGCCGAGATAAAATGAGATACAGTAGCGTCATCAATGACAATTTGTCACAGCTGTGTTTCTCTGTGATTCAGATCTAGCAAGGTAATATTTGCATCAAGACACAGCAATAGACGGAGATATTTTAGAGGGTGATCCTTGTTAAAAAATATGACAAAAAGTTTCTATAAGCATGGGCCCGAAAATGCAGATTTTTCAAGGTAGAGGGTGATACATTTTTTAACAATATCTTAAAAAAATATTTACTTGATTCTGAAATTACTTTTTGTATTACGAGGCTAATTTAGCCCTAAGTAGATTAAAATTATTAAGTCCAGTAGCATCCCGAGGGCACCATATTATTGGCAGAAAAATGTACGCCACTGCCTTTTTTGTAACTTTAATATTTAATGTTTTATTAAGCTTCCAAAAATACAACATCCATGCCAACTGTATTTTTTTCGTATCTCACTTCATTTTCGAGAAAAAAAATTAAAACCGTTTTCTTGCATGTCAGTGGACAAAACTGGCTTATTAATTGTTGCTAAAAGAATCACAAGTGCCTTGGAAAACAAAAAACCATTCCTGCATGGAGGATTGAGATTTACGCGTCAGTTCTTTTAGAAAAGAATCATGTTCTTTGCGAAATTTCTCCAAAAAGTTTCTGTTTCGGTGTTTGCGATGGAGAATTACACTTTTGAGGAAATGTGTAACTGTTATGCAGCGAGGTGTCTGTATGTAGAAGCGTTTCCCCGTCGGCAACTTCCATACAATTTGTAACAGTAAACATCTCTTTCAAATTTATTACCATGTACCTGAAAACTGTATGTGTATTTCCGAACACATGTTTATGGAAACTTTTTCCCATATTTTTTTAACAAGGTATCACCCTCTAAAATATCTCCGTCTGTTTTTCGAACACCCAGAATGCTATTTTTTGAAAAAAATGGCAGACTTTGGCGTCTAGGGCCTACTTCTATATAGAAAAAGCATAGTACTGTATCTCATTCCCACTTGATTTTACGTTTGCATTGCTATTTTTCGTACTCAATCCTAGATTCTTGTTGTATTGGTTCTTTTTTACACAAACTATCGTCAACAAATTTCCAATGAAAGTAACATTCATTTAATACCGATTTACTTGTTATATCTGTTACGACTGTCATTTAAACGTAAATACAAATATGTATACATATTTAAGTGGTTAAATACGCCTTGAAGGTTAAAGTGTATTTGGTAGATTGCTCATGACTCAATTATCTGTTGTGAATGGCGTTTTTAAAGCACCTATTGTACATTTTACTTCCTGTCGGCGTTAGACACCGCCAGGTCGCAAAAATATGATTTTTGATTACAGTTATATCATCTTTCAGATGTATATAACAGTAGGAGTTGGTGTGGGAGGACTAGTGTATCCTGATGCGTCGAACTACCCTTTAAAACCTTGGATAAATGGTGAAACACAAAGCGTCAAGAAATTTTACAATGCAAAGGATCATTGGTTAAAGACTTGGAGTGACAAATCTGTACTTGAAGTTGATTACATTAAAGTTTGGGCGTTATGAAAAAAAAACTGTCAGTAACACAATAATCAAATCCAAGCGAATAACCAAAATTTCTGTGTTATGTGCCGCGGTTATAATATGGTTCAAGATGACACACGGGTTGATGACGTCAGTTACACGAATCGCTTGAACGCGTTGGTTTTACCCACGGTTTTGTTGCAAGTTGTTTATTTTAGAAAAGCGCGTATATAATCTCTGATTATTTTTATTATCACTTAATAATCGATGCTTTTTCGTCTAAAACTGTATATGGAAAGTTTAAATAAGGAACCTTTCATAATATTCATGGGAGAAATGTTTTTTTCAGATTTTTTTTTAATGATGGAACCATGGCTTTGTAGCTATGATAACTTTCAATTCTCTAAAATTTTCCGCATGTCAAAGAAAACATTTATTGATTCAGCAGAAATGATGAAAAAAGAAATTAGCAAAACCGTATACAGGTGGATATCATCTAGTGAGTTTATATGGCCATATTTTAATATTCTTGTGGTATATGGCTACACAGGATACTTTGTTAAGCATAGGAACTACATTTAAAGTGTCCCCAACAACCGTAATGAGTATAACTAATAAGATGCTCCACTTTATGGTAAAACTGAAGTCAGCCTGTATCATTTTTCTCAAAAATGAAGCTGAAGTACAATAACAATATCCAATACCCGGCAAAATTCTAACTTGCCACATTTCAAATAATAACCAGAAATACAGGGTGGCCCATAAGTCCTTTGAGCTGGAAAAAAAGGAATAAAACCAAACTAGTTACATTATGAAGAATTATTATATTTTGTTATCATCTTTATTGAATGGGAATTATGTTTTAAAAATCACATCGTCTAAATGCAATCCATTACGATCACGGCACTCATATAAACGACGTCTAAAATTGTCGATGACTGCGCGGCAAGTCAACACTGTAATGCTTGCCATTTCTCTTCGGATATTTTCTTTCAGGACATCAACTGATCGCGGAGTGGTGTCGTACACTTTACTCTTGAGGTAGCCCCATAAAAAGAAGTCCATTGGGGTCAAATCTGGACTACGTGGTGGCCAGGAAATGTCTCCTCTTCGAGAAATTACTTTGCTGGGAAAAAGTTGACAGACGACGGGCATAGAAGTGTTGGAGGTGTGGGCAGTTGCTCCGTCCTGTTGAAACCAGGTCTGCGTATTATAGCCTGGAAAATTCTGCAACGCTGGTGTCAAAAACTCTTCTATCATTGCTACATACCGCTCCGAAGTAACAGTTAATGCGCGACCTCTGTCAACCTCAAAAAAATAAGGGCCTACGATGCCATGCGCTGACATAGCAGCCCAAACTGTAACTTTAGGACTGTGTAAGGGCTTCTGATGCTTACGCCTTGGATTTTCGGGGCTCCAATAACGGCAATTTTGTTTATTTACATGCCCGTTTAAATGGAAGTGAGCCTCGTCCGAGAACAATATATTATTGAGCGAAGAAAATCGATTCAACATTTCATTCGCAAAGTTTAGTCTCTGAATAGCGTCATTATCTTTTAATTCCTGCACTAACTGAATTTTGTAAGCGTGCAGACGTAAATCTTTCCTTAAAATCCGCTGTAAATATGTTCTGGGTACGTTTAGTGCACTGGAACGCTTACGAGTAGACTGGGTAGGATTTTGACGAACAGACTGTGCCACAATGTTGATGTTTTCTTCAATACGAGTTGTCCTTGGTCGACCCCACCGCTGTTTATCTAACGTCGAACCAGTCTCTTCGAACTTAGCAACCCAGTTCTTAATCGTTTGAGCTGTTGGACACTTTGTAAAATTGTGTAAATTGTGGTATTCTCGATATTTACGCCGCGCAATGGTTGCCGAATCATTATTTTGATAAAACGCGCGCACACAAAAAGCGCGATCCGCTCCAGTGAAACACTCCATGGCGACTGAATTCCCAGACACTGAAGATACTGCCCCCACCTCGCCCGCGCCGCTCACGCTCACCCGTTAAATTTTATTCAAATTTGAAATTTCAAAGGACTTATGGACCACCCTGTATAAAACTACTCTTGAGTTGGGTAAATACCACAATTTTGCGGTGATAACTATGACATATAACAGCTGATTCGTGACGTCACGGATCTTATGACCAAACTGATAACTACACTCGCTTGAACGGATTGGTAAATACCAACCCAAAATGGTAAATACTATTTCCATTTGGTTATCCGCTTGAATTTGATTTATATTTCCTATACGGCATTTTTCGTACCGCTATGTCATTATGGATTCGATGATAAACTACTTTGTCGGATCTTATAACCAGCGGCTGGACTGCTACTGCTAGGGTGTTCATGATTGCGACATTGAAACATTGTCATACTTGTGATGGTTGGTCACTATGCTGCCACTTTGTTGAAAAAAGGTGGTCAATAACGGAGAAAAAGGTCAGTATTTTCAAGCAACTCGTACAATTTCTTTGGCATCTGTCGTTTTGTCGAACGGTGAAAAAATCTCGAGAGCGTCATTCGTGGTCGCATGGTCTTAGCTTCGCGAGATTTTGCTGAATGAAAAATGTCGTTTACGGGATTCAAGGAGGCACTTTATAAGCTTGGTACGACATTTTAGCCACCTCTCATGCGGCATTGGCCGATCGACATCAGAGAACACCCCCCTAGGCAGGTACTGGATCTATAGAATGTCAAAACAAGTGTCAATATGACGCAGGTTGTCGGATTCACACTACTACTTCCCTTACACCAACCAGAGCAATTCGGCGTCCCAGCAGACCGAGATGTGAACATTTGTAATTTATGTTTGTCAACATACATACTGTATCACTTACAGCGCTAAGAGCTTGAAGCGAACTACGCTGAAAGCGTCACCCATATGACATAAGTGCAAAACGAAAGGGGTAACGATCTACATGGTTATTACGTGAATACAACCTAAAGGGTGTTCAGATAAGGACGCTCGAAAGTTAAAATGGAAAAAAAAGGAAAAAAATTTAAGTCAGCACTAAAAGTCTATATTGATCGTAAATAGCATTCGACGACATTATGTATGGAAGATTATATCGTTTAAATGGCCACCGCGACTGCGCAGTACAGCGTGCATTCGCATGGTCCAATTTTCGAGCACTTTTCCGCACATTTCAGCGTCTACCTGTCCGAGGACGCTAATGATGTTGGCCCTTAATGCTGCAATTGTTTGTGGCTTATCCGCATACACTTGAGACTTCACGTAGCCCCACAGGAAAAAGTCTAAAGGCGTTATATCGCACGATCTTGGTGGCCAGTGCACATCGCCGCCGCGCGAAATAATGAAACCGTTGAACTTTTAATGCAGTAAATCCAGCGTTGCGCGTGCGGTGTGGCACGTAGCGCCGTCCTGCTGGAACCAGATGTCTGTTAGATCCATATCGTCCAGTTGAGGCCACAGGAAATCATTAATCATGGCGCGATACCGATCTCCATTGACCGTAAGCGCGTTGCCCATAGCGTCCTCAAAAAAATATGGACCGATTACGCCGCCAGCCCAGAAACCGCACCATACAGTCACTTTAGCAGGATGCATAGCAATTGAGCAAGTCACTTCAGGATTTTGGTCAGCCCATATATGGCAATTCTGTTTATTGACATACCCATTCATCCAGAAATGCGCCTCGTCGCTGAAGATGACTTTTCGTGCAAATGCAGGGTCGACTTGCAACTGCTCTAGAGCCCATGCGGCAAATGTACGGCGCTGTCCATGGACTTGCGGTTTCAATTCTTGCGTCAATTGAATTTTGTACGCGTGCAATTTCAAGTCTCGACGCATAATTGTCCATGTTGAGGTCTTTGGAAGGGCAAGTTCTTGTGCACGTCGCCGCAATGACTGATTCGGGTCTTGACGCACGCTCTCTCGCACAGCAGCAATATTCTCGATTGTTCTTACTGTTCGTTGCCGTACGGGTGTTGTTTGGTCTGCCACTGAGCCAGTTCTCTCAAATTTATTGAGCAGACGTCGAATAGTGGACTCAGCAGGACGGCCATGCGCACCATAAATTGGACGCAATGCGCGGAACGTTTCACGAACCGAACATCTGTTTTGATGATAAATTTTCACAATTTCCACGCGTTGTTGAATCGTGTACTGCTCCATGATTAAATGTCAAGACTAACTTAATAACCTCACAAAATTTGACAGCTGTATCCCCACCGGTTTGGGCGCGCGCGCCGTTCAAACATCGAGCGTCCCTATCTGAACACCCTTTATAAAACGTCAAAAAAAAAACGACCAAATATCAACTTGTTGCCTAGATAGTGTAAATAGTTCATTCCGCGTTTGCTCGCTATGAGCGCTGTAAGCGTCATCAAAAGCGTCCATCTATGGAGGGATGACTCGACGACACGATACGCTGAATGACCATGCTGCAAGCTGCAAGTCAGTCCTCCAGCATGCTTTACTGGTTGCAGAAGACCCAGAAAGTCTGTAGAGAATACTCTGAGAACATGCGTGGTTGAGTGGCAGAGTAGCAAGGCCACATCTGGAGGATTGTCTGTATTTGTCTGCATGTGTATAAAATTAGTGATACTTGCTATGTGAGAAGATTATTACTGAATATGCTGCCCATGAAATATATCTATGCCAGACGGGTTATTTGGGTTGTTCTTTCTGAAGATAGGTTATGTACAATGTTGACGCATTACATACAAAGCACTTTCGAACTGATTCACATCTAGGCGCTGATTTGTATCTTTCATTTGAAATCGTAAAATAAATTTCTATAAAATTTAAATGACTCGGAATAAAAATTGATGTGAAACATTTAAGTTTCAGAAATTTTCGTGTATGATCCATATTTTTTTATATATTTCACCGACCAGGGATTTTCTTGTATTACAATTCCATGTTGAATAAGAAAAGGCGGATCCATAACTGATGTTTAGCTTCGCATACATCTCAAGTAAGTGTATTTGAGACAAGAAACCAATGGAATTATCATCGACACAGATTATTACTACACAAATCCTCTCAATGCACGTATGCATTGCCGTTCATCAGAGCCAAACATTGGTAGCTGAAGCATCATGACGTTTAGGCAACACGTACAGCTACTGAACGAATGAACTACAAATGTACAACAGCTAGTGCTAAGTTGACATCTTGTGGACAAAACCTACATCATATCACAAAAAACCTATACAATGTCAATAAAAATTCGACATGATGTCATCTTTCAAGATAGGGTAAGTCGAGGAAAGATGGCCATAGAGGACAGACGGCCCAGTCTTTTTATTTCGCTCGGCTTTCTGATAGGTGGCGCACATTGTACATTACTGTAGTCAGCTGCATCGTATGGGTCGGTTGTGGTGGCGTTGTGGGCAAAAACAAGATAAAAACGTAAGTAAAAGGATAATATAAAATAAGCATTATGCAAAAATTTTGTGTTATGTTAATTAAACTGTAATTCTGACGGAAATACCGCGTATACATTTTTATCCACGGTCGCGTGGATTTTAGTAAACACGGTGGCCATCTATCCTATACGATAAGGCTTAAACATAATAATGATATAAAAGGGAAGCTGGGCCCTGATTCTTTGTTGGGTACTTCCAATGAGATGAGGTTGGTTAGACATATCAAAAATATGAAGAAAAGCGGATTTGCGTTAACCAGACAAGATGTGCGCAGGCTTGCTTACGAATTCACCAATCAATTGGGATTTAGGCACAAATTTAACCGTAACACCGAAATTGCTGGACACGTCTGGCTACAATCATTTCTGAGGCGAAACCCCACAATTACTATTAGGAAATCCGAAGGTCCTTCTCTACCAAGAGGAAAATCAGTTATTTGACAAACCGATGAATATATTTAATATGGATGAATCAGGTCTACAGCTGAACAATCGCCCCGATAGAATTTTAGCTGAAAAAGGTTCAAAAAGTATTTCCGCCATCACCTCTTCTGAGAAGGTAGAAACCATTACCTTATTAGCCTGCTGCAATGCGGAAGGCACATTCTTGCCTCCAGCAGTCATTATGGAGGGTAAGAATATAAAAAAAGAATTTGAAGACCACTTACCCCCTGGGAGTAAGCTCTTTATGTCACCGAAGTCAGGATACATGAATTCACAAGTTTGTCTGTCTTGGTTGAAGGAACACTTTACTCCCAGAAAACCAGAAGGAAAGACACTTCTATTACTAGATGGGCATACATCTCATTCTACCTCTGTTGCTGGAGTATGCGAAAGAAAATGACATAATTTTGCTATGTTTTCCTAGTCATTGCACCCATTTCTTACAGCCATTAGATAGGGCTGTATTCAAGTCTGTTAAAAATGCGTTTTATTCAAACTGCAGACTTTGATTGAAGCGTCATCCTGGCAGGCGTATAACACGATACCAGTTTGGAGAATTATTATCTGACACCTAGGGAAAATCTGCAACTATTAATAATGCTGTTAGTGCTTTCAGAAGTACCGGTATCTCCACACATAATCCAGATGCCATACCGGACTACACTTTTGCTATAGCGGATGTTCAAATTGAAACATCAGACGTGGCAGTTCAAATTGGAACTCAAAACTCATCCGACGCTCTAAATAAAACCTTACAAAATATTGGTGATGACCAAGTTGATGAGCCAGCTTTGATAAATGAAGACAACGATAATAGTTCAACCGCTATTAAAAACCTTGCCGAGAATAACATTCAACCAGAAGGGACTTGTCAAAATCTGGAAACAGAAGTAACCCCTATCAGTAAAATGCTGGCAGATATATCGCCCGTCCCTGAATTGAGGGTTGAAGCTGCAAAAGGACGGTCTATATCAGTTGCTTCAGAGTTGACTTGTACATCAAACATTGAGTCCTGTCGGGAGAAGTTCAAAAAGAGAAAAGTAGGAAAAGGCGAGGAACAAAAAGAAACCAAGAAAAAATAAACTGATGATAAACCTAAAGTCAGTAGAACCAAGGAAAGAAAGATTAACATCTGTTTTACAGAGTTTGACGAAGAACCCCTCCCTAATCTTTTGAGAATAGAAAACAAAAAAAGAGAAAAAAAACAACCTGAATGACAAAGACATCGACGTTGTGGACATCTGCTTAGTCTGCCAGGAATTTGGTGAAACTTGGTATAGGTGCATGGGATCACAAATTATGCAGCGGGCAAATTTTATTTGTGATTTGTGTTCTTCTAATATTGCAAAGTAAACTGCTCTTAGTTTGTAAAAAACAGGCATGCGGCATTTTGGGTGGGTTCCCATTTTATTTTTTTATCGTTTATGTAAGAATAAAGTGTTCTATGCGTCTAATATGACCTAAGTATTTTATTTTCCTGCGAAAAAATAAATTAAATCTACGTGGCCATCTCACCTTAACGGTATGGTTATCTCTCCTACAGACTGTAGGAGAGATAACCAAATGCCACTTTTTATGACATGAGAATTATTGAAATAACTATTCTGCTGCTCGCATTGAATTTTAAAGGTGATTTCAAAGGTGACCTACACCTGAAGGAGTTATTCTATACCAAATTTCAAGTTTGTACTTTCCATCTATCAAACAATATAACCAATAATAAAAAGTATGGCCTCCATTCCTCGACTTACCCTACGTAATACCTCTGCTGATATCCACAATTGATACTTCAGAGCTAGCTATCATTCACTTCATACCATATTCACCTGTAGCAGCTGTGTGTGTTGCTTAAACGGATATTTGCGCCATTGGCTGTGACTCTGATGTGATGTAACATCTGCTTCAGAGATGACACTAGCGGAGACCGCTCAAAGCTTCTACAGCCTTAGATGTAAGTTCTATACGTCGTTGTGCCGCTGCTCCACAGGTAGCGCTCACACCAAGAACGCTAGCGACTTGCTAGTAAACAAGTGACGAGTATGACGATCTGATCGCTATCATAGCGATTATTTTGCATAATACGCGCCTGGTTGAAACACACTGAAGTCAATGTCACTTGCATTTTTCCATATTTTCATTTATAATGTGATAATGTATTTGTACGTTACTACCGCTGCAAGCAATCATTGTACAGTATAGGAGCAATAGGCAACCATAAAAAACAACTAATTTTGGAACATAGTTTTGGATTAAATTCTTAGTATCTTGAAAAAGTACATATATGAACACATAACAATGTAAACTAATTATTTATTTGACTTTTGTTATAGTCTCTTGATTTTTCAGTCCATAATGTTCGCTCCTCGACGAGTCCTCATCCGCCTTGCACAACGCACAATTTTTCGACTTCAACTGCGTGTACAGCGCCACCCTTTCTCTAGATAACAACACCTTCTCCTCAGCTATTTTCTTTTCCCTACTGCTCAGTAAGGCCATTTGGTTTTGTAGTTCTTGTAATCTCTCCTTATAAAGAATCTCCATCCTCTTCGCTTCCATCAATATCTTTTTGTCTTCTTTCAACTTTGTCTGTGCATCTTGCATCAGGAATTCTAGCTCCACTTCTTTCTCTTCGATTTCCCTCTCTCGCTCTAATAGGTCCCGCTTCAAAGTGTCAAGTTCGTTTCTCTGTCTTTGCAGCTGAGCTCTTTCGTTGTTTACTCTATCTGTCAGCTCCTTTGCTGTTTGTATTGCTGATTCTGCCTCTGCTTTCATTCTTTCTATCTCGTAGGTGTTTGTCAGTTTGCACGATGTTTCAAATCTAGATCGGTCTTTTTGCAGTTGTAGTTTCTCCTCTGTCAGTTGCATCATGGATTTTTCTTGATCGGCTAATAAAGATTCCTTCAAAGTCTGAAAAAATCGAAAAATGTAAGTCAAGTAGAATCCGTACGATTTTAAGCAATCAAACCTTCTAGACTGATAAAACGCAATGCTTTTGCGGCAATAGCTGTAAAATCAAACACGACAGCACAAGTGCCATCTATTACCAGAATCGGTATTTGTGTGAGTGAATACCAGCTATTTGTTTAGAGTGTAATTTCTGTGTCCACTGGCACAATAAACGAAAGCAGAGCAGAGTATCCTCTGCCGGGGGCCACAGAGTACTACCAGATGCGTCAGCTTGTCCTAAATCAAGTTCTATGTTGAGTTCTGTCAACGACAACTTGAGTTCTACGCGTTTGTTAGGATCTCCGTTGCTGTCAACTGTGACACTTAGGGATAATCCATTTTCTCACTTCTACTGTTGTTGATGGCTATGTTGAATACAGGGTGGCCAATATATATAACTGACTGATTTATATTGCGCGCCATTTTTGATACACGCATTTCGTAGAAGTTGTTTAAAGCACATGTGTCCAGTTCATCATGGATCGATACACGATCCCACAACGCGACCGTATTGTTAAAGCGTTTTACTTGAATAATGAGTCGATTATTGCAACGATTCGGAAGCTACGGCAAAATTTCGGTCGAAATAATGTACCCAGTGCCAGCACCATTCGTCAGTTGATGCGGAAATTTGAACAAACAGGTGAAGTTAAAGACTTGCTAAGGTCGGGTCGTGTTCGAACTGCTCGTACTCGAAAACATCGAGAGAGTTCGTGAAAGTGTAGTGGAGTGCCCTGAGATGTCTACCAGACATCGTTCTCAAGAACAGTTTGGTGCGGTGTTTGGTATGGAGGTGTCGTTGGACCTTGGTTCTTTGAGGACGCTGCAGGTAATTCTCTTACTGTCACTGGCGAGCGCTACCGTGATATGGTGCAAAACTTTCTGCTCAAGTTTACGCGGCTTTTAGAGGCGGACATTTGTCTGATATTTTTCAAACATAACTTCTAAGTTTCAATAAAAGATTAATATGAAAAAATGGACATATTTTATTCCATTTCACAAATGTTTTAGATACAAACCAGTCAGTTACATATCGGCCACACAGTATAAAGGGATCTCCAAAAATTATGTTGCCTAAATGCATGTGGGTAAATGATAGAACTTTTGATTCTGCAGTTTAACATATGACATTCATGACGTCAGACTAATGAAGCGTAACCGACCGTGGGTAAAATTTCTCGGGACGCCCATTCAATCAGGTAGGGAACACGCCATACAGCTGTCGCATCTGTATAATATGTCCTGGATGCTTAGGCATATCCATATATGACGTTCGTGGTCCTTGCTAGACCATTGGCGTTCTGCTTTGATCGGACGGATGAAAGCAGCATTATTAGTTTTCATTGGCAAGCTAAACCCATTTACTATGTCGCCAAAATCGACGGCATCAGGCATCACCGTTTTCTATAAGTACATATCGTCGGCTTAATATGCAAAGCACACAAGTCCCATACCACTGATTTTAGAGGAGATGGAAAAAACTATCCCATTGTCTGAAGTGTTTATATTTTATATCTATGATGATCAAAGCAAATTAGTCCGAACGATAAAATCACATAACTCCGTAGTTTCCGTTTACAAGACAATTAGTCACTATCCAACATCTAATTTAATATAATCCTGATTCAACATGGTACTGTTACCTTATTCTACTGAATCAGAGTTTTACTCCATGCTAAACATGCACAAGTATCAAATACTACCGCCAACAACAGACTGCATACCAAAACACTGAACTTTTAAACTTGTATGGACTCGTGTGATGTTATTGTCGGTCAGAGCAAGGGCAAGTGTTATGTGGAATTCTTGACGCCGAACATGTCGTTTACGCATTTTTTGCGAGTTATGAGGAATTCTTCGGACATGCGCGACACATAGTATCAAATAAAGATTCCAATATCTCATTTTCTTCAAAAAGTGGACTTATGTGATTTGCATATTAAGCTGACGGCTTGCATTGCTTAATACTGTCAGAAATGTCATATTTGCTTATCACTTCGAACGTGTTCTTGGGACCATGAATAGATAATCTATCCTAATGGGCTACAAAATAGTTGTAGTCACCGTTCTTGGCGGGTCAAAGTAAGACTACCACTATCCCTTTATATATTTCCATCTCCCTCATACATAAACATGCAACCTACCCCTGTGTGTGAACGTTTGGTCAGTAAGCTCAAAGACATACGTTTTTTAGTTGTGTGTCTCCATCTCGAAAACTTTGTCGTTACGCATGGATGCCCTTCAATCATATTTAACAATGTGACAACTTGACATCGACGTGCAATTTAAGGTGTCCTGTTATCAGTCTTCAATATAAAATTGCACAATGACCGGAAATACAATCAATGGGGAAGGTCGACAGCTCGTTTTAAATTTTAGAGTATGTCCAGGAAGAGAATGAAAACAGCGGTGTCCTTAATGCGCACTGGAGAGAGTAGCAGATGCGCTGAAGATTAAAATCCCCCCATGGTATGGAGACTCGAACTGTTTACTTATTTCATAAGGCGTTGATAACGTTACCGCCAAGAACAGTGACTACAACTATATTTTGTAACACACTAGCTTTACCCTGCGCACGTTGCTACGCCACCAACTTTCGTTCCAATTCAAATCAGCATGAATTGTTATGGCAATATATGAAATTCATTGGAATGACAGTGGCGCTAACTGTCGAAAATTGGTCGTACCTACTCAGAAACCTTTGTGGGCTCATGCACAAGAACTTTGCTAAAGATCATCATATGATTAAATGCATAGTCTACGATTCTACAAAGCACATACAGACAAACATTCAGTTTTATATATATATATATAGATTGGATTATTGGGAATGTTGTAAAAGTTTTACAGGACTTTTTTCAGAATCAACTTCGTTTGAAATTATAAAACAAAAGTGCGGTGAAACAGCAACAAAAGAATTAAATACAAATCAAGATAACTTCTATTTGGTCATTTGATAAAAGAATTTCACACAAGAATAATCAAGGTTGTCGCAGAGCGATGCAAATGTGTTACCACCTCAAGGTTGCTACAAGCTCTTTTGTAACAAATGAGCAAACCTAGCACAAGCAAAACAATCAGCATAAGCTAATGTCAGAGTTCGTTATTGCAATAAGTATGTGCTAACCTCGTTTTTTAAAGCCGATTTCAAGATAATCAGTTCGTTTTACCCATATGTACGTTGTATCTTTTAACCTAGTCTTAGCCTGGAGACAGTGAGGATTGGATATCGCGGTTTATTTCGGAGCTTTATAACTCATTTTATGACTTTAGAGCATGCGTTATGCAATTATCTTTACACAAACCCTACGTTGTTTCAATATTGGTTCCAACTTTAAGAAGGCCGTGTATTTGATATTAATATAGCACCTTCAGCTGTTCTCTTTCCCTCTCCATAATAGTCCTGTTATATTCAGCCTCCCTTTCAATGGCAGCTGCTCTAGCTGTCAACGTAGCAGAAGCTTGTTGAAGAACCCATCTGTCTTCGGAAGCATTGGCCCTTTGTTCAGCCAATTTCAGTTCCAGGTTTCTCACAAGTGCCATCATCTGAGATCTCTCCTTTTCCGTTGATTCTCTACTCTTCTCCAAAGCGTTCCTCATAACTACAATCAGATGAAGGCTCATTTGGTAAAGTCTGTAACTGAGCAACGTGTTAGACAAGTTGAGTATATCTATCAGCGTGTCTACTGTTTGGACAATAATAATATGTTGGTAGTCATGATCGCGATAGCAGGCATTTTTCTTAGGAGGAACAGACCATCGGCAAGAGACAACTTTTTGTGACAGTGTACCGGCCCCAAACACTTTTTGAAAATCGAGGGGTAGAGAACTTTCAAATACTAAAAATCCTCAAAATTTATGCTGAATATGCAAAACCTAAGGTCCGGCCTGATTTCCAGGGGAGGCCACCTCCCCCTGGGCTCTCTCTGCAGACGCCCATGGTAATTATACTTTAGGTCCAGTCCGAACACATCACTTTGTTTATTTACTTTGTAGTCCGGCCCTGGAGTACTAGCCGCACACCAAGTTAAAAGACGCGCTCCGGTCTTGCACGTTGAGTCATTCGGTTTTTGGTGTTACAGCCGTACGGTCGCCCGGCTTGTTTGTGCGTTAGGAAACACGTAAAATACGCGATTCCTTTTCAAATCGGTTTAGTGCTTGGTGAGTAGGTTGGTAAGTATGTACAACAATGGGTTGTTTTGTTGCTCATCTAGAGTAGCACGTTATATATAATATAAGATATACTTAGCAGAAAACCATGGAAGAAAAACCTGGCGGCAGGGACGGGGATTTGGAGGTTAACTCTCCCAGTTCCTTGAGGAGTCTTATCAGGGAAATTTTACACCAGGAACTTGAGGGTAGAAGCAGCAGGTCGAGGTCTCGTGCCGATTCGCCCCATTACTTTAGGCGTTCTCGTTCTCGGCTGAGCCGTAGACGTTCAAGGTCCAGGGATGTTCCGACATGCACAATTGTGCATATTATGCACAATTTTACCAACATATGCACAACATGCACCCCCCACACAAAATATGCACAATCGCCAATAAATAAAGTGCATTTTTTATACAAAACTGGAAATACATTTTCTTAACAGCTTCACGAACATTAAAAAGGTTCCACGTCAATGGTTCCATGAAATTTCAGTTTTTTTAAATTGGCGGCTGCGCCAGAAAATTAGTATACATATATCATATATGCACATTTTTAAAGAAATATGCACAATTTTTATTGACATCTTTGCACAATTCAAAATCTTGGTTAAAAATAATTTTTCCCCTACAGAAACATCGCTAGTAAGATTAGCTATAAACGATTTGTTAAGGTCCAGAGCCATACTCAAATCTGAGTCAAGGCCCGAACAATTTATCTCTCCATGTTTCCTAGCAGATAAATCTAGCGGTGGAAAAAGGTTTATTTTAAATCTAAAACAATTAAATGAATATGTGGAATGTCCGCATTTTAAAATGGAGGACCTACGAACGGCTATTAAAGTGACTCACAAAAACGTGTATATGTGCACAATTGACTTGAAAGACGCATACTTTTTGGTATGTTCACAATGACCATCAACCATGCCTTAAATTTCAATTTGAAGGTCAATTGTACCAATTTACCTACTTACCGTTCGGGTTATGTACAGCTCCGTTATGCTTCACAAAACTCATGAAGCCAGTCGTTTCTATTCTCCGCACTTTAGGCATCTCTACAGTCAATTACCTAGACGATTTCCTAATATTCGAAGATTCATATGAATCCTGTCTCAAACATGTCAACACAACCATTTGTCTTTTAAAATCGTTAGGTCTTATAATCAATAAAAACAAAAGCATCCTAGTACCTACCACTTACATAAAATTTCAAGGCTTTATGATAGTGTCCATTTAAAAATAGAACTTCCTGACGAAAAGAAGCCTAGCCCTGAAAGCATAAAGCCAGATACTTTTGGTGGACAAATCATATTTCAAAAGCCTTCAATGACATCAGGTATGATTCCTTTCATATAACAATTTTTACCGACGCATCACTTACAGGATGGGGTGCTGGTTGTGGCCATGACAGAACCCATGGATTCTGGTCTGACTCTCAAAAACGGTTACATATAAATAATTTGGAGTTATGGGCTATTTTGTACGGGATTCAGTGCTATGCCAAAAAATTGAAAAACTGCAATATTCTAATTAGTTGTGACAGCACGACAGCTGTTTCATACATCAACAGAATGGGGAGTGTTCAATTCCCAGACCTCTGTTCGTTGTCAAAACAAATTTGGCAATGGTGTGAGCAAAGGAACCTCTGGCTCTTCGCTTCATACATTCCTTCGAAGGATAATGTTATAGCAGGCACCGAGTCCAGGTGTTCGAATTTGGAAACGGAATGGTCATTATGTCAAACCGCCTTCGACCGTTTAACCACCGTTTTCGGAAACCTAGACATTGATCCTTTTGCTTCCCATACAAATGCTAAATGCAAGTTATATGTATCCTGGCATAGAGATCCAGGATCTGCATATATTGACGCGTGTACGATTCCCTGGAATCGATTTTATTTTTACGCATTTCCACATTACAACAATATAACGGTTCGTATAAATTATGGTGGGGTTATTGCTTCAGTAATGACATTTCGCTTTTTAATACCACAATCAAAGAAGTGGTGTCATTCTTGCAAGAATTGACAAATAATCAAAACCTTACATATGGTACTTTTAACTCGCATACATCTGCCCTTTCATTAATTTGCTCAAAGGATTTAGCCTCTAATCCGATAATTAAACGCTTCGAAAAAGGCGTCTCTCGCTTACGGCGTTCACGACCAAAGTATACTGCCACCTGGGACCCTATACCCCTTCTAAATTATTTAGAGAAGTTATCATCACCGCTTAGTCTTCAAACTCTGTCACAGAAATTAACGACGTTATTAGCCCTGATAACAGGAGAAAAACTCCAGACGATATCCTTATACGTCTCTCAAGTATAATCCATGGTCACAGTGAATCAACTATTAATATATCGGATCCAATTAAAACCAGTAGAGTCGGAAAACCTCAACCCACTCTGCACATCCCGATTTTTCAACAAAACCCCTTTCTTTGCGTGGCCACAATCCTGAAAGAATACATTGACAGAACAGCTTCTTTAAGAGAACCCAATAACGATTTCCTATTTGTGACAGGGAAAAACCGCATGGCAGGGCGTCTAAAGACACTTTAAGCAGATGGGTAAAACAGACCCTTGCCTCTGCAGGAGTAGACACAACACTTTTTACGCCTCATTCAGTAAGGCATGCGGCGACTTCTGAGGCGTTAAGAAAAGGCGTTTCCGTAGATAACATATGAAAACAGTTGGTTGGACGCAACGTTCCACGTTTGCAAGATTTTATAATCGTCCTCTACAACCAAACAATGAGTTTGCAAATGCAATCCTAGATATAAAATTGGTCTGATTAGTTAAGTTCTAATACTCTTAAGAGTTTGTTACATGTTTCCTGTGTTTCAGTTGTTTCTCAAATCAACCTTATCTTTAGGTTACAATTTGAGAACTTATTTTATGTTTGTTACATAGGAATACTAAATATATGGTTTTGTTGTTTCTGAACACTTTGATTCCACTTTATAACACCATCAGATCGCTCGCAACTGAGTTCTATCTTTAAACATCTACAAAGTAAATAAACAAAGTGATGTCTTTGGACTGGACCTAAAGTATAATTAATCGATCAAACGAACTTACCTTAAGTGAAGTTCGATCGTAATTATACGAGGGTCCAGTCCGAAGACATCACTCCCACCCCTTTTTTCAACCCTCCCAAGTTGTGTAGCAAGTACCATTTCTTTTAACAAATGACTCAACGTGCAAGACCGGAGCGCGACGGGACGGGAGCGGGGATCTCTTCTCTTTTAACTTGGTGTGCGGCTAGTACTCCAGGGCCGGACTACAAAGTAAATAAACAAAGTGATGTCTTCGGACTGGACCCTCGTATAACTACGATCGAACTTCACTTAAGATTAGTTCGTTTGATCGATTAATCTTAATCGTCACCGTAAAGACTGCCTCAGATTACGAATTTCCTTCAGTGTTAATAATTGAATTTAAGAAGCTGTCAAAATATCGTGAACGACCTCTTACTTTATAAGGAGTCGGAGACTTGGCTGAATCTTGATGATACTTACGTATTATCTCCTTTTCCTTAGCTTCAATTGTGCTTTCCCTGGATTTAGCCAGAACATCATAGTTTTGAGAAACCTTTTCACCCAAATTCTGTAAAAATTGAGCGTTTGTTGCCAGTGTCTCCAAGCTACTCTCTAACTTCTTTGAGTACGTTTCGCTGCTACCCAACACAGATGTCTCTTGCTGTTTCATCTGCTTTATGTACTCGACCTGGATGGAGTGCTCCAGTTTCAACTCTTCAATTATTCTGTTGTGGCTATCTTTTAAGAGTGTCACCTCTTCTTTATGCTGCTCTTCAACAGCTTTTAGTTTATTTTTGTAGAAGTCTATTTCTTCTTCGAATTTTTGTTTAACGTTTTTCAACTTATCGTCAAACATTTCAGACAAACTCGTCATGTTGGTCTTCAGTTTCTCTTCCATAGTGTTTGATGCATGTTCCAGAATATCCAGCTGCTTTCTGAAAAAGTGTTTTATTGAGTATTAGAAGGAACGTATGTGGCATTGGTAAGAACAACATCATATTCTCACTTGTATGATTCTTCCATCAGGATCATCTCTTCATCGTGTCTTTGCTTGATTGAATTTATCAGATTTTTCATCTCCTCAGACTTTTCTTCATGGATGCCACTTTGAGATGAGTTTTCTCCTTGTCCTGGGTTAGACAGAGAGCTCGACAGCAGCATTTGTATTTGATTGTTGATTCTCTCTTGTTGAAGCCTTACGTTATTTTCAGTCATTTGTTGCTTCATGATATATTCTTCTAACAAACCATGTAACTGTAAAGGTATACGTCGAAAAATATTTTCCTTGTCATGAGACAGAAATGAGGAATTTGAAATGCTAAAGTTGTCATTTAAACGATGAAATAAAAAGTAGTTTTGAGATAAGGTATTTTGGATCATTGATGACAATTTTGAAAGATTTTCAGACAGTTTTGAAATGCACCATAATATTACCTGTCTCTCTTGTTTGGAGAGTATATCTTTCTGTTGCTCTCTAATCTCGTTCAAGGACTCTTCATACTTCTTCAGTTGCAATGAGACCAACAAGAACGATTCTTGAGCATGAAGCGACGAGTACGCATTTTGGATATCCAAGTTGATATGCTGAGGGTTGATTGTAGCGACGGTACTAGTTTTGCTGATACTCTTTGTGGGTTCTTTTGAATCTTCAATGTCTTTCTTGTCGGTCTTCAGATCAATTGTGCCATCAGTTGTTGTTTTGGTTGTCAATGAAGTGTCTGATTTGTTTACGCTGGGGAGTGGAGCTCCTAGCCAGTCTGGGAAGCCTGAAGTCAAAATTAAATCAAGTAGATTGATTTGTTATTAATAAATAATTTTAAGGATCTGTATTCAAAATTCTGGAAAACTGCTTAATTGACAGAAGTCAAAAAACCAAAATTGGATCTCCGTTATCGAGCTCATAAAATATTTCTGTTGGTGTACCACAAGGTAGTAAACTAGGTCCACTACTACTTATTTGATACATTAATGATATTCGTACCTAAAACAAAATGTATGCTAATAGGGAAATACCTAAATGATAATATTATCACAGTTAGGATAAATGGTAAAATAATTGAAAGTGTTGAATCAATTAAATATTTAGGAACAAATATTGAAAGTAAATTAAAGTTAGAGGGTCACTATGTATACATTATTTCAAAAATCACAAATTACTTTCATAGTCTTAGTACATATTCAAAAAAAAAAAATTGTTTATAATACAATTATTCTACCGCGTAGTTCAACTATCTTTATTCTCGAAATTACAAGTCCTGCAAAATAAAGCTATGAGGATAATATTGAATAGAAAAATGTTACAGGAATTGCAATGGTTGAATATAAAAAATTTCAAATAATATTCATATTTTTATATTTAAAATAAAAAATCATATTTTGCCATAACATTTAGAACACTACATATAATTGAATAATCAATAATTACCACAATTATTATTCAAGAGGAAATATAGGTGTTCATTAAAAAAATTGCAATAGTAATATGTATAACTGGCAAATCAACATTTCAGAATGGATTACGTGGATTTAATAAACTAAATAATGATATAAAGTCTATTTGTAATTTACAGATTTTTAAAAGAAAATTAAAGGAATATTTCGTGGACAGTGAAAATTCTTATAAATGCAAATTTTGTTTTTCTAAATATATGTACGTTATGTAATTGTTGTAGTTTTTTAAAAAAAGATCGTAATTGATTAGCGAACAGAGATACATACTGACAAATCGACGGTAATGGTTTTTCGAGATGTAGGTACATATATAAACATAAAAAAAATCAAATTTCATTTTCGAAACTTTTTGTAACTACAAAACTTCCTCGCCAGTAGGCCTGGGAAGTAAAAAATGGACAGCGAGCTTGAAAAGAGAGGCTTTTATACTTTTGGTTTTCTGGTTCTACCGCGGCTGCCCTGCCTCTTCAAAGATTTGCGTTATGTGTGATGAATCATAATAAGCAAAACAGGAGACATGGTGAAAGGAAGCGTTAAGAAGGAATACCTTTTTCCGAAGCACCTTTAATTTGTACTTCTTCAGCCTGCTTAGAAGATATGATGTCTTTCTTCTCAACTTTATCTTTAGTATAGAAATCGCCAGATTGGTAGTCATCTCCAAACAATCCTAACGCATCTTCAATACCTGTAGATGACCCTCTTCTCATTCTCCTTCTATCTCTGGAGACGTTTGTTAGAATTCCTGTATCTCCAGAAGGCTTGGATGCCATGCTGAATACCTTAAAAATATACATCAAAAGTAATCAGAGAATCTTGGATGTTCAGACAAGGAAGTCAAAACGGAAGAGTGTAGCCATAACACATCGTACGCCACTGTAACGTGACGTGTCTTTGTATCGGCAACGCCGCACAGTAATACGAATTGCGAATGCACATTTATCAAGAACAATAATCTAAATTGTCATCAGATATCACTGTTAGGGCAGTTGAGTGGATTTGTATGAACTAAAACTAAACCTTTAACAATGACAACAATTTACTGTGTAAACGTGCAATAAATTTTGTTTACCACGAAAGAATTTTACAGACGAAATCATTGTTGACGATTGTATTTATATTATTATTGTTTTGACACCTTGAAAGTCCTTTGCTACTTGATAAAGTGGAGTATTTGGGAATTTGTGGGACCCTATCATGTATCGGCAGCATCTCAGTCCTACGCACTGTCCTATGCTACAGATATTGCGTTGACCTTACCTAACACAGTGTTGCCGGATGTAAAGGAAATTCTCAGTTATGCTATGTCTGAATGAATTAAATATGGTAATATAACGTAGTAAACAGTGAAAAGAAATCTGTTGCACACATCGCTGGAGAAGCGCATAATAATTCTCGCACATTATATTATCCCTTGGCGCTGTGCAGCTCAGGATGTGAAAATGGTCAGCCAATAATGACATACTTCTCCATCTCCATCAAGCTCAGTAATATTACTTGAGCTTCCAAACTTTCTCTAAAAGTACTATTGAATATAGAGGGTGATAAGGATACTTTATCGCCCTGGGGCATTAAGGAGTTCGTTGACTGAAAGATGAGACTTAAGGCCTGAAAAACCTATTTAGAAAGTGCGCTGTACCGGCCAGAAGTAGATAAACAATTTTTGAAATAGGATATCACAAACTGATTTAACGTCATGTGTCACTTTTTTCAGCAGCCTGTCTGGAGGAGTATCCCTAATACTTTTTCCCTAATTGTTTCATGGTGTGTATAGAGATGACTGAAAAACAATGTTATCTGTCTCTTTGTTGCCAAAAATGCAATTTTTGTGCATTTTCATGCATTTTTTCTTCAACCATAACTTTTGAACAACTAATAGTACAACGCAAAAACTGTATGTGAATATTCCACTTTTATGGACGTATCAAGCGGGTTATTACTTATTGTCTTATCACTTTCTCTCTGCATAAAATATTTGCTTTTCTTGAAAACTCAAATTACTGCTACAATTTCAAATCTGGGAAACATCGCTGATTGGAGAGTCACACGATTGGGATAAACACCATCTAATTTGAAAGTCAAGTATTTAAGAAGTCTCCTCTGTACACTTTCAATTTCATTAGTATAGATTTGGTAATATTGATGCCATACACTAGATGCATATTCCAGCTTAGAACGCACCAAGATGCAGTATAAACCCTTCAGTACCGTTTCACTACCAAACAATTTACAGTTTCTTATAAAAAAAACGAGACTTTTTATAGCGGATGATACTATTGTACTAATATGACCTGTAAATTCTAATTTAACATCAAACAACACACCTAGATCTCTTACTTCTGAACAACGCATCAAACTGACACCGTCCAGTGTGGAATCAAAAACTATTGGATTCGTTTTCCTGGTAAAAGGACAGGTTTTGCATTTGCTAACATTCAAAAATAATTTATTAGTTGCACACCATTCAAATATATGATTTAGGTCAGCTTGAAAGATAAGACCGTCATCAATGCTGTTAATCTGAGCATATATTTTTAAATCATCGGCAAACAATAGAGAAAGACAGGTTAAGCAGTTAGGGAGGTCATTGATAAAGTAAAGAAAGAGAAGAGGGCCTAAATTTGAGCCCTGCGGTACACCGGATGAGGCCGAGTAAGGTGAAGATTTGAAACCATTGTAAGGAACGTACTGATTTCTATCATGCAAGTTAAAAGAAATGAAATCTAATAAATGATTGCTAAAACTAAAATGCTGAAGTTTACCTATGATTCTTTGGTGACTAATCTTATCGAAGGCCTTTGAAAAATCCGTATAGACCACAGCCATCTGAACCCTATTATCTAAGACCTCTGCAAATTCCAGGGTGATTTCGATTGAGTTAGAAATAGTAGAGCAATTATGCATAAGTCCATGTTGCGTCTCAGATATCAGATTCAAGGTCAAAGGATAGATGTATTTGTATACAGATATCTCAAATGCATACAATTTTTAGAGAGATATGCTACATTGTCGGAGTAAAAGGAATACCAAAGCACTCTCAAATTATGTATTCAAATTTTTTTAGGATTCTGAGGCAAACTTTGATGACTCAGGTGTTTGAAAACCTGACCCTTGCTGCGAGCATTGCATCGGAAAGCATTGGAAGATGATATTTTTTATTTTAGTTTTTGTTTTTACAAAATTTATTTTCCACTTTCATGATTGTTCATCAAACGAGGATTTTCATAAAGGTTATTATTACAAAGTTATTAATGATTAAGTTTCGAATAATAGGTACCTCTTTAACCGGAGTACTTGGCCTTGGATTGCTAACAAACTTGGAATCCTTCAGTATATCATCGAACGTGGTAACTTTTTTCTCAGGCTTGGAAGATTTTGACCGCACCGGCAGAATATCATCCAACAAGTCCGTCTTTCTGCTGTGCTTTTCAATAACATTATCTGGATCGCCCAACCAATCTTCCTTTCCCTTTGAACTAGAGTCCACCTTCTTGATAGAATCATCAAACGTAACCGTGTGTTTAGGCTTCTCAGGTTCAATTTTTGTCACATTTTCCGCTGATTTTTCACTAAGGCCGAAGAGAGACTCCACAGACTTTTTCTCACTGGTTTTGGTTAGGCTACCGCGCTTTGCGAGCACTTTCGGTTCTTCAAAAAAGCTATCGTCACTTTCAGCATCGTCTTGCAAATCAAAATCCATTTTTAACAAGTTAAATACGAGGGTGAGTTGTTGTCAGTCGAACAGCTGGCATAACACAGAAGTCTTATCGTTGTCATGGTTACGGCACAATGTTTGTATTGTCGTGTATTTCATTAAGGGTAATTACACACGTTGCGAAGGGCCTCCAACGCATAATTGCTGCCATAGTCAAGCACGAATGAAGACGAGGCCTAAATACAGTTTAGCGAGCGCTACCGTGATATGGTGCAAAACTTTCTAGCTCATCAAATCTAATAATTTAACCTGAAAAACATGTGGTTCCAGCAGGACGGAGCTTGTCACTCAGCGACGGAAACAAGGAATCTTTTGCGAACAATATTTCCGGCACGTTTAATTTCTCGATTTGGTGATGTGAACTGGCCACCGAGGTCACCGGATTTAACGGCTCCTGACTTTTTTATGGGGATTTTTGAAAAATAGGATTTATGCCAACAAACTAAATAGTGTAGAGCTGCTGAAGAACAATATTATTAAAAAAAGTGATGGAAAGTGTAATCAAGATGCCTCAGGTTTGCGCGGCTGCTAGAGGCGGACATTTGTCTCATATTATTTTTCATACATAATTTCTAAGTTTCATTAAAAGATCAAGATGAAAAAAAATGGGCGTATTTTATTTCTTTTCAAGATACAAACCAGTCAGTTACATATCGGCCACCCCGTATAATGGTGAATCTAGAAATCTACTCTAAAAGCAGGTTCTACTGCTGTACCCTAGATGGCGCGATGATCCTCAATTCATTTTTAGTGCCTCTCTAGAGCTTATTTTAGTAGGATATCTTCAGGGATTAACTAAAGTATTGAAGATCCCAGAACCATATATGAAACAGTGGATGAACTAAACAATCTACTAACTAGCTAAATATTTTTATATATGGTATGTATACGGTTGGATATCTTCAGGTATTAAGTGCTTAGGGGTCCATAACCATGGTTAGAATATATATATTGCTCCAAATGAAACATTGTATATAGAGTAGTCACTGCTGACGTTACAGAATGGAAATAACTTTACAAATTTATTTATGTAGCCATACTTACGTAAATGAGGGGCACTGAACAAACAGAAAAATAATTATTGTTAAAACTGGATCACATATATAGCAAGTTCATAATCAATGAAAATAAAAAATATCGAATTATCTTAGGGTTATAAAATTTGAGTTTTTATTTTGATTTGAAAACATCAACTATCAATATTAAGTACTCCATTTTTTTATATCTAAGATTTGCTAAAGCACAGTTGTAATATATATCATTCAGTGAAATGCATTTGGGGCTTTTAAATTCCAAATATTATACAGGGTGTAAACGTTATGGTAGTCATTGTTGAAATGGGTAATGGGGGGGGGGTCAAAACAAGTCAAAAAGTTCATATGACCCATGGTCCAAAAGTCAATAGATTTGTGTCTAAATGGCTTTATAGTTTACAACTTTAAGTGCTTTATATCGACCACAATTACCACAGTCTTACTAATTTTTATAATCTAATCTAAAACGTTTATAAATTGTCAGTAACTAAGTAAGTTTCATTAAATTAAATATTTAAGACACACATGACAACAGCGCGTCGGTCTTTCATCACTCTTATCGAACCGGCAATCGATCGCAAACGGTAACAGTGGTTAGTTATCGGGCATCGGGCGTGTTTTGTTTTTGTTCGCGTACGTCGTCGTGTTTTTTATTTATCGCGACAGATTTCGCCAACGGGTACTTTTGTGCAAGTGTACCAAAGACTTCGAGATACAGGAAGTGTTCAGCCCACTAATATTCGCACTCGTGAAAGACGAGTTACTGTATAGCAGGAGGAACAAACTTTAAATATCGTGGAAATCAATGCAGATATCAGCACTCGGGAATTAGGCCGCCGCGTAGGACTATCGCATACCATAGTCCATAGAATCCTACGGGAAAATTTGCCTTATCTCTACCACGTACAATGAGTACAGGCCTTGTTACCAGAAGACTATCCTCGCAGACTAATATTCTGTCAGTGGGTTTTGCACAAAAACATTGAAAATCCGGATTTTCTTAAAAACCTTCTAGCGACGGACGAATGTACTTTTACGCGAGACGGGATATTAAATTTCCATAATACTCACACGTGGGCCCAAGAAAATCCTCATACCATTCGTGAAGGTCGTAATGAAGCTTGTGTGGAAAGTGGAGGACGACAGTTTGAACACCTTCTTTAAATACAAAAAAGTGCAGTGTGTGTTTTAAAAAGAAAAACAATGTATGTATCAAAATTGTGTTCCCTATTTATAAGTGGATTTTTTTAATACGTTCAATAAACTTAAACACACCAGGTGAACTGCTGAGACAGTGATAAGTCCGTTTTTTTTAATTGTTTGCATTTTACGAGTACATTATCAAATAATGAAATAATACCTAAGAGTCAAAAGTAACAAACTCAATCTTTATTTACACTGCCTTCCGTCGTAATTTGCGTCTGGCATTGCGGCGTTTTCAGATTTTATTTTACTTTAAAGTTGCTTTTCTCTAAAAAAATGCCGTTTTGAACCCCATGTTATATGAAACTTCTTCCTGCTTTTAACCACCTCTATCACCCATTTAAATAATAACTATCATAACGTTTACACCCTGTATAATTAGACTGCCGACGAAATTGTATGGGTACAAAGTATTTGGTAAAAAGAGTTCTGGACTGGACTATAAGTCATGCCAGGAGAAAAAGTAGAGCAACCATTTTTTATCCATGAAGAATAAGGTTAGAAGTCATGATTTAGTTTTTTCGTTAAGTTATATTATCGCTGAGCGAACGAACGTTGGTTCTTTTTTATTGAGAGGCTTCTGATCCCGGAAACACTACGCACCTCTTAGACAGAACAATCAACACATATTTTTCATAGCTGCCATTGAAACACAAACTAAATTTATTTGATAATTGTGCACCTATGAGAACACTTAGAGTTACTAAGCCACCAGCTCCTAACATACAATATTAAAATGATCAATAAAGCTAGAGATAAAGCGTATCTAAGGTTTAAAAGAAGTAAGTCAACTGCCCACTGGAACTATTATAAAGAACTCCGTAATTACGCTGCTGCTGCTCTGCGGAGAGAGAAAAAGGCTTATATGGAATATATCCTATCTGGGAGGAACAGTAAAGCAATATGGAGTTATCTTAGGAAACTTAATATAATTAAGTCCTGTATAAATACTCTTCCAGATAGCTTCAATGACGCAGATGAAAAAAATTCACATTTCTCAAATATTCCGATCATAACCAAGACACAAAAGCAATTAGAACTACTGAAAAAATATCAAAACAATAAGTTTCCCAAGTCATTCTGTTTCCAAAAGGTTGCCAAGAATCTGTTGCGAAGAGTTTCTCATTTATTAAAACTAATGCTGTAGGGGCTGATGGAATCTCACTGATTATGATAAAATACATTTTCACTTTGCTCTTAGACCATATTACATTTATAATCAATCACGCAATATCAACATCCTGTTTCCCTGATGCTTGGAAGCAGGCTATCATCATACCTATTCCTAAAGTAGCGATTCCCACGTCTGTAACGCAACTTAGATCAGTCAGCTTACTTCCCGCATTTTCGAAGCTTTTGGAACGGGAAATAAAGATACAAATATCTCAGTATATTTTCAGTAATGAAATAGTTCCATCAATGCAGTCTGGATTCAGGGAAAACCATAGTACAACAACTGCTCTAGCCAATGTCACTGATGATGTTATAAGAGGCCTTGACCAAGGAAATATCACTTGTTTTGTGCTGCTGGATTACACAAAAGCATTCGATATGATAGACCCTGAAATTCTGATACTTAAGCTGTCTTACTATGGTTTTAGTGATGCTGCAGTCAATTTGATAAGCTGCTATTTGTCAAATAGAAATCAAAAGGTCTTAACAGCTTCGAAAATGTCACAGTCGACTGCTATAAGTTTTGGTGTTCCTCAAGGTTCCATACTGGGAACTTTACTTTTCTCTCTATATATATCGGATTTCCATCAATATGTCCATAATTGCACAATCCATCACTATGCTGATGATACTCAAATTTATTTTAGTTTCCAACACAAAGATTTAAAAATTGCAGAAGCATTGCTCAACGAACACTTAACAAGGCTAGTAGACATCTCGTGCTCGCATAACCTAAAAATTAATCCATCTAAATCTTCAGTTATGGTTTTCGGCTCAAAAAACAAAAGAACATTGATCGAAACGGAAATTAACCCCTAAAACCTATGATTGCCGGCTTCCTATAATGAATGAGTGTAAAAACCTGGGACTCTGGATTGACACAGAACTAAAATACAAAAAACACGTAAATTCGTTATGTAGTGCATCATACTGCATTTTGAAACAGTTTTATCCACATAGGCAAATAATATCTACTTCAGTAAAGCTGAAACTGTGTGAAACATTAATTATATCAAAGATCAGTTATTGTGACAGTATATATATGGCGCAGCTCTATCATATAGTGAACAAAGCAAATTACAGCGTATTCAGAATTCGTGCATCTGATTTTCTTGCGGAATACGAAAGTTTGATCATATTTCTCATAAATTTAAGGAACTTGGTATTCTGCAGATTAAAGGCATGCACTTATTGACACTCACACATAAGGTCTTAGCTACCAAACAACCACAATATTTGCTTAATAAGTTAACACGATGTAGTGACATAAATCAACTGAATACAAGGAATAGGAATATCTTAGTGATACCCTTACATTCTAAGGCTGTCTACAAAACATCATTCAGCTACAATGCTATTAAATTATATAATGATCTGCCTGTTACATTCCAAAACCATACGTTATTTACTTTTAAAAAGAGGCTTAAACTAAAACTAAAAGTCGAGGTCTGATGATGAGTACAAAATGCTAGAAATATGGACTATTCTTGTAATTGTTCTGTGTTGTTAATTATTTAGTAAGTATTGAGAATTATGGATACATTTTTGTTGGTAGAATGTTTTATTATATATATATATATATATATGTTTTTTTTTGTTAAGGTTAAGGTTAAGTTGAAAAACGCTAATCTAAGCGACACTTCGCCTTTTTTGTACTTTTACTTAGGTACGAAATAAAGCCCATTTATTATATTATTATTATTATTAAATACTACGAAGTTGAGTCATTTATTAGCACTGAGTAGATCTGATCAAAAGAAATGTTTTTTTCCTATAACATTTTTCTGGTAAAATTAAAGTAACAAAGTTATAGCCCTTTAGAGGTTTGAGTACCGCCCTCTCTCAATAATAATATTATGTGCTCGTGTTTGGCAACAACGGATATAATCCGCCTTATCGGTTCATCGCATCGGAAACAAAAAAGCGAAAGAATTTGGAACGATGTTTTTACAATTATTTTATTCAGTTGTATACAGTCTGTGTCAGTCGGTAACGTGTGAGTGAATAGTGGTGTCTGTTGCGTGGCTCAAACGAAATAAAAAATGGCACATGTTTACGAAAATGCTGAACTTGTGGACATGACTCTTATTTACAAAATGCTGCCGCGGCATCACGGATTTATGCGGATCGGTTTCTCAATCGAGTGCAACCAACCCCTCATGCTTTTGTTAATGTAGTACAAAGAGCTCATGAATCAGGTGACTTAAGACCTCACAGGGGAGAGCATGCCGGTGCTCCAAGACCGCACGATCAAATAGAACTACAGGAACAAATTTTAGAATTAGTAAATGATTTATTATTATTCACGTAATTCTCACTCGCTATTGAAAATCTCCATGAAATAAGGGAAATTAATTTTTAACAGCGATTTGAACCAATCAGCCTGTGGGCTGGAATTGTTAATGGAATTTTAGTGGAGCCTTTTGAATTACCAAACCGCTTAACTGGTTAAAATTATCTTGATTTCTTGCAACACAATTTGCCTGGTTTACTGGAAGATGTGCCTTTAAATATTAGACAAAACATGTGGTTTTTACAAGATGGGGCACCCCTCCATTATGCAAGAAATGTGCGTGAATTTTTAAATAGACAATTTAGTAATCGTTGGATCGGCCGGGGCGGTTTATTACCTTGGCCGCCAAGGTCTCCGGACTTGAATCCTGTAGACTTTTGTTTGCGGGGTTGGCTAAAATCTCTAATGTATAAAACACCGGATAATACCCGCATAGTGTTACGTGCTCGAATTGAGAAAATGCGTACAGTGATCAGAAATCAACCAGTGATTTTATTGCGTGCTTGTAAAGAGACATGGCTAAGACGCGCCCAGCTCTGCGTCGAGCGAAACGGAAATCATTTCGAACAGTTTTTGTGACATGCTTTTGGGCGCACAGGTCCGCACTGAAATACTTGTCGGGAGGATACTTCATAAAACAAGGTAACATTTTTTTCTATTTTTTTTTATTTTTACACACATATTTTGGTTTATCTTCCTTCTACAATTATTATCTGAAAATTAATGACTCAACTTCAAAGTCACCCTGTATATATTTATTTTCTGTTGATTGATTGACCTATTTCTAGACGTCTATGATATATGGTACATATACAAGTTAAGTCAGGTTTCGATTCCATTTGAGCCTTTTGATAAAGCTTGACCCATTCTTTTCTTGAAACCTTGAAATTTCGAAGTTGTTATGTACGCGTGGGAAGTACAAACTCAGTCTATCTGACGCCATTCTTAGTACGGCTGGGGTATTACGTATGTTGAAACGTGGTATTGTCATTTGTTTAGGTTTTTTGACATTTTTTTACAAAGCTTAACCTAGCTGTTGCACACTCGATGTGTACTCGTCCCGTAGCTGTACGTGTTGTCTAAACTCCATGGTGCTTCAACTATCAATGTTTGGCTCTCATGTGATCTAACATCTGCTTCAGAGATGGCATTAATAGAGGTCTAAACTGTCAGCTGTACACTAGCTGGAAGGAAACGGCTGTGCATAGGTGAATAGCGAGAATTTTTGTGCTAATAAATAATTTGTGTTGATGATGAGTCTATTGATTTATTGTGTTGAATACACTTACTTGAGATGTATGGCAGGCTAGAAACTAGTAGCTGAATTTGAAAAAAAGGGGGCCTGAAAAGAATATCGCTGGTTGGTGAATTATTTTAAAACTAACAGGTGAGAAAATATGGTACGTTTAGGAATATTTTTGACACGTAAAAGAGTTATTACATTTCACATTCGTTTTTATTTCCAGTCACTTGACTTTTATAGAAATTTATTTTACGATGTCAAGAAGAAAACACAAGTCAGCGCCTAGATGTGAGGCAGTGCGAAAAATGTTTTGTATGTGATGAGCCACTCCAAACTTTTCTGTGATGTGGTTTAATTACACACAACGCGGGTGCGTTGTTGATTTCCCGTAATGCTTCTTTGAAACGCAAAAAAACGGGGAAAACCGTAATATATAACTTATATATATTCAGTTATAGTTTCCTCACATAGCAAACATCACTAATTTTGTCCACATGCAGACCAATACACAAAATCATCGGGATCTTGCTACTCTGCTACTCAACCACACATCTGCTCACGGTATGCTCTACAGACTCTCGGAATTCTGCAACCAACAAAGCATGATGGGGAACTGACTTGCATAGATAGACGCTTTTGATGGCGCTCTCAGCGCCATCTAAACATGAGAGATGAGACTTTGTCGTTTTTTTCACGTTTTATCGGTTTTTTAGTAAAAACCTTGCGGATAAGTATAACGATAACCTCAACAATAACAATCAACCTACTTAACTCAATAATTTATTTCATTACATTACAACACACTTTACAACGCCCACACCTTCACATAATCCACTTGCAAGTGACTGGTATCCCCTTTCATATTCCAAGTAGGGAGCCAATCCCCCCTCTTTTCCCAAAACTCTTTCATAGCTGTCGGAGAGCCATTCTTCCATGGCTTGGGTTTTGGGTTCCTCATGCCCTCAGGGAAATAACCTGTAGTACCTCCAACGGCGAGGTTGATCAAGATGTGGAATTCTTGGTCAAACGGCGCCATCTTGGAATTAGTCCATGGGTTCTTGAGTCCAGTGCGTGCCAGGTCACCAAGCTGCCAGAAGCCACCTTGAGGAGGTACCACTTTGCCGATTTGTTGGTTGTCCACGAAGAAAGTCATGTCGTTTGGAGTCCATACCACTTTGTAGAGGTGGAAGCCTGTGTCATAGCCATTAGCGTTGTTCTTTTCGTAATGGGTTTTGTAGAATCTGAAATAAGAAATTGTTACGTTATATTAGGGTTTGTTGGGCAAGGGAGTTGTAGGTGTCATTTGCACGGAGCATCGGAATTTTCTAATTTACAGAGTGTAAACGTTATGGTAGTCATTAATGAAATGGGTTATAGGGGAGGTCAAAACAAGTCAAAAAGTTCATATGACCCATGGTCCAAAAGTCAATAGATTGCTGTCCAAATGGCTTTACAGTTTATAACTTTAAGTGATCTATATCGACCACAATCACCACAATCTTACTAATTTTTATAATCTAATCTATAACGTTTTTAAATTGGGTAATTAATAAATAAATGGCATTAAGTTTTTCTAAGTTGAGCCAAAATTTGTAGTCAGTAAGTAAGTTTCATTAAATTAAATATTTAAAACACACATGACAACAGCGCGTCGGTCTTTCATCACTCTTATCGAACCGGCAATCGATCGCAAACGGTAACAGTGGTCAGTTATCGTTTTGCATAGACAAATTACTTTATCGCTTTGTCGAGCAGAGTATCGGGCGTGTTGTTTTTTTTTGTTCACGTACGTCGTCGTGTTTATTTACAATGTTCTCGAATCAAGAGTTCGCCGACATGTTGTTAGTTTACGGTGAAGCTCGTCAGAACTCAAATCTTGCAGCTCAAATTTATCGCTACAGATTTCGCCAACAGGTACACCCAGACAGAAGGACATTTGTGCAAGGGTACCAAAGACTTTGAGATACAGGAAGTGTTCAGCCCACTAATATTCGCCCTTGGGAAAAACAGGTTACTGTAGAGCAGGAGGAACAAATTTTAAACATCGTAGAAATCAATGCAGATATCAGCACTCGGGAATTAGGCCGCCGCGTAGGACTATCGCATACCATAGTCTATAGAATCCTACGGGAAAATTTGCTTTATCCTTACCATGTACGAGTGCAGGCCTTGTTACCAGAAGACTATCGTCGTAGACTAACATGCTATCAGTGGTTTTTGCACAAAAGCATTGAAAATCCGGATTTTTTAAAAACATTCTAGCGACGGACGAATGTACTTTTACGCGAGACGGGATATTAAATTTCCATAATAATCACACCCGGGCACAAGAAAATCCTCATACCATTCGTGAAGGTCATTTCCAACAACGTTTTAAAATAAATATTTGGGCGGGTATTCTTGACGATCAGGTAATTGGCCCTTTCGAGTTACCCCAAAAGTTGTGAGGAGAAGAGTACCTTAGCATTCTAGCCAATAACCTACCAGAACTTTTGGAACAGACCTTAGACAACATGCCATTACAACGGAGACATAATTTGTGGCTTCTTCATGACAGGGTACCACCACACATTTTTAGAGGCGTCATTCAGTATTTGAATGAACATTATCCAAATCGCTGGATCCGTCGAAATGCTCCTGATCCTCGAAAATGGCCAGCAAGTTCTCCTGACCTCAATCCGATGGATTTCTGGTATTGGGGAGAACTTAAAGGGATGATTTATGGGGTTGGTCCAATAACAACTGAAGCACAACTTCGCGAAAAAAATTTTAATGCGGCTGAAATAATAAATGGACAACTTCGAGGAGCTAGAGTAAGAAGAAACTGGGTTCGTCGTAATGAAGCTTGTGTGGAAAGTGGAGGATGACATTTTGAACACCTTCTTTAAATACAAAAAAAGTGCAGTGAGTGTTTTAGAAAGAAAAACAATGTATGTATCAAAATTGTGTTTCCTATTTATAAGTGGATCTTCTTAATACGTTCAATAAACTTTCACACACCTGGTGAAGCGCTGAGACAGTTAGTGAAGAAAAATACTCGTAACAAACTCCATCTTTAATTACACTGCGTTCCGTCGTAATTTGCGTCTGGCATTGCGGCGTTGTCAGATTTTATTTTACTTTAAAGTCGCTTTTCTATAAAAATGCCGTTTTGACCCCCATGTTATATAAAACTTATTGCCTCATTTAACCCCCTCACCCAATTAGATAATGACTATCATATCGGTTACACCCTGTATAATTTGTTTAAAATGGAATGAGTAGATCTCAAAACTTAGCGGATCTTCTTTTATTCGTCATGCTCAGTACGCCTCGTAAAATCTTTGATTTTGGTTAAAGCTTTTTTAGCCAGTCAATCAGGCTTTGTTGCTTAGATACCTAACAAAATTCAGGGAGAATGAAGGAAAAAAGAAAAAACTGTGTACAAGTAGGTTGCCTCTGCGCTTTTCACGCAACGCTATGATCAGTTCATAAACAATTAGTACATACTCTCCCCCCTCCCTAAGTACCATCTGAAAACGCTGCTGAACCACACCAGAAGACCACGTCATGAGCTCTAGGCACGATACTATAACAACCCTGCCCGTGAGGCTGTCAGACGCAAGGCAAGGTTCGATCTATGAAAGTCGCCGCTGCTTCTCCTCGTCCCGACCGACAGCGCGTATCGTCTATAAGTTGTTATAAGGGCAAATGTGTGTTGATGTGTGCAATATGGTGCGTAAAATCACTGGGGCTGGAAGCATATAAATGTACTGCCACCATCATAATGAGATATACCTACATTCCCTTACCTCCTACAATTCCAACCCCCATTTTCAACCCCTACAAATTTTTTGTCTGAAAATGAGCAGGAGTCTCTGAAACGTCAAAAAACGAAGATTGAGCGTTTTTTTATTTTTTCGTGTTTTTCGATCGATTTTCAAAAACTGCAAAGGTTTTTCATCCTTGGCATAGTAGCTATATTTTGTGAAAATTTTATAAACATCCGGGCAGTACTTTCCAAGTTGTAGGAGGACGGACCGACAGACAGACAGGCAGACCGACGGAAATGAGTGACATGGTGTCATATAATATAGAGGGTGTTTCAGTTTATTGTTGCATAACTTTAAGATTCGATAGAACTTTAAAAATTAATGCATAAAGTCTATATAAACATGGGTCGAAAAATGCGTGGCTTCCGAAATACAGGGTGTTTAAATTTACTTTCTAAAATAGTTTTCTTTAAATATTTCGAACAATATTTGATGTATAACAATGAAATTTGGTACACAAGGGTTTTCTTGTACGATAAAACGAACCATGGGCATAGTTTTACTGTAGCCGCTAGAGGGCGCTCTCTACTGTACCTGTAGTGTATTAAAATGACCGAAAAATTTTTCTTAGTACAATTTTTTACTTTTTGAATAAAAAAACTGATTCTTCGCACTTTTCTGTATAAAAAAGCTCTATTGTGAGTTTTCGTTATAGTTAGCCGTTTTTGAGATATTTCGATTTTTAAGGTCCGATGCATTTTTAATTATTTATGGGAAAATAATATTTTTTTTACATTTTCGATTTGGGCATTACAAGTAATTAAGATGATCGTTTAGATTGTGTTTTTAAACACAGCAATAATTCCTAACTCCAAATAAACACAAAAAAACAGAATATTAATTTGTTTAATTTTCCAATATTATTTTTAACAAATTGAATTAATTATTTGCAACTGAAGTGCTATTGGATAGTTAGGACAAACATACAAAATCTAAAGTAGTTGCTCGAAATGTAAACCCAATTGTTCAATACACAATTCACATCTACGGATGATCGAATGTGGTATAGCATTATTCAAAGAAGGCCTTACTTCATCACATGCATTCCTTATTCTGTCTATTAGCATATCTCTTGTGGTTACGGGAGTCTGGAACACTTTTTCTTTTAGAAATCCCCACACAAAGAAATCTAATGGATTTAGGTCAGGGGATCGTGGAGGCCAGGCGACTGGTCCTCCACGGCGATCTATCCTTCTGGATAATTTTCGTCCAGCCAATTTCTAACTATTCTCGACTAATGAGCTGGACAACCATCAAGCTTTAACCAGGCCAATCTTCTTAAATCTAACATAACATCATCCCACATATTTGCATGTTCAGCCTTTAAAAATTCCAAGAAGGTCGCAGCATTTAACCTTGCAGGCAAGAGATAGGGTCCAAATAGTCGATTACGGTAGATACCAATCCACACGTTCACACTAAATTCATGCTGAAAATTTCTTTCCCGAACTGCATGCGGATTTTCATGCGACCAAATATGTTGATTATGAAAATTTACCACTCCACGTCTAGTGAAGCATGACTCATCGGTCCATAAAACGTTACTTAAAAACTCCCTATTATTATCAGTTCTATCAAGAATCCACTGACAAAATGTGATTCTTCGTTCTCCGTCCCCTGGAGGTAGTCCTTGCACAGGTTGCAAATGATAAGGACGTCTAAACCATTTTCAATTATTTGGCGATGCACTCTTACAAATACTGAGCGAGTTGGATGTCGTCTGTTTGGAAATCTTCGTGCGTATTCTCTGGCTGCTTCTGCTGCGTTTCCATTTACAAAGCCATACACAAAATGAATATCCGCTAACTGTTGATTGGAGAATAAAAGTGGCATTTTTATAAAACTTACAAAAAAAAACAGGTAAAACAAAATAAATTTCGTGCATTCGCAATTGCAAAAAAACGTTTCAGGTTTCAACAAACAACAAAACTAACTGTCAATTAATTGACGTTTAAACTTATTCTGCTTTCAATTTCAAACATATTTGCAGGCACAGCCTACTTCTAAAAATTATCGAGATACTGACTTTTTAAGGTTATTTTATCATAAATAATTAAAAATGCATCGAACCCTAAAAATCGAAATATCTTAAAAACGGCTAACTATAACGAAAATTCACAAGAGAGCTTTTTTATGTTGAAAAGTGCGAAGGATCAGTTTTTTTATTCAAAAAGCAAAAAATTGCACTAACAAAAAAATTTCGGTCATTTTAATACACTACAGGTACCGTAGAGGGCGCCCTCTAGCGGCTACAGTAAAACTATGCCCATGGTTCGTTTTGTTGTACCAAAAAACCCTTGTATACCAATGTTCACTGTTATGCATCAAATATTGTTCGTAAATATTTAAAAAAACTATTTTAGGAAGTAAATTTAAACACCCTGTATTTCGGAAGCCACGCATTTTTCGACCCATGTTTATATAGACTTTATACATTAATTTTAAAAGTTCTATCGAATCTTAAAGTTATGAAACAATAAATTGAAACACCCTGTATAAAAAACACCACAACAACAGTATCTCATTTTCGAAATTTTTCGTGATTACAATACCTCCTCGCCAGTAAGCGTGGTAAGTAAAAGGCAATAATAGTTGTTTAAGGAAAGGGAAATGCATCTGTTGGTTTAAAAATTGTCAGAGCTGACTGAGTCTTGAATCCCTGGATAAAATCCACATTACTTCCCATCCAAAGGTCGCAATGAGTGACTAGACATGAATACCTACTAAAATTGTTACCTGTTATTCTTGGCGTCAGGTCCCCAATGCAGAGTCGAAGCCACTTGTTGGGTACCTATGTTCAATCCAGATGGGTTTTGAAGATTTTTGTTTCCACGACTTTCTAGTAAGTCTATTTCTCCAGATCTGGGCCATCCACCATATTTGTATGCTTTAGGTAGCAACCATATTGCTATAACAGAAATAAAACATTGAAAAGTCGTTTCTCTGTCTGGAAGAGGGGGAGGGGGAGTTTCAAGGTGGTAGGACACTACTAAAAAACGTATGTTTCTGTGCTTACACAAACTAACGTCTGCACATAGAGGCTGACTGCACATTGTAACGCCCTCGTATAGCTAGGACCTTGGATGACGTGGAACGGCCTAGCGAAGTCGACGGTAGGCAACCAGAGTTCCGCGATCGGATGTCAGCGACTCTGCCTGCAAAACGCTGGAATGTTTCTCGACTCGTCGATAGGGACATGAATATCACAACGGATGGTTAAACGGGTAAGTCACAGTCGAGCTTGTAGGCACAGTCTAGCCAGTAGATAACGTACGCGGATTTAAGATGGAATAATAAATACGCCAGTCGACATTATGATACGTTTGTTATGAATTAGTTGTGTGCTATAAATTAGTGTAGCTGTAATAAATAGGACTTTGAAGAGTAAGAACGATGTTTTCGTTACAATATCCATGTGTGAGTGAGATGGATGTATAAATGGTACTCCTGTAGTCTTATTGTGACCAGAAAAAACCGTGATCTATCATTTAGAGTAGAGGCTCTCAAATTTATCTCGTCTACTAAAAAGAGAATCTATTTGGTAGAGCCCTCCGAAATTCTTCAAGATGTCCGTCTTGGCGGAGGGGGCGCATCGGTGCTTCTGAAAACGGATATATTTTCATAATTTACCAAATGATTTAAAACAAATATGTAATAAATTAACAAAAAAAAATCAAAAAATGGATTAACACGTTTGGGAGAAGTAGCATTAATGAAATAATCTTAAGTAATACACAGTAAATACTATTATTCTTAATATACTAAGTGATATATAAATCCGAACACCAAGTTTAGATGGTTTTATTTTAATAAAAGTTGGTGAATGTATTTATCTTACTGTAACAAGTGAAAAAATTTTCAGCGTGATCAGTTGGACATTCCGGTTTTTATACTGCTTTTTTTTAATTCACTAACGCTCTAAAAATGAATATTTCAGCCGCACTAAAGAATCAATGTTGGCGGATTTTGGTTCTTGACATCCTTTACGATCGGTTACGATGCCTAGAGTACGATTTCGTCAACTTAGTGAGTTTGATAGGGGCCGTATAGTGGGACTTCGGGAACCTGGACATTCTTTTCGGGCAAATGCAGTTAGAGTGCAAAGAAGTGTAGACACTGTGGTTAGGTGTTGTCAGGCATGGCTTCGAGAAGGCCGTACGCAAAGAGCAAGGGGCACTGGACGCCGCCGTAGAACAACAGACCGTGAAGATCGCCGCCTAAGATTATTGGCCTTAAGGGACCGTTTCTCCACTACCAGGTCCATTGCAAATGAATGGTTTGCAGAACACGGAAGACCTATTGGCATGCGAAGTGTTTACCGACGAATGAGAAGTTTTGGCTTGTTTTCATGCCGGCCACACTGGGTCCTCCCTTTAACTTGATCCACAGTTTTTTGTTGAAAGACATGTTCATCACACTGTTGGAGTTATGGTTTGGGGTGCTATAGCTTATGGTTCCAGGTCACCTTTAATCTTCATCAGAGGTAACATGAACGCGCAACGTTATATCCACGAAGTTCTAGAACCCCATCTTTTACCCTATCTTGACACCCTGGCAGATCCAACTTTCCAACAAGATAATGCCCGACCACATGTTGCAAGAGTCACAATAGACTTCTTTCAACATAATGATGTCACATTGTTACCATCGCCACCAAGATCTCCCGACTTATCCCCAATTGAGCACGTGTGGGATATGATGGGTAGGAGATTGCTCAATTTGCAACGTCCTCCTCAGACTCTAGAAGCACTTCGAGAGGAGTTGGTGGTTGCCTGGAATGAGATACCACAGGAGGACATTGACCACCTGATCAGAAGCATGCCTAGGCGCGTTAGAGAATGCGTAGCACATCAGGGTGCATCCACACATTATTAAAGGTCAAATGTCTTTAAAGCAGTGTAATCATTTTGAAATCTTTATCATTTACTTATTATGCTTCATTAAGTACTTATACAAAATTTTATTAAAATAAAACCATTTAAACTGGGTTTGTATTCTTTCTATTCTTTAATTTTTATCTATTACAATTCTATGAATAAATTATACTTCTTTACTCATTTTAAGTAACCTGTATTTATATAGTAAATAAATATCACTACTACTATTACAATTCGAGAGCGGGGGACAGAAACTTCCCTCCCAAACAATTTAACGACCTCAAATTTCCTGTAGACTCTCACCCCAAATAGATTTCGCCCACTTTGAAAAGCACTAGTTTAGAGCTTATCGTCAACATCAGAAAATCCAATTACTATATTCAAAAAAGAAGTAAAGTATTTGAAACAAGGAAACGGCTAAATGCAAAATCAAGTTTACATGATTTGAATCATACATGCTTCCGGTTTGATCAAGACAACTGGATCTGTCAAGGTTCAATTCGTTGTCTGTCATCACTATTTCACTCCGTTGTCTGGGCTAACGACCCAAACTATATTTGTCAGAAAGTACATTATATCGAGGTATTGGGCTTCTCAAACTCAATCAAACCTGAACCAAACCGAAACCAGTCCTATCCTATCCCTCGATCTCGTCCACAGCGCCAGCGCCAGCGTACAGTTATACGACGTACGACTACGATGCAAATACGCTAGTATGTAACCTAACCTGGACGCTGGTAGTGTAGGTCAACAAACCATTACATTGGTTACCGATTGCTGTTAAAAAAAATGGCACACTCATACACCAATAGCGAAGTAGTCGACATGTGGCTAATTTGCGGTGAGTGTCTTCAAAATGCGACCGAGGTTTCGCGCGTGCATGCAGATCGTTTTCCCAGACGTCATCATCCAACGCCCCGTAGATTTGTTTATCCTTTGCAGAAACTCAGGGAAACGGGTCGCTTGGAGGAATGTCGAGGTGGGGACAGTGGGAGACCTAGACAACCCCGAATGGTGTAGACTGAAGAAGAAGTACTGAATCTCGACGATAATCCTTCAACAAGCACCAGGGTCGTGGCTAGACAGGTGTCGAAGACTAAAGTGTGGCAGACGAAGCATGATGAGGGATTGTACTCGTTTCACGTGCAGCGTGTACAAGCCCTCCAAGCTGAGGCTTTTCCTGCAAGAGTGCGGGTTTGTGAGTGGTTGTTGCACCAACATGATAATAATCTGGACATTTTGAAGTGCATGTTAGTCACAGACGAATCCACGTTCACGCGTATCGAGGTCAATAACTTCCCCAATACTCATGTGTGGTCAAACATTTTCCGTGAATGTTTGAGATGGCATGGTAAACGGCATGCTCATTGAACCATTTATTCTTCCGAATCGGTTGGATGGGATACAATACCTAGACTATTTAAAGAACGTTCTACCAATCCGGCTAGAAGATGTGCCTTTGAGTGTAAGACAATCAATTTGGTTTCTCCATGAAGGTGCGTGGGTTCTTAAGCGAACCATTTCCGAATAGGTGGATCGGACGTAACGGACCAGTAGCGTGGCCTCCACGATCTCCAGACTTAACACCGTGTGATTTTTTCTTTGAGACGAAAAGAAACGCTTGGTGTACAAAACTGAGATGCACACGGTTGACGAATTACGTCTGATAGTTGAGCAACCTGCTGCATTCATTCGGGGAAGGGACCCCAATCTAAAAGTCTCCACCGAAGCTTAGCTACGTCGAGCTCGCACATGTGTTTTTGAATCCAACGGCGACAACTCCGAATAGTACGTATAAAATACGTTCACCAAGAAAAAGTCACACATACGTCATATTTTCGATCTCTTTTTTATTTTTGTTACATGTGCTCCTCGGATTTTACGACAGAGCCGTACTTGGAATTTCAGTTGAACTGGGCAGTGAGTACTTTTTCATTTATGTTATTACTTGTTCGCTCACGTTTCACCACACATTAGCTTTGTAATATAAAGTATAATTGTGTCTGAAAAGGAAAACCGCAACTTTGCGAACACGCTGTATATAACCTCGCCAAAAACTACTAAATGAATGGTATTATACATTATGTTATGCTTTAATGATATTGGAAGGTTCCCCTACTAGATATATCTAATACACGTGTTTAGTACATTCGGTTTATTCGCTATACATACCTGGCCATAACCAGTCTCCAGCTGGTGTCTTAGCTCTAGTTTCAAGCGTGCCAAACTTGAATGAGAACGAGTTAATTGTGCGTAATCTGGCACTTTTTATTGGATTCAATATGTTGTTAGCAGATCCTGTTCGAGAACAGCCATAATCTGCAGCGTTAGTACATCTATAAAATCAATCAATTAACCAATAAGCAGATGAGTCTAGGAATCGATCAATTGTTCAGGCATTCAATCGATTGTTGCTGCACGAAAACAAGTTCAACAAAATACGCCCGTTGCGCAAGGAATGGAAAAGCAAAAATTTAATTTTGACCCGATTTGTGACAAGGACCTGGGTAAAAAATTAATAATTCAGACCGATAGTTAAGCATTAATGAATGAGATATTTGGAGAAAGAAACTGAGTATTCTGTATTTTTTTAATTTGTAGCCCATAAAATCTTTCGGAGTCAACATCACAACTCTATACTCTATGAACTGCGCAACTTACTGGTTAGCTGGAATGGTGATTGTTCCTTTGTACAAAAAGTCGTTACCCTTTTCATCAGCCAGCAAGGTCGGTTTTATATGCAATACTCCATTCTGTACATACGAGTTGCGTTTGTCAGGGCTATACCATTCAAATTCCCAATTCTATAATAAAAAATCAATTACTATAATTACCACAGTCATGCTTCCTAAATGTAACTAGAAACGCTTCAAATGATTTTCTATTTAACAATTATGCCGCTTCTATGGGGAACCACGGATGCAGATGCTACGAGGGATAACAACGATTAAATATCTAGCAGCATACGTAATCATTATGGGATCAATACTTTTTGGTAGCCATAATTCTAAGCTTGTGATGGTGGCCCTGATGTTCGAAGACAAAATCTTAAAGCCTCTCCACACTAACGCGAGAATACCGCGAGTAAGTCAGAAAAACATGAGAAATGTGAATATGGAACCGATTTTTATAACCTTCGGAGGTTCTCGGCTTGTTCTCCGATTTTTGTCGATTTATTGGCGCGAGACAGAAGAGCTGAAAACGCGAGAACTTGTATTGACCCCACACTCGCATGTTTCTCAGTGGCAGGTGACTCTCCGATTAGAGCAGTTGTGCGTGGTATTTACTACTGAGCATCAATATGAGACGGATTTCCATGAACGAACTAGAATTGGCATTGCTAGAATATTTTCAAGCAGAACCGATTTTGTGGATCACAAATTTGAAAGAATATAAAAATAAACTAAAAGCCCACGATGCGTGGAAACGTATTAGTATCTTGATCATTAGTTATTAGCCAGCTACAGAGGGATAAATATAAAGTCAAGAAATCGGAAAAATCTGGTGCTGGTGTCGACGACATTGATTAGCCAATATGATTCGCATATTACGAACCTCTAAGATAGGTGTAAGTATACAATATGTTTGGTTACGACATGCCGATATTTAAGGGTATCTTTCAGTTATTTTTATCGACAGATCCACCCCCCTACAATGTTCTACCTCACCACCCTTGAAATGGCAGCCGTTTTTATTTTTACGTTATGATTACGCTAGTGCATGTAAAAAATTCTAATAACTGAGTACATAAGTGTCACATAATGATAAATTTGGTGTAATTTGAACGATAACGTGTTGTGCTAGCGATTATTAAAGAACTTATTGTATTGATACTAACCGTCAAAGATAGTCAAAAACAGAAGAAAACTTGGTTAACACTATGCCCCAAAGAATTTCAGCCGTAATAAAAAATAAAGGTGATGTTACCCACATTGTTTATTTGTTCAGATGTTCTATTAGTTATAGGTCTAAGTGATTTCAAATATGTATTTTTTACGACTAGAGTGTATCTAAAATGTTTTTGAGAAAATAAATTGTTTTAGAAGTGAATAGTTTCGTCATTTTTAGTTTATAAATGCATATTTTGGTACAAATCTTGGAGTGGGCCAACTGAAGTGGAAAGGGGTTCGTAGTTTGACTGCTCTATAAACACATCATACTCGATATGCCATTGGGAGAGAAAATAGTTTGAGATACAGACAATATTGAGGTAAATGATGATTGAAAAGTAACAATATATATCATTTTACAAGATCTTCATACCACCTGTAAACATATGACCCAGGTTTTGCATCTTTATCTACTTGATGATCAATAGCTCTTTTTTGTGTATCCATGTATTTTGTCATTCATTCATTCCTAAGATACAGAGAGTTGAAGTTTTTTGAGAACAAGTAAGTCAATGACTTTTTTGTAGTTTTTTTATATTTTTTAGATTGAATAACTAAGAATACAACTTTTTGGTCGTTAGCGTTTTCTTCATGTCTAGCTTCGTCTTCAAGTCAAATAAATAAAAAACGCACTAACTGATTCTAAAAACACAAGACACCAAAAGATGTATTCTTAGTCACTTATTCTAAATAAACATGAATACTACAATAAGAGCAAGTGGCGTACTTTTCTCTTAATAAGATGGCTGTGGTGCCTACTGACACGCCACTGGACCTAGCTTGGTTTAACGATATTTATTTTTTGCAAAAACGCCCTGTATCTCAGAAACGAAGCAATCCCGAACATATGCTGACGAGAATTTTTTTTTCTTTAAGCGAGATAACGAATCCCCCTTTGAAGTTTCGTCAGTTAAGAAACTCCCTGTATACAGGGTGCTTTCAAAGTTGTCATTTATTTTAACTGCAACTACCAAAAGTCACGTATATAAAAGTTGCATAATACAAAAGATAGTAACAGATTAAAATTTAAAAAAAAAAATAATGTTATTACACAGATTTTTTGATATTCTAGCCACTGCCGTTTAAATTCTTAGCGTTTTTTTATTACTACTCTTATCGTTTATCTAAATTTGTGTTATTGTATGGTTTTCAGTACGAGTCTTTGGTTCGATCAGTTGTATCAGTCTTTTAATAGTGAGTAAACTTTCATTTGTCTGATTATTTAGTGCGGAAATAACCCATGCTTACAAAAAAAAAGAACAACTGGACATAATACTAACATACAGAGAGTGACAACAAAATGCAGCCGCAGCATTCAGGTTGTATGCGGAAAGGTTTCCTTTAAGAAATCATCCGGCCTCACGGATCTTTGTAAATTTATTCCGTGACACAGGATATTCAAAAGAACAACGAGGAGATCATGCTGGAAAGAGTGCTCAATCTGAAGTGTGGAAGACATTTTAGAAACGGTCGAAGACTAGAGCCATAGCAGTTCAAGCTGAAGTTTCTCATAGTAAAGGGTGGAAGACAATACGGCAAGAACAGTATCATCCTTATCATTATCAAAGAAAGAAGATGATCATAGAAGAGTTGCTTTTTTCAGTGGCTTTTAGAAGTATTCGACAGAAATGAAAATTTTACGAAATTAATTTTGTGTACAGACGAGGTCACATTCATACGAAATGGAGTGCACCCGTGAAATTTATTTAGATTTTCTTCGACACAATCTGCCACAATTATTAGATGTTCCTCTCAATGTGAGACGGAATATGTGGATCCTACATGATGGGGCTCTACCACATTTTAGACAAGAACTTCATGACATCTAGATCATTGATTCCCAAAGTGGTCTATATCGACCCCTAGGGGTCTATGACAACCTGCAAGGGGTCTACGTCACCGAAAAAAAATTTGGGGTCCATGAAATCAATATGGGGGTCCACGATAGTGGATCTCAACAGATACACTGATAGTTCCTATTTACTTACATCATACTATCTTATAATATCAAAACATATACATGATTTATAAAAGTACCTATGAAGTAAAAAATTTATTATATATATGTTTATAAAATTGTGTAAGTTGTAGGATGTTGGTATTCGCTTTGTGGTCGTAATACATTTTGAACTTGTAAAAACCTGAGAGTCGCAGTCTCAGAGCTCCGCTACCTTGCACTGACTTGTTCAATTCGTCACTCTATAAATACGAATGTGGGACAAATACGTTTATTCGTTTCCTGAATCTTGAAAAGGAAAGTGCTAAGAAAATATTTTAAAAAATATAAACAGATAGTATATCACACAAATTACAGTGAGTCAGTGTTATTTTGTTTGAGAGTGCTGGAGAAAAGTAAGTACATTATTTTTTATCAAATTTTAGTTTTGTACTCGTAGTTAGCAAAGATCGATAAATTACGCCAATCATGACTTTAGTTATTAGTAGTTAAATATTCAATCCTGCAAAATTACACGAGTACTCCTCAATAGTTTCTTTTTGAAAGTTTTAGTAATCGGTAATATAATTACAGTGCAATCTCCGTAATTCGAGCTAATTGTTGCAAGCTGCTGGATTTTCTGTCTTATTTAAATAATTTAATTTTGCCCACAGATGACTGATGCCATGTCCGAATCTAAAAAGAAATGTAGACAGCACAGTGTTGATTATTTGAAATTTGGCTTTATTCCATCATTGCCGAACAAACAATCGCCTATGTGCCTTTTATGCAACAAAATTTTGGGCAATGACGCTATGAAACAATCTAAACTGCAAGATCATCTGAGAAGATGCCACCCTGATAAAACAGAGAAAGATTTGAAATACTTTCAAACACTCAAAGATAAATTTCAGAAGAGACCTACACTGGACAGAATGTTCGCTTCGACGTCACAAAGAAATGATGATGGTTTGCGGGCGTCTTACAATATCTCGTTACTTATAGCATACCGCATACTATCGGAGAGAAGTTAATTTTGCCAGCCGTTGAAGAGGTTTTAAAAACTGTTTTACACAAACATGCATCTGATATCATTAAAAGAATTCCCTTAAACAACAATACTGTTGAAAGACGTATTGATGAAATGAGTTCTGATATTGAAAGCTTCTTATGTAATTATTTGCAAACTACCCATTTCTCTATACAACTGGACGGGTCAACTTTATCTGATAATGCAGCATTATTATTGGCATATGTTCGTTTTATTATGAATCAAGAAATCTACGAAGAACTGCTCTTCGCAAGAACTTTGATAACCGACACTAAAGGTGAATTAATATTTCATGTTTTGAAGGATTACTTCATTGAAAAAGCAATTCCTTTATCAAATATAATATCAGTAGCTACAGATGAAGCACCTGGCATGGTTGGACGTTATCGTGGATTTATAAGGTATTTAAAAATATGTCAGGGGTGTTAGCAATACATTGCGTCATCCATCGACAACATTTAGTTGCTAAAAATTTGAGTGTTAGATTGCATGAATCACTTCATTTAGTCATTGATGCAGTAAACCGAATCCGAAGCAACGCGTTGAATACGCAGTTATTTGCGCAGTTGTGTGAAGAAAATGACGAACACTTTCATCAATTACTCCTTCACACTGAAGTACGCTGGCTGTCGAAAGGCTTATGTTTGACAAGATTTTTTCCACTTTTTGAGACTATTTTAGAATTTCTGGATACTAAAGATAAAATTTTAAAAGAAAATTTAATGAAGAGGACAACAGACATCGCCTATTTAACAGATTTGTTTACAAAATTTAATATGGTTAATTTGTAATTACAAGGCGACAGTTTAAATTTGATTAAAACAGAGTCCATTTTATCAGCGTTTCTTGCCAGGGTTAAACTAATGAAGCAAAATATTGGACGGGGCGAATTTTCTCAGTTCCAAAATTTGTCACAGACAAGCTGCCAGGAAGACGACGTTTCAACTTACGCTCAACATTTAAATGCCCTCTATTCAGATTTTGAATCTATGTTTGAGGATATTTTGACTATGGTAATACCACCGTGGATAATTAGCCTATATGGTGACATAGAAGAAACGAATGTCATAATACAAGAGGAACTGACTGAACTAAGTACAAACGAAGAACTTGAGGTTCAGTTTAAAAATGGATATCATCAATTCTGGCTGCAAAACAACATACCCGTTACTTATCCCGTATTATGGAATATAGCGAGGAAATTTTTAATTTCCTTTCCATCGTCATACCTAGTGGGAAGGGGGTTCAGCGCTGTTACCAATCTCCTAACGAAAAAAAGAAACAGACTGGACATCATTAGCCGAGGAGATTTAAGATTAACCCTTACAAAATTGACGACAAATGTTGATAATTTATTATTAAAGCATCAGGTTCATCCTTCTCACTAAAAATATTGACTTATTGCTGTTATTTTATTTATAGTTTATTTTATGTTTATTGGTGTCTGACCAATAAATGCCCGCATTGGGATTAAGTGCCCGCATTGATTTTTTTAAAGAACCCTTTATAAAAAAATTTTTTTTACAAAAATTATTCTGAAAATTCAAGGATAGGTACACATTAAAATTCGTTAATTTTTTGCCTACTTTTAGATAACTTAAACGTATAAGAAGCGGAATTTAATCAAACTAACAGTGAAATTATTGTAGAACATACGTTTATGTTACAATTAATGAACGAACTCGCTTATTGTACTATTTTAAGTAAAAAACTTTTTTTATTATTTTTCACTTTTTTTCTATTTTATCCCTCTTATTTTTTTTTCAATGCGGGCACTTATTCCCAATGCTGGCACTTGGTCAGACACCTGTTTATTTAATGTTACGTATATTTTACATAACAGATACAAAATTTTATTTTGAGTAGTTTTAATTTAAATTCAATTAATAGATGTATAAATTAACATGTGTTTTTACTTTAAGTTTTTAACACTAAACTTCACTACAGTTAAAAATTTACAGGATATCTATATCAGGTAAGTAGAGGTTCTACCCAACACGGAAAGATATGGCAAGGGGTCTACGACACAAAAAAGTTTGGGGAACTCTGATCTAGATAATGAGTTTCCGAATAGATGGATAGGGCGCAATGGACCCATTTCTTGGCCTCCTCGCTCTCCAGATTTAACGCCTTGCGATTTATTTTATCTGTGGAGCTATTTGAAAGAGTAGGTGTATCACGATGGAGCAGTAAATACTCTGAAAGAATTTCATCAGCGCACTGAAAATGATTGTGGTTTAATTCGTGGACACCAGGATTTTATTTTCGAAGCTTTTGTAGACAGTCGTGGATTTCCTGAGAAAGATTTTGCGTTAATCGAACATATGGGGACAATTTTGAACAGTTTTTTAAAAACGATGTCCATTTTTTTAAATAATTTTTAATAATGTAATCTAACTCTCTTATTATGCAACTTTTATATAGGTGATTTTTGGTATATCAACTTCCGATGACGAGCTCTACAAGCTGTTAGAATAAATGACTCAACTTAGAAAATCTACAAGCTGTTAAAATAAGTGACTCAACTTTGAAAACACCCTATATACCTTACAACGGTTCTATCCTTTTTCCTGTTTGTGGATCCTACTTTCACAGCCAAATATTAAAACGGAGGAAATGTCTGACTATGCGATTTCTAAGTCTTAGACTAAGATTTGGTCTTGTTAAGAGCCATTTCCCTCGTTTCTTCGATTAATGATGCTATCCTATATCAGGATTGTACTGGATATTGACATTAGTTCTTAGATATTTTATGGAGGCTATCTGCTCTGTTCTGTATAGATAGGTGATAATAATCTAGTGAAGTATCTAAAGGTAAGACGATATGAGAAGACAAATGCAACTTTAAATGACATTTGAAAGGTTGGGGTGGGAAAAGCTAGTGGAGAAATCGACCCCCATTTGATAAATTTCCAGATTTTGCCGCCATCTGATGCACAGTAGTTCAGCTTACCTAAAAAATGCAGTCAGTATAGAAACCTGGGTTTCAAAAGCGAAAACATTTTTAACTAAGCGCCAAGCGTAATATTTGTTGTTATTTATTTTTCAACACATGACCAAACGTAATCGAAAGGTTGTTAAAGAAGGCAATAAGATAAATTGGCTCAAGATTAGAGAAATCGAGGCGTTTGAAGACAAGCCTTTCAGTATTTTTTGTTAAAACTGATTTTGAAGCTCCCTCTAAAGGGATTAATATTGAGAAAGACGTGGCAGACTATCGAATGCTTCGATACAAGCATTGCTTAGTAAGCTCCTCGAAAGACTGACCAAATGGGAAACGTATAGCAGAAAAGAAGCTAGACGATTTAAAATCATTACTAAGTCGTATACCCAAGGATTCCAAGAAGCTCTATAGGAATGTAATTGGCGATTCAAGTATTGAGGAAGAAAATGGTTAACCAGATTTCGAGCTTGAGAATGAATAATACAAATTTTCGATTCAGGTACTTGATTCATTTCGAAAATGTGTGGTTACTACTTGCTTCATTTTATTTCTGAATCAGTATATAATTGAGTTTACTACATTTGTAATTTGTAAAATACAAAAATAAAGAATTTTTCTGTAATGCGTTCCTTATTTTGCATAATATGACCAACTAACATTTTTGTATTGAGGTCATTATGTCAAAGGAAAAATGAGTATTCTTCTTGAAAGCAATACCTGACCAAGCGCCATTTCATCAAGTTACAGGTACAAGAGTTTTTCAGAAAATGATTCCATACATAAATTTGAAATATCATTTTCTATTCACAGAACAAAAATCATTTAACACAATCGTAGCATTGATTTTTAACGAATTGTTAAAGTTCATTCATCCTCCTGAAAAACAGAGATTAGTCGCTTGGTCAAGTCATGCAAATTAAGAATGTGCAAACAACGAACGACTTTTTAAAAAAGCGACTTTATTTAACAGAAGACGAATGAGTACTGGTCACCTTGGTTTACATGCATCTCTTACTTATAACCTACGCTAGAACAAAGGAATTGAAAAGTGCAAACCTAAGCAACTCTACATATTAGATCATCATCATAGCAGTGCCGTAATTCCTCCCTCTTCAAGAAGATTGAACCTCCTGGTTCAAAGGAAAAATCTGGTTAAGTTCAATGTCATTTTTGACTGATTGATTTTTTGGTTCTTTTTGCTTCAAAAGAGAGAGCAATTGTTTTTTTAAACAAAGTATAATTACAACAAATGTTAAAATACATAAAATAGTTACAATGCTAAACGTGGACGTTTTGTGTGAAAAATCTAAATTTTTTAATTTATCGTGTAATAAAACATTATTCAATTGTATGTCCGAATAACCCTTTACATCAGTATTTTCAAATAACATATTCTTATCATAGTTCACCATAATGTTAGGTATGTATAAAGGTTTCGAAATATCAGAAATCTTCAAATACTCAGTATGATCAATAAATGTTTTACAGTTTAAGCTGATAATAAAAGAGGAATCAATTTCTTTTCTTTCTTTGGTACAATCTTCATATACTGGAATATTCTTGTTAGTATTCACTAAATAGTTATCATGTTTTAATTGAATTACTTCTGAAAATGAACCTTTTGCCAAGAATGTACAATTTTCAACTTTAAGTAAGTTACAACTGGAATGGATTAGTATAGTACAGTAAAAATATTTATTACTCAATAATTTGCATTCATCACAAAAATGTATAGTTTCATTTTCGATAATATTTTTATGTTTCAATACCAGAATATTATTTTGGTGTATAATGGGGTATATATTGGAATATATAAAGTTACCAGTAACTGTTGGTATGTGAAGAACAAATATGATTTCTTCTTCGAGGACTATAATACTTAATTCACATAATTCGAAAAATTCAAAATTGTGCAGTTTATCAAGTGGGAGAAGTTCATTTTTGTCAAATAGATCACTTAATAACGAATGGATATAATTAATTTCAGTCTTACTCAGCTGTAAGAGATTTATGCCCTGATTTGTGCTCAGGTTAATGGTTAACAGTAAGTGTGATAAATAATTAGAAAATCTTTGAATAATTATTATCTCATTCAAGACATACTGAGAATTAGCGTATTCGCTATGCAATTTGTTGAGGTTATCCAAATTATCTCTCAAATTTTTCTTTATAATTAAAGTGTTATTTTCAAACCTGTCTTGTAATTGTTTTGCTACAGAGACGGTTCGGGAATTTTGTAATGATAAATTATCTTGATTTTCCTTCAGAATTTTCATATTTTCCATTATTTCGTCTAGATCAGATTGATCTAAATTGCCTGAAATATATTTTATGACGGAACCAAGACCATTAAATAATCCACGCTTAACTCGTTTAAATTTTAACATTTCATATTTGTCTAAAAGCAAATTGTATTCATGTTCAAGTTGTGTTATCAACGTATCATCTATTCTTTGCTTTGCAAAATAGACATTTGACGTTATTTGCTTGATATTTTCATTAATGAGAGTGAGATTTATATGAAAAAATGTCTTATGGTACGCTTTTAGTAGATAGGCGTTACCTAGCTCTTGCTTAAAATATGGTGCTTTATTCTCGATCAGCTGGATCTCTAGGCCGGCTAGTTGAAGGGCCTGGATTAGGATCCTGAAAGTTAGAAATTTTGCGTTGCGGTTTCACTCTATTCAGTCTATGCTTTTTTCCTTTAGTGCGCAAATTAATATGGACATTTTCTTGTTCGTAAGAGGTCTCTTTAGAATACAGGGGTTTTGTTTTATGTGAACGATCTAATGCAGATTTAAGATATACTGGACCTTCTAAGGTTGGAATTTCCTTATTTCGATTTTGATTAATTTTTTCTAGTCTTTCCGTTGCCTTATCTAGTACACGGTTCGATAGTTCTTCATAAAAAGGTAGTAATTCTCTGTACCGTTTCTCGTTATATTCATCATATAATTTTGTGGGGGTATCGATCAAATGCTTATTCAAATCGTCGTAAGGACCGTATAATAATGAAAATGGGGTATATGTGGTCGTAGAATGGACACTTTGGTTATAAATTAAGATAGCTGTCGTCATTAGATCAATAATCGAATCGATTTTATTTTGCTGACGTAAAATTTTGAGTTTTTCTTTCAAGGTACTATGAAATCTTTCAAGAGGTGATAATGATGAGGGGTTACCTACACTAGTAACATGACATTCAATTTTGTGCATATTACAGAATTCTTTTATAACTTTTGTGTTAAGTTCACCAGGATCAAAAGTTATTTTGTCAGGATAATTGTGATGGGAAAAGAAGTGTCTGATTTTGTTTAATATTTCGTTAGATAATTTTGATTTTAAATTGTAGGCCTGGGCATATTTACTAAATAAATCAACAAATGTTAAAAATATTTGTTGTTCGACTTGAAAAATATCTAGAAATATATGTTCAAATGGTCTTTTGGCTATTAGAGGTCCTTCCATAGGGAGTTCGATTGGTCGTCTTTCGTATTTTGATGTCAAACAAGTATTGCACTGATTAATGTAATTTGATATTATTTTTTTCATATTTGGAGTGAATGCTTTTTTCTTGAAATGGCTGTAAGTTTCATTGATACCATTATGCGTTTGGCTATGATAGAAAGACAATTGTTCTGTAAATGAGTCTTTTAGTAGGTATATAGGCTTATAAGAAGCTTTAACAAATCTTATACCGCTGTTCGAAAAATACTGTTCTAAAAGTTCGTTAAGTTTAAATTCTAAAAGTTGATTTTCATACCAAATACCATAAGTATGATCGGGCTGAAGATATTCCTTCATGAATTTCAAAAGTTGCTCTGTTTCAGATCCACTTCGGACTGTTACCATTAAAGTTCCATTGCAAGACTTTGTTATTTTGTACTGATTTTTTAACTGAAAATGTATTCGATTTTTGAAAAAATAAAAATTCTTTTCTTGATACAATATATGATTGATAGGATTTTGTGCAGATGAATGTCGAGTAACATCAGATTGCTCAACAATTTTGAGTCGTTCATCTAACGGCATTTCATCTAATAAATCAATTAAAGGTAAATTATCTTCATTCAAGATTTCATCAAGTTCTTGGGTTGTTAATTCTTCTACAGAATCTACTTGTGGTAAAATGGATAAAAGATCGTCATCCTCTAAAGCGTTAATTTCAATTCTACTGAGCGCATCGGCTACAACATTGTCTTTGCCTTTTTTATATTTAATTGAAAAATTATATTCTTCTAACTGAAGCTTCCATCTAATCAATCGCTGATTGGGCACTGATAAAGAACTCAACCAAACTAGGGGCTTGTGATCACATTCGATTAGAAAATTTTGACCAAATAAATAAGGACGGAATTTTTTACAAGAATCAACTATTGCCAATAGTTCTTTTTCAATAACGCTGTAATTGCGTTCAGCAGAATTTAATGTTCGAGAGTGGAAAGCAATAGGCTTATCATTTTGACTAAGAACTCCTGATAGGGCTATATTGCTACAATCAGTTGTCAATGTAAATTTTTTGGAAAAATCAGGATAAGCCAGAATAGGTGGGTTACAAAGAGCTTCTTTACAAAGTTTAAATGCATTGATATAATCTGGATTATTGATATTGATTTTTTCATCTTTACGTAAACATTTTGTGAATGGCTTAGTCAATTGTGCAAATCCTTTAATAAATTTACGATAATAGTTCATAAGGCCTAAAAATGACTGGATTTCTTTAATCGTAGTCGGGAGAGGATATTCTTGAATTACTTTGATTTTATCTGGGTTTGGAAGTATGCCTTGTGGCGTGATGACATGACCTAAGAATGGAACATCTTTTCTCAGGAACTCAGATTTGTCCAGTTGGATTTTTAAATTAAACTGATTCAGTTTTTGGAATATTTTTCGAAGATGCAAAATGTGTTCGTCTAGGGATTTTGAAAAAACAATGATATCATCCATATAGACAAAACAAAAAACGTTGATATATTCTAACAATACAGTATTCATCATACGTTGAAAGGTAGCAGGGGCATTTTTTAACCCAAATGGCATACGGACATATTCATAGTGGCCATTTTCAACAGTAAAAGCCGTTTTTTCTATAGACTCAGGATCCATAGGGATCTGGTGGAACCCTTGTGCCAAATCAATAGTAGAAAAATACATGCTTTTGCCTAAATTTTCCAAAATTTCTTCAATTAGTGGGAGTGGAAATTTATCTTCAATTGTTATTTCATTCAGTTTTCTGAAATCAATAACCATCCTATATTTTTTAACACCCGATGCATCCATTTTCTTAGGAACTATCCAGCAGGGTGATTGATAGGGTGAATTGCTTTGTCGAATGATTCCATCATTCAATAACTTGGAAACTTGATTTTGGATTTCCTTTTTGAGATGATAAGGATATCGATAATTTTTTACATAAATTGGGTCTTCATTTTTTAACCTAATTTTGTGTGCAGTGGCATTACAGGGAGTTAATGGTTCGTTAGGCTTGAAAAATACCTGTTTGAATTGCTTGCAGAGCTTAATAATCTTTTCTTTTTCTTCACTATTCATATGAGACGTACGAATTAAATTTTCAACACGTATATTGGATTTTTCAGTGGAAAATGGAGATTCTTTTTCAATTAGAAAATCATCAAGAGGTTCAGATAAAAATGGGTTGGAAATATCAAGAAGATTTATGTCAATTGGATATTGAATAGCATTATTTTCTACGTTACAAATACATTCAGGAAAATATTCGTCAGAATTTTTGAATTTCAAAGGTGGAATAACAACAGAACCATTATCCAAATTTCGGATAATTAATGATTTTTTCGGGTAACTATACTGAACTGGATTGTTTTCTCGAATTGGCTTAAAAGAAGTGTTATAAGTAATTTTACATTTATCAGTAATAATCTGATGTTTAGTCAAATCAATAGAGCAATTAAGCTTTTGTAAATCATAGAATCCTAATAAGCAGTCATAACGTGAATGCCAAGGAAGAATTAAAAATTCAATTTCAGTTTTATTCTTCCATTCAGAAAATATGGGAATTTTACAGGCATATTGACCTCTAAAATTGGACGTACATGAATTAATTTCAAAAGGATGATCATAAATACGATCTGGAAAATATTTAAAAGCAATTTCTGGATTGATCAGGGAGGATGATGCACCAGTATCGATTAAGATGATAAGATTAAACTGAGAACAAAAAATATACGGAAGGTGGGTTTTTTGATAATTATTTATATCTAAGTCAAATTTTGAGACTGGCTCGTCGAAGGAAAATTTTCTTCGTCATTGTTTTCAAAATAAGATTCATCGGGGATATAGTCTGAATCGAAATCTTGGGTATATTCCTCAGATTCATATTGTGGCGTTCCTGCAAAAGTTTGTTCTTCCTCATTTTCAAGATGAGTAATTTCTTCGACATAATAATGGTTTGGTTTGGGACCTACTTGAAAGGCATTAACTCTAGTGGGCATTTGTTGACGATATGGGTTTTGCTGGGGTTTCGGTGTGCGTGCTGTAGATACAGACATAGGTATAGGATTACTTTTTTGTTGACCTGGAATGGGTTTTTTGGAAAAAACATTCTGTGGTGGTCTGAAAGCTTGAATGTTTGTAGGGTAATGAGGTTTAAAATTTTGTTTAGGTGGTGGTAGTTGCATGGGACCTGTAGGGAAGGTTTGTTGTGGCTCTAGCCAAGTTTGACTATTTTGGGCTCTAAACTGATTGGGCTTTTGAGAAAAATTAAAATTGGACCTTTGGAAATTTTGATTTGAAGCTTGTACTTTATTCTGAGACTGAGGCTGTTGTCGTTTATATAGGCTCGTTCTTAAGAAATTTTTATAATCAACTTGCATTTGCAAATTATCATAATCACGACAATATTGAACACAAGAATCAATTGTAGTAGGATTTTGCTGTCTTACATAAGACCTATATGGTTCATTCAAACCAGAGATAAAGGAGCTCAAAGACTGTCTATCATAGTCTCTCAATTTAAAAGCGATATGATCGGGATTATCATGGTATTCTAAATTTGCAAATTCTTTCAGGCTCTGTACCTTAAATTTAATTTCTTGATAAAAGTCTTCATATTTTTGGTTAGGTTTCTGAACTGACGTATATAAGGCGGTGAGAAGAGTTTCTTCATTTCTAGGATCTTTATATTTGGATAATAATAATGATTTTAAATCTGGCCAGGTTCTCGGACTAGTTAGATGCACTAATTCTCTTACTTCGCTTTTCAGCTGAGAAATAACGTATTGGAAAGCATACGAAACAAAAGGTGTATTAACAAATTCTGCAATAAACTTTTCTGAATTATCCAAAAAATAAATTAGATCTCTGTGACCTCCATGATATTCTGGTACCATATATTTAGCTACATTGAATTTAATTTGTAAATCTTGAAGAGACATGGTTGACTGATTAAAATTAAGACGTGAGGGTGTCAAAATAACTTGTCTAACAGGTGTATTTTCGACTACAGATTCAAATTCAGAATCGGACATTAAATATATGCAATTAAAGTCACTAAATAAGTTTACTTATAGATAACTTTTACGAGTATATATAAATGTAAAGCAATAGAGGGCGAAAAAGTTTCGAGAAATAAATGGAAATATCACTGAGTACAGCAAAAATTGTAAATGTTGTTTCTTACGCTACACTGGGCACTAGCAGCTTCATTTGGAGAGATCTGAGATACCTCCTTGGGCCAATACAGCTCCTCCTGGTTGACAGCTTGCCTGCCGTGGATCCAGCACCTCGCTCCTGTCAGTTCCTGTCGTTTTCTCAAGTGTCGTTGCCTGCTCCCAAAATACTTAGCAAGTATTTCGGCCTGGTACTTCGATGGTGATGTGCCTGCTCGGTGTAGCCTTCGAAGTTCTTTGTGATCGACGTCAAAACGATTGAAATCGTACCCGAACACACCGGACGATTTTTTGCACTTTTTCGGTCTCGATTGAGCGATACTCGTGAATCAATACCGCCGATTATCGATTCGGTACGCCGATATCCTGTTCGCAGCGCCAATTAAGAATGTGCAAACAACGAACGACTTTTTAAAAAAGCGACTTTATTTAACAGAAGACGAATGAGTACTGGTCACCTTGGTTTACATGCATCTCTTACTTATAACCTACGCTAGAACAAAGGAATTGAAAAGTGCAAACCTAAGCAACTCTACATATTAGATCATCATCATAGCAGTGCCGTAATTTGCATAACACGAAATACAAAGTAGTGGATATTTGAAACGGTAAATGTATGTGTACATACCCCACCACCCGACAGAGTATTCTCTGGCTGCCACTTTTTTGTGTCCAAACTGTTGAAATTATCTTCAAAAATCAATTGGCCATTACAGAAATTCTGCTTTCCATTCACTGTGGTCACACTTTTCTTGCAATTTTTCAGCAGAGCCACACCGACGAGGCTTAGAAACAGAATGTATCGAAAAATCATGATTTCGGAATTACCAAACAATGATGAGATGTTTGAGTAGAATTAATATTTATACTCGCATATGGTTGCACTAATCGCTAATGATGCAACTGTATCTCGAAGTGGGAAAAATATTAAAATTTGTTTTTGTACGGTTCGCTTGGAATTCCTCACGATTGTTGCGGCAAATATTGATTATGGAGTACATGTTCCCTAGCGTGACAAGTGCTTTTATTTTATACACATAGGACTTCACGTCACTAAGTGTTTTCCAATATTTTGTTATCTTTTTGGATAAAACCTATATACGAGGGTTTTCCATGATCATTGGACATGTGCTGAAAACAAAAGACAGAGACTAAAAATTTATCGTTTTAGATTAGATTAGACTGGCCTGCAATGTTGATGATATCTCTGTGGAATTGTCACTCATGTAAATACCTTAGACCAGCGCGCCTATTGTGTGTAAAAAATCTATAAAACTGTCATCTTGCAGACTAGGTTGTTTTTAGAGTGCAAATAGTTCATTCCACGTTTGCTTGCTATGGTCGCTGTGAACGTCCATCTATGGAGGAATGACTCAACTATACAAATTGTTGGCTGCAGAAAGTAAGTAATGGGTGATTTTTTAAGAGGTATATGATTTGATTTTCAAAAAAAACACAAAAAATTTGAAAAAACGATTAAAGCTTTATTTGAGTCGATAGAACGGTCGATATAATTTAATGTTTGAAGATTATTTCATGTAAATGTTGGCCGCGGCTCCGCTTTAGATGACCCATGCGCAAGGTCCAATTTTGGCACACACTTTCCAACATATCGGCCGGTATCTCACGAATAAATGCTTCTATATTGGCTTCCAGTGCGTCAATCGTTACTGGTTTGTCCCTGTAGACATTAGCCTTAACATGGCCCCACAAGAAATAGTCCAACGGCGTTAAATCACACGATCTAGGCGGCCAATTGACGGGCCCCAAACGTGAGATAAACTGTTCACCGAACTCGCCTCTCAATAGGGCCATTGTTTCGTGTGCGGTGTGGCATGTGGCACCGTCTTGTTGAAATTACATGTCAGCCAAGTCCAGCTCTTCCATTTTGGGCAAAAAAAAGTTTGTTATCATCGCACGGTAGCGCTCGCCATTCACAGTTACGTTGCGGCCATTGTCGTCTTTGAAGAAGTACGGCCCGATGATGCCACCGGCTCATAATCCACACCAAACAGTGATTTTTTCGGGATGCATTGGTAGCTCTTGCAATGCTCCTGGCTGATCTTCACTCCAGATGCGGCAATTTTGCTTGTTAACGTACCCATTCAACCAGAAATGAGCTTCGTCGCTGAACACAATTTTTCGATAAAAATGTGGATCTTCCTCCAACTTTGCCAGCGCCCATTCACCAAATTGGAAACGTTGTGGGAGGTCGTGTGGCTTCAATTCTTGCACCAGCTGTATCTTATAAGGTTTTACACCCAAATCCTGTCGCAAAATTTTCCACGTAGTGGAGTAAAAGAGGCCCAATTGCTGGGAACGGCGGCGAATCGACATTTCACGGTCATTACTAACACTGGCGGATACAGCCGCAATATTTTCTTCAGTCCTCACTCTACGTCTGCGTGTTGGTGGTTTAATGTCCAATAATGTAAACTGGGTTCGAAATTTAGTCACAAGCTTCCGAATAGCTCCCTCAGTAGGCCGACCAAATTGCCCATAAATTGGAAGCAGTGCTCGATGCACTCTCTTAACCGAGCATGAATTTTGATAGTAAAATTCAATAATTTGCAAGCGTTGTTCGATTCATGGTTAAATTATTGGCCAAACTGAACAAGCTTGACAATGACACAAGACACGATTCAGGCATCATCTGTCAAAAACAGTGTTGCCAAAAAGATACTATCAAAAAAATCACCGATTATATGTTTTGTGAAGAGAAAATGTGAAAGAAAGAAAGTTGGTTGAATAGCAAGATCGCATCTGAATGATGATGTTTATTGGTCTGCATGTGCATAAAATCCGTGATATTTGTTCTGTCAGCAAATTAGTACTGAATGTGCTGTCAATGAAGTATATCTATTAGCTGTTACCGACGGTTTATTTATATGTTGTCGTTTCTGAAGACAGGCTATGTTCAAAGTTATAAATTACGATTTATCCCATTTTTTGTGTTTTCAATAACTTTGAGGAGCGCTACGGGAAATCGCCAATGTGCTTGCGTTGTGTGCAATTAAGCCACGTCACAGAAAAATTAGGAATAACGAATCACACATCAAACATTTTCGTAATGCCTCACATCTAGGCGCTAATTTCCAGAATGAATAAGAAAAAGTGGATGCGCAACTAATTTCTGCCTTTGAATCTCAAGTAAGTGAATGTGAGACAAGGAACCAATGGAATTATCATCAATACATGACGGGAATGTCCTGATGAACTGATTTTGAGAAAAATTTGAAAGTATATTATTTTTATTGAGATCGAAGTATGCAGTATGCAACTAATTAAATGCTTTATATCTAATATATTTTTCTTGGTGACATTGGACCGTTTAGTTATTAAACTTATCTAAATTGAACAAAAACCAAATGAAACATTTGAAGCAAGTAAAAAACAAGGAATGTTCAATTCAGTTATCGGAATCTTTGGTTTTGGAATCATATTTTAATTTCCTACTGTCTTTTAAACTGTAATGACTCAATCTTCCGTTAAAAGAGTTAATATGATTAAAACCTTTTTCCTTAATCTCTGATGCATTTTTTTATGATTCCCATGCTTTTCTCTTTGATCTTCTGGAGCTTTCTCTGTGGTTTTTATGCTTTTTTGAAGATATGAAACCTTTTCTTGGACAACTTCATGAAGTACAATGAATGCTAAACATACAGGCACATCTTTAACAACATAATCGTTGATATCTTTATCTTTTAGCTGTAAGCAGCTGTATGAAAATAAGTTTCACCCTCAAACTTCCTGCTTGTCCTTTGTTTCAGATAATGAAAATTTTATATGCCCTGACAAATATTAAATGGCACTACCCAATGAATTGAAATATTTGATAATAGTAGAAAGTCTCAACCATTTCATTCCGCCTTCAGTTATACCAGTTTTCTTTCTTTTCTTTGTTGATTTGTTAATAACACTCTTATTATTTTCATCATTTCCTGAATCAGAAAATATATACAACTTCAAAAATATACCGCAAACTTATATAAATTCTAATCTCAAAACTACAACTGGTCAATCCTTCTTCTTTGCCGGTATGACATGGACATTCCTTGTTCTTCTCGTTTCGGCTATCTGTTTACTTATTTTAAAGGATTACGATTGTGAATCAAAATATCATATACAAGGATTTGCTTCCAATGGGAAATTAAAAAAACATAAAAATTGTTACATTTCCTGTTCTTGGCCTGTACCCTTCACAGATTATTAACACACAAATCCTCATTATGCACCTATGCGCTACCGTTTTTTTTCTAGCTATAGTACGTATACAACTTACAGCTTGTGACAAATTTTTTAGTTTGATTTTTTTTAAAAATGACCCAATTTATCGATATTCAATAGGAGTACCTTTTTTATGTAGAAAACCCTAGATCTTCAAACTCCAAAATTGAATTTCAAAAATAGAATCACACAAAAATTTTGGGGCTAAAATAACCTGAGCCCGTCCCTGTTACATACGCTTTCAAACAAAACTGTCTAAAACTGTTAATAATTTTAAATCCAGCATAAAAAACTAGGATAGAATACCAAATTTTATGTCTTTATCTCAACACATTTCGGAAATATTAAGGAAAAACCATCTTCAGGGGAGCCCCTCTAAAAGACCGTAGCGCCGTTAGGGGCCGTTTGTCGACCTATGTTTATATAAACTTTTCTTCCTATTTTAAGCTCTAGAAACCGTTGGTAGAATATTGCACACTTTTTTCGGGACACCCTGTAGATTTTCATTTTTTATTACGATTCGTTTCTGCTTTGGTCCATAAATCATAACTTTTGATTTAGAGGCATTTAGTGTTAAATGTTATACATGGCTCGAAGATCATTGTTGATCAAATCAAAGGAAAAGGATGCATTAATATGAAAACCATAATATAATTGTGTGTCGTCGGCGTAGTGATGAACATTGCAGTATTTTATATTGTTGGAAAAGAGAAATATAAAGGACTGAGAATGGACCCTTGAGGTACTCTCATTATTATAGGGGACTTATTGGAATCGTTCAAATAAATTGATACATATTGGAATCTTTCTATCAGAAAACTTTTTATAAGTTGCACAGCGGGACAGCTGAAGTCAAAGTATTTTAATTTAGTGCAAAGTTAATGGTCAATGGTTAATGGTATCGAAAGCCTTCCTGTAATCAAGTAACACTAAACAAACAATTTTGCTGTTGACGACTGAAAACATTAAATCATTGACTATGCAAGCTAAAGCTGTTGTAGTATCATAAGATATGCGGAAGCCGGATTGAATCTGTGGTAAAATAGATTTATTTGTAACATATTCCGAAATTTGTTGTTCCATTATCTTTTCTAGGACTTTTGATAATATTGGTAAAATACTGATTGGTTTTAAGTCAGATAATTGATTCGGATTAGATATGTTAGGTATAGGTATTACTTTATACATTTTCCACATATCCGGAAGTACACACGAAGTGAGACAGCAATTTATTATATACCTGATATGATTTAGTAGGCGGTTCTCTAATAACAGTAGCATTTTCCGTGATATAGTGTCACGACCAGCTGCCTCTGTTTTAATGTCTCAAAAAAACAATAATATGTCAAAAAAAACCGACATAATGTCACTTTTCAAGATTCGTAATACCCGTGCAGGGCAAAAATGATAGGGCTAGTTTGATGGTACAGAAAATTCAGGAGATCATTAGGCGTCAACAAAAATGTCTCCCAAGCAGAGGGTGATGGCAGTTGAAGAGCAAAAAAGTGGCGTAGATAGTGGTGATGACTTTTGAAGAATAGGGGGGGAATTTAACATTCTCTCAGAAAATCCATAAAATTGGACATAAAATCATGCATATTATTCAGAAAAAACACTTTCCACTCTAACGTATGTCCTAAAAGTTTAGGCACAACATTAATTGGCTTTAATTTTAACAAACACAAAATAATATGAAGTTGGTTTTGGACACAAAAGTGTATTAACCTACTTTACTGCCAGTTGACATTTAATTATTTTGAAGTGTTCGCTTCAAGATGCCGTATAAATTAGAAATAAGAAACGATATCTACAAGTTTTTTGGGCGGGTACCCAAATCTGCACGGGTATCATGTAAAGAACCTATAAAACGTCAAAAAAAACCTGTAAGATGTCAACTTGCAGACTAGGTAGTCTTTAGGGCGCAGTCATTCTACGTTTACTCACTAGGATCGCTGTGAACGTCCATCTATGAGGGAATCACTCAACTAAACTACCCATTATTGGTTGCATAGTTTTGCGAGGCTGAGTGATCCGGGTCTGTAGTTTTTATCTCTGAGAAGAAAGTTGGTTGAATAGCAAGATCGCGTCTGGATGATTATGTGTATTCGTCTGCATGCGTATAAAATCAGTGATATTTGCTGTGTGAGAAAATCATTACTGAATATGCCGAATATGACGGGTTATTTATATTTTCTGAAGAGAGGTTATGTTCAAAGTTATAAATAACGAAAAACTGAGGAGAATTACGGGAAACCATCACCATCCCCGCGTTGTGTATAATTACTGTTAGCATGTATATGGCTTGTAATTCGACAGTGTACAGTGAATATAATTATTTCTTATCTCTCTCATTTTTGAAATTCATCAAATTTGTATATGTAATTTCCAGAATGGATAAGAAAAAGTGGATGCGCAACTAATTTCTAGCTTTGAATCTCAAGTAAGTGTATTTGAGACAACAACCCAATGTAATTATCATCAACACATACAACTTACAGCTTAGACCTCCAGTAATGCCACCTCAGAAGCAGATCACATCAGAGCCAAAGATTGATAACAAGTCTCATGATGTTTAGGCAACACGTACAACTAAGTAGTAAGTTAACATCTTGTTGAGTAACCTACATAATGTCAAAAAAATAGCATAATGTCAAAAAAATCGGCATAATGTCACTTTTCAAGATACGTGATACCCGTGCTGAAATCTGTCGAATATTCCAGAATCAAAACATTCAACAATAGAGGAGTGCGAGCAAGAAATACCATGTCTGAACCTTCCAAAAAGTGGAAGACCACCTGCATTTACTGCACAGAGGTCAGAGAGATTGGTGAGAAGAGCAAAAAATCCGGTTGGAATGCCAACAAGGAAACTGGCTCGCCAATACAGATTTTCTAAGAGTACAGTATCGTTGGAATTGAGGAGGAATGGTCTTAAATATCCAAATGCCCCAATTACTCTCAAGCTCAACTCCTTCGTATACCAAGATGCCAACGTCAACTGAGGAGGGTACACTGTGCCAATGGAAAAGCCATTAGTTCAGATGACAAAAAGTATTTCACTTTGATTAACTCTGAAATGAAGGGAAACGACGGAATTTATACGGACAACATAGATGAATAACCTGACAATGTTAGATACAAACATAAAGCGAAATAAATGCAGATAAAGTCCTTGTTCGGTACGCAATTTATAACAGGGGTGTATCCCAACCTTTTGTGGGAAGACTGAGGGGTGGAGATTTAAATAGTCAGAGCTATATTGATAACTGCCTTTCCAAATTGCTTCAGTTTGTCCAGGAACATCATGCTAATGACCATATCATGTTTTGGCCAGACCTAGCATCATGCCATTACTGAAGGCATACCCAAAACTGGCTTCGAAAACTCAACATACCTTTTGTTCCCAGAAACGATAATCGTCCAAACGTGCCACAGGCTCGCCCAATAGAGGAAGAACAATTAAGACGGCAAATTTACGAAAAATAGAGAATTTGATCTGAATTCCGTCCAGGACCTCATGAGAGACATTCGAACAAAGTTACGTAGAATGGGCTACTCCACATTATTCAATAGTATGGTTTAGTGAAGTATTGAGTTGTAATTTATGATAACTGGTTAGTGTTTAAATAAGTTACGTTACTTTCCGGAGCCCTTGAGACAAGTCTACATAAAATTGCTACTAATCGGTTTTGGGCGATTATTCAGCATCTAAAGCAATTTGTTGCTGGTGTCGTCCATATTCGGTAATACTATACGGGCCAATGTCTTTTTCATGAATCTTCATTATATCAAACATTTCAAAATATCCCATATTGACAAGTGACACAATTCTGATGGATCTGTCAAACCTAGAGCTGTCCCCCATCCCAGCGACTGTGAAGTCTATCTCTATGCCGACAACACCGCATTAGTAGCCCAGTCATTTTCTAGTAACATAGTCCATGACAGGCTGCAAGAAGCGGTGGACGAGGTTTTAGAGTGGACGAATCGGTGGCTAATCAAAATTAATTTTTCAAAGACACAGGCTATCTATTTTACAAAAAAGCGCCGTGGAACCCCGTCAGAGATTACTGTGAATGATGTCTCGATGCCGTGGGCTAACAAAGCCAAATAGTTAGGTCTTATACTCGACAAGGGTATAACTTGGCAGTCACACATTAAACAACTGAAAATTAAATTCCAAATTACATTTCGGCAATTGTATCCTCTTTTACGTAGAACATCAAAATTGAGTTTGGTCAATAAGATTCGGATATACAAAACCATCATCAGACCTGCAATAACCTACGCATTTGCGGCTTGGTGATTTTTAGCTAAGTCACATATGCGTAAACTTCAAGATTTGCAGAGTAGAACTCTCAGAACAATAACTAATGCCCCATGGTATGTATCAAACGATACCATCCATAGAGATCTTGACATCCCCTACCTTAGGGGTTTCATCATAGGTATGGCACAACGGCGCTGCCAGCAAGCGGAATCGCACAGCAACCCTTTGTTGTGTGAATCAGTGGATTACACAGTCGAGGAGATACATTCCATGCCGCGACTCGCACTGTGAACAAAAATTAAATTCATGTTCAGACCTTTACAAATTATAGTTTTTAAAAACCAAAGACCCAAAATTCAGTTCAGGGCAAATCAAAAAATTTATATAGTATAATGTAACAGTTCTTAGATCTGTCACACCTCAAATATTTACATACAACAATTCCTTTTCCTTCTCTTCTCGCTACTAATTCCTTCCTTTCTTTCTCCCTCTCCCCTTTCCCCTACAACTTGTCTGGTCTCTAGGTCACCAGACCTGACAGACTGTCGACAGACATTACAGTGACTATGACCTAAAGGCTAAGGTCCTTCGGACCGCCTTGAGAAGCAACCACGAATAGTATTAGTGTCGTACTTTGTTGTTGTTGGACTGCGCTGCGAATTCATACTCTCTAGCAACCATTTTATTTAAAAAAGTTTCGTCGCACTTCAAGTCAGGTAGGAATAAAACAGTTTTTGACTTTTTCTGGTATAAACAGTTCTGAATACGGTCCTGAGTTTTATCAGATTCACACCCGATTCATCATTACGAACACTACAGACATCAATTCAAAGCTGTCATTGGCTGATCGGCTGTTCACCTTAGTAGACGCAAGCCGTAAAGGAGACTGATACTACAAATAAGCTGTTTCATATTTTTTTGGCCCCTGACATAGCAACGATAGACGGAAATACCAACAAGTTAAACTTTGCATGTCTTTATGTCACTCGTACATCTATCTTCTATCTGCTGACGCAATTATAGCTAACAATTAGCAAACGTTATCATAATTTATTATGGTAACTATTTTTAGTTTTATCTAAGTGGAAAAGCATGTATTGTTTTTAGGGATCTTTTTATTTATCCACAGAACGCCCTATTTAGACGAAAAGCTATTGTAAAAAAATTACCTGCCATCTCCTGCGAGGTGTATGTAACTATACACGGTGTTTCAAATTCGACCCTCACCATTGGGATCTCAGAAAGGGGGGAAAGTTGTGTATTCAGAATATTTCGAAACTCACAGTACCGAAGAGAGATGGAAGTTTTTTCCTGACTTTATTTGTAGTGTAGTTTCCGAGACCTCAATCGTGAGGGTCGAGTTTGAGACACCCTGTGTCGGCAAAAACGTTGTGCGTAGTTCTAATTATTTTTATATGAGCTAAACAAGCAAATCACACATTAAGTTCCTTATCAGAACTGTATTTTGTGGTTTGAAGAATTTAAGATATTAATAAAATACAAATAATAGAGTCAGTGGCAGGATGAGAGGAGGTGTCTTCACTTTTTAATAACTCTACCTCATCTGCAGAAAAAATTTTCGAATTGCCAAATTGTTAAGTTTCTGATTGTTTTTTTCACTGCTACCCATTGTTAAAATTCTGATGATTGCATCTTTTGACAAACCAATATTTATTTGTCTGAAACATTCTGAAGACCATTTATTCATTGATCGATTACATTATGAGAGTACGAGGGATATTTTTTAAGTTTTGCATATGGAAATAAAACAACGTGGTAGGTAGTTTTAAATGACTTTATTGTTTTTCGAAGTATTCTCCATGAAAATTAATACACATCTGCATGCGCTCTAACCAATTTTCGAAGCACTTATTCCATTCGTTTGCTGGCAGATCCAAAACGGCATTTTTGAATGCGTCAACTGCTCCTTCTTTTGACTGAAACCTTTAACCACGCAGTCTGTTTTCAATTTTCGGGAAAGTAAAGAAATCTTTAGGACTTAGATCGGGACTATATGGAGGATGGACCAATAATTCCATGTTTTCTTCCGTTAAATACTGCCTTGTTTTTTGGGCTGTGTACCAGCTTGCATTGTCTTGGCGGAGGATGATTCTTCTTTCGTGGTTGATTTTCCGAAGCTCGGTAATGACTTTTGGCAAACTAATGGTGGTATACCAATCCGCAGTAACAGTTCCTTCGTCATTAAGAGGAATTGTTTTTTTTTTTTTTTTTTTTTTTTTTTTTTTTTATATCGAATGCAATATGACCCGCTTTTGACACAAATGTCGCGACCTTCGAGAACGGATGACTTTTGTTGGCTTTTCTTCACCTTGGAGTAGCCAAACAGCCGACTGTCGTTTATTTTCTGGTTCATAAGTGTAAATCCACGATTCATCACCACTAACAATGCTGTACACATTTTTTGAGTTTCCGGAATTGAAACGGTCAAGCGTTTTTTGACACCAATTAACCCTGGGTGCTTTCTGCTCTTCAGTCAACAGGTGGGGTATCCAACGAGAAACTAATTTTCTTACTCCTAATTCTTCATGTAAAATTTTTTGAATTGAGGTCTTTGAGATCTTCAAGGACGCCTCAATCTCGCGATATGTCACATGTCTATCTTCAACGATGAGTTTGCGCACAGCATCGACGTTTTCCTGGGTGACTGCCGTTTTTGGTGCACCCACCCTGGGATCGACGCTAAGACTCACCCGTCCACCTTTGAATTCTCCATACCTACGGGAAATTGTCGACTGATGTGGCGCTTCGTTGCCCAAAACAGACAGTAACTCAGCAAGGCATTCTTGTTGCGATAATTGTCTCTGAAAGTTGTAATAAATTATGGCGCAAAAATGTTCTCGGTTGAGTTCCATTTTTCTAATGACTTAGTGACACTTAAAAATTCACTGTAGTGAGAATACTGCACGTATTGTTGTGAAACTTTGAATTTAAGTTTACTAAATAGTGAGGTTAAGATTAAGTACTGACGTTCGATCCGCGCTTCCTACTATGTTTCTATATGCAAAACTTAAAAGACATCCCTCGTAGATTAGTACCTCAGCTAAGCTATTTGCATCGCATCATAGAAGAGGTTGAGGTTTGAATTTTTTTAAATTCCAAGCATGTCTGAAGCAGTGAGGTGTCAACTTGTCAAGCACATATGACACGGAACGACCGAATACTCACACAATGAAATGAAAATTATATCCCGCTGTCAGATCAACATGAGTGAAATGTATATACTATTCGTCATAATTCGTCAGCGCGGTCCAGTGGACCTTTGCTCTTAGTTAAAGAGTGAGATGTATGGTACTTTTATCTATCCATTTCAGTCCATTTAACCGTTCCCCCAGTATTTCTTTTGAAAGGTTGTCAATAAAGCAGTGAACTGTTTGTGACAAGTTGACCACCAATGAAAATATTCGGTAATAGTAAAACACTATTTCTGCACAGTGAGCTGCGAAGGTATCAACATTCATGTTTGGGATCTTGCACTTCGAAATAAATTATAATTATGAGGTGTCCTACCAAAAAATATTCAAAAGCGAGGTTTTGGCCCCGAAAATAATTCAAATCTTAAATTAAAAATATGAAAAATGGCAAAGCTCCAAGGTCAGAAAACGTCAGTGTAGAATTACGAGACCATAAGGCAGCACCTGACATACTAATGGAAATCCTAGCATATATTTTCAACAGATGCCTTCATGGGGAAGAACCTCCAACAGAGTGGAAAGAGCAAATCATAAGCTCAATTTACAAAAAAGCAAATAGGTCAGATTGCAAAAACTACCATGGGACGAACAACAAAAATGGGTTTAGACCAGGACGATCCTGCATAGATGGCATTTTTACATGAAAAAACTTGACGGAGAAAATCATAGGAGGAGGAAGGTCAGTTCATCTGATTTTTGTAGATTTGCAGAAGGCTGCCATTATGTAAGTTGTGGCCATGTATGCAAGTATCAGTAAAGTCTGTGTAAATGCCGTGAAAGTCTTGTACAACAATACAACTACCCAACTATCAAAGGAGTGCTATAAGCTTTTGGTAAAAGAAGAGTTAAGCCATAAAAGCTCTCTATTGTTGTTGCCTGAACACCAAAATCCTGGCTTAATGTTGTGTGGAATGCAAATTTGCTTTCTGCAACATATTTGCTCTAAAATGAGGCATATAGCATAGTTACACAACACCTTATAGGACAAATTTTTAGCTGTTGCATAAATGTTTATACAACTATTTTATACGGCATGTTTGCAGGTTAGTCAAAATGGTTGTGTTGTGGCATCCATGGTAACGTTTATAAAACAAACCCGAGCCTTGTTGTTTTGCTGTGCAAATGTACTACTTTGGCCAACAAATTGCTCCCAACGGAAGCACTTATACAACTGTTGTTTGGTAACTGTTAAAGGCTGTACATATGCTAAATATGTTGGTAAACAACTTCACCATAACCTAACTTTCTGCTGTCATATTTTTGTTAAAATGCCATATCCAGTGTTTTAAGACAAACAACGCATGCATATTGGTTAAAAAGGTTTAATCAACTGTTCGAACAGAAGATATAGATCTGGTACAAATTCTAGGTAAATCATTCGGCTCTGTCGGTATTTCATTTCTGACATTTGTCAAATTGTTGTATAACACCTGCAGGCAACACCAAAATATTCTAATAAACTAAAGACAACATGGACGATGCCATGATTATACACAACCACCCGCCATATTTGGCAAACATTTATTCCTCTATTTGATATTAAATAATTATGTTTCAGTTCGAAATTACAGATATAAAGTGATAAGCATTAGTGTAATTGTGTCTAAATATAGGATTTGTGGAAGATTTAACGCAGATAGTTCAGTTTTCCATCTTAAAAGTCTAGACATACTTTTGATCATTATCAAAATATGAATCAAATACGAAGCCCGTAGAAATTGCGTAACTACTTTGCACGGTAATCACAATAAAATTTGCTGCGCAAGTAATTCAATAGCCCTATATCACAGTGTAGAAGTCCATCATATACCTGGGTATGAAATTCACAATGGCCGATATATAAGTAAACAAGATGACTGTATTGTGTTAGTTATATAGTCTTTACTTCGTCTATACAATACATAAGAAATAGTTTGGTTGCAATAAAGTAGCATCACGTAACAGAATAGTTGTATAGTTGACAAAAACTGAATCTTGCACTGACGTAAATGTCCTATAGCGGCTGCAAGAGGCTTACACTTTTGTTGTATAACTGTTACCTGCAGCCCTTTTACAACCTCTTAAATGTCTGAAGTGTCCTATTAGGTGTGCCCACTCCGTTTGTATAGCTGTTCTAAGAGGGTTTTGCCAATGTTCTTACAGTATATAATGCTGTGTAAGGAATAATGTATAATCATTCTTGCAACTCTAGGAGTGATAATTGCTAGTTGGGTAGTACCGTCAAAATTGGAAGAACCCTCTCAGAAAAATTCCGGGTCACAAAAGGCTTAAGACAAGGTTGCTCCCTCTCCCCGTTGCTCTTTAAAATCTACGTAGAGGGCACCTTGAAATCTTGGAAGAAGAAGTGTATGTAGCAGCAAGGGTTTGCCAATTGGGGATATAATGTTGTACACTGCCGACGACCAGTATGCAGGAGACCAGGAAGATTCTAGTTACATGTTACGAAAGCTGCAGGAGGAATTCAATAAGTGGGGTCTGACGATAAATATGCAGAAGACTGAATATATGGTGGTAGGAACTGACGAAGCTGATGGCCTAGATATTGGGAATGCCTTTGTCAACAGTTGCAACACATCTAAATACTTAGGGGTAACTTTAGCATCAAATGGGAAAAGCAACGCTGATGCAGCAAAGAAAATACCCCAGGGAGGAAGACCGACACGTCAACAACTAAACTAACTCCTATGCAGCGACAAAATAACACAACAGAAATAAAATATATAAGGTGATGACAACTATGAAACTCTTGCATTTAAGTAATCCATAACAAACATATTTTAAACTCATCAAGATTGTTTTATTCGCCAGTTCGAATTGTCAGCCGGGTCACTGCTGTGGCCGATAGATGCCGACGATTCTGGTGGTATAGAAGATTCGGTCTACTCGCCATTAAACAAACTAGTGATATAGCTCTTGTTTGTCTGTCCACAGACGGACAACCATGGACATCCTACGGACAGCTTGAGGTTTTCACTTTCGCAGTGGCCGATTTTGGTAATAGCATAATAGCACTTTAGACTGTCTCGATAGATTTATACTCTGAATATGGTAGAGTTGCTCATATTTTGTTCGTTGTCCACCGAAACCAAGCATACGCCATGCTCGAGAGTTGCGAAGAAGCAGAAAACATCTGCCTATGGTTGGCCGTCTGTGGTTGGACAAACGAAAGCTACAATACTAGCTTAAAACATATTATCTACTGTTGTTCTACTGCGCTCATATAAAAAACAAAGATGAAACAAATCAATACACGACTATATACAGGGTGGTACATCGAAAACGAAACAGACGCATTTACTGGCAGCTCAGTTTTCTTTGGAAAAACGCTCAGACCCGTCGATTTTGTTTTCGAGGTGGACACAAGTTTGGTAAAAAATCACGTTAACACGTGCAGCCCCCTGGGCGGGGTTGACACCAACCCTAAAATCTTAAATGGAAAGGGTGGTCGTGTGATACCTTATCTTAAAGGTCTTTCAATTCCCTTTATAATGATATAAAGTTAATGTACTTCAGTTCAGTAGTTTTGAAGATTTGTTGATTTAAAGCTTAAAATAGACTTGAATAGATACATCAGATTAGTTTGTACTACTTTCAGAAGAAATTTGACTAAAAGAATTTACTTAATAAGTGAATGCTTTTCTTCACTACACCCATGGTTTGTTTATCATTTTGTTGTTGAAAATAGCTATTGGAGCGTTTTTTTTTGTGGCAAAAAAGTTATTTCTTGAAGAAAGATAAGGAAATATTTCGTACCTATTCTAAATAGGAATTTAGTACATAGTTTGCAATTGATTTGAGCAAACTTTGTTGCTAAAATAACTTGTAACGCTTTATTACATGAATTAACCGTGGTATATTCCTCAGCAGCAAGAGTTGAAATTATCGAAATATTTTTCGGAAATAATCAGTGCGCTAATATATGAGAAGAGTAACGTGCATCGAAAATATGTTCTAGAACTTGTAGCTAAATTTTGGGAAACTGGGTCAGTCGTCAATAAAAAAGACGCAACATTGAAAATCCCATAAGGAACGAAGCAATAGAAGTGGGGGTTTTAGGGCAAGTTTATGTAGATCCTACGTTAAGTATCCGCAAATTCGAGACTGTGTGTGGTGTTAGTCGACGTACTGTCCAGCGGATTCTAAAGGCTGATAGTTTTCATCCGTATAAAATTCACCTGGTACAAGAACTTAATGAAGACGATTTTGATCGGCCATTACAATTTTGTGAAGATATGAGTGAACGAATTATAAACGATGAACATTTTCTGTTCAACACTTGCTTTTCCGACGAATGTTCCTTTTTCTTAAATGGCTTAGTAAAACGTCATAACTGCCGATATTGGTCCGATTCTAATCCCAGAATTTATCATGAGGTTCATACACATCAGCCACAAAAATTAAATGTTTGGGCTGGTATTTTTGGCGACCATTTATTTGGTATTTTTTCCTTACCTGGAAATTTGACCGGTGAAATGTATTTGGAATTACTGGAAGACGCCATAGATCCTGCATTAACAGCCATAATTGAAAATCAGAGTGATCGGCGGTACATTGCGAATAGGTTGATGTTCCAACAGGATGGTGCCCCACCACATTACGCATTACGTGTTCGACAATATTTAGATCAGACGTTTCCAGATCGATGGATTGGTAGAAGACGTGCCATTGAATGGCCCCCAAGATCAACAGATTTATCACCTTTGGATTTCTTTATGTGGGGTCATTTAAAAAGCAAAATCTATGCTACTCAGCCAACATCATTAGAAGACCTGCGATAAAGAATTGTGAATGAGTGCCTTCAAATTACTCCTCAAATATTACAAAGTGTGCGGCAGCGTTTTGACCAAAATCTTTATTATTGCATGGAGAGTCATGGTGGCCATTTTCAACATTTACTTGCCTAACGGGTCAGTTCATTCTTCATTTTTAAATTACTTTGCTGCCAAATGTATTGATCTCCACCAATGATGATGCATTAGTTTTACTTATGCTTTAAATCAATAAATCTTCAAAACTACTGAACTGAATTACATACATTTTATATCATTATAAAGGGAATTGAAAGACCTTTAAAATAAGGTATCACTCGACCCCCCTTTCCATTTAAGATTTTGGAGGTGGTGTCACCCCCGCTTAGGGGGCTGCACGTGCTAACGTGATTTTTTGCCAAACTTGTGTCCCGCTCGAAAACAAAATCGACGGGTCTGAGCTTTTTTCAAAAAAAAACTGAGCTGCCAGTAAATGCGTCTGTTTCGTTTTCGATACGCCATCCTGTATAATATGACAACCTTCATTTTTAATGTGAGCGCAGTGGAGCAATACTTCTATTTTTATAATTATATGTTTTCTGTTGCAGTCTATTTTATTATAGATTCTCAGTAGAGTCTGTGGCGACGATGTGTTTATATACAGTGAGTTGATTTGAAAATCTGCCACCATAGACTTATCGAAAACCACTGATTGAAAGAAAAAACGCCGAGACACGTTAAAAGATTTGTCAACCAAAAACTACTTCACTCCCTTTCATTCTCGGTTCCCCAGGGTAATAACCTCAAAAATTGTAAATTACAAGGGAGTAATAGCTTCTTTGGAAGGTCTTTCGAAGTCCTTTATTTTGTCTTTATTTCGATTCGTTTTTGAGGAAATTAGAAAAATCTTTATTTATCTTAATATGTTCAGATAGAAAACAAAAGCACACGAAAATATCACTTGTTATGTCAGTATTTGTTCAAAATGTTGTCCGTTAGGGCAAGTCTACAATACGTTTATAATTTAAAACGGAAACTACCAACGTGAACAGCAATTGGGAAGATTATCTAGTCGTGGCAACAACCAAATAACAACCCGAATTTTTCAGATATCTAGGGCGAACTGTATTTATTGTTATACCTGTTTAGTCATTTCTTGCAAAGGGAAAAAAAGAATTTAATTTGTTGTCAGTTACTTTTGTGACAATCTTGGGATAGTGAAAATTAATTTATTGATCCGGATTTTATTTCCAAAACAACACCCTAGCCGAAAGGGTGGAAATGATTCTAATTTATAGTGCCCAAAATCAATGTACTCGGCAAACTGCCATTACGTTTAACGCCAGACATCCGGGGAAGATAGCTTCGCATAGGTATGTTTTGGACCTTGTTACTAAATTTACTCAAACTGGATCTGTTGCAAATAAAAAACGTGATCATCGGAGAGTTTTGAATGGAACCGCTCAAGTTGAAGATTTGGATCATTTTGGGATGCATCCTACTACTGCATTACGCAAAGTTGTTGCTGCGACTGGTATTTCATTAGGCTCTGTACACACAGCTACTAAACTCCATCAATTTCATCCATTCAAAATGAAAATATTGCAAGAGTTAACCGAAGATGATTTCGATAGGCGAGTTGAGTTTTGTGAACAAATGACTGCAATGATTAATGATGATTGTAATGAAGTTTTCTCGGTGACGTGATCTACGTAATTTCTGACCACCCCTCGTAAACAGGTTTTCTCTAAAATGTAAAAGTTTAGATCAATCATTGATTACAGATACTCTAAATTTGGGATAGTGCCCTAATATTATATTCTCTCCGATATAGGGTATTGAATCCTCAAGCTAACCTGATATTTCTATGACATTCCGCAGTTTTTGTTGCCATGTGTTACACACAAAAATAAACAGAAGTTGATATATCTCGTTTTCCGTATTATAATTTATTATAACGAATGAAATGATTCAAATCAAATTTTAGGCCTTGTGGTAGCACTAGACGATATTCAGGACGTCATTAATGCATCCTGAGGCAGTACTAATGTGTTCAGGGATTTGCAGGGGGCAAAAAACACGGCAAAGTCGCGTATCTAGGCACCGGCTGAAATAGGCACGTAGTGCCCTTATAACGATTGAAAAGTCGTTAATCAACATCCCGTTGCCTTGGGGAGTTGTCACACAACCCTCCTGGTGTTATGGGCCTTGTAAGGTCCCTAACAGTAGGCAAAAAGGGCACTAGGTCCCTTTTGGTTCTAGTCCTGGTTAAAATGCACAATGAAATGCACTTTAGAGTGGTCAGCGTGCAGAATGGTAACCTGCACGGAGCTGGTGCACTGCCGGTCGTCGGGGAGGCGATAGAACTGACTATAGACAATTTTGGGATAGAAACTGTGCAGGGTCTGATCTAGCCCTTGGGAATGAGATGACCTAGGGGTGTGGACCCTCATTCCAAAGGATACGCCTTAAGGAGCCGAATAGAAATATTTTTGATTCAATCAAATACACCACGTCGACGCCATGGCGTCAAGAAGATTCCCAGTGGTGGACGGTATTACGTAACAACCATGGTCGGTTCTAGAACATTGGCGAGCGCTATTATAGCGCGAGCGTAAGTATGCCGGGGTCCCTTCTCTTCTGGCAACCGATCGTAGTACTGTAGTAGGGGAGACCGGAGTTAGATGCCACAATTTTCAGTAATACTTTTTTTTATCCGATCTGAAGCGTTATATGCACATATTTGGTGCATAACATATATGGTTTATCCTTTGGGAACACTATGTAAAATCGATAAGGCTGTAAAATAATTCACAATATTCAATTAAAATGTTTCAAAATACAGAAACTAGTGTGACAACTTGCCCCGTGCTGGAGCTGGATGTCACATTGCTTGGGGTTGGTTGTGCCGTGTATTTCAGATCATTAATAATTTATATCATACTTTTAAACATATTTATTATTACATATAAGACATCAGACATAAAGATTTGGTATTTAGATACCAAATCTTTATGAGAAAAAAGTAGAAGAATTTTTTTACAATTAGCCACTATCGCAGTTATGACATTTGTAAAGTTCGCGTCCATCAGTGCACGCATCGTGAGACCAACCATTACACGATGAGCATTTCATCCATTCATTTGACGCGCTCTTAGAAAATGGTTCAAGACAAATCAAGCAAAAACATTCTTCTCCATCAGTTTCATTATCTGAACAGGACTTTCTGAATCAAAACGTCCCTTTTCACTGTTTCCCTGTTCCTCTTTTTCTTGTTCGAGCATTTATTTTTCTCTTTCTCTAATTCGTCTTTTACTGGAGTGTCAGTTAGTATTGCAGTCCCTCGTTTACGACGGGCAACTCGATTCATTTTTCTTGCCGATGCCTTTGGATAAGGTCTTAAACTTTCTGGAAATACTATATTACCCGCATGCAGCCTTACTAAACTACTACAGCAGGGATCATCAAAACTAGTTTGATTAGCTGTTTTGCCCTCTCGTATATTATCTATTGCTTCCTGCGTGTTAATATTTATCAGACTTACAGTTTCATCTTCGTTCAAGATGGTTGGATTTGGCCCAACTTCCGTTTCGTTTAAGGTTTCCGGGTTTGGTGCAGTTATTGCTTCGTTCAAGATACCCGGATCTGGCCTATCAGTGACAGAGCTCGCAAGAAAGTCATCATCCGTGAAATATCTCTATTGTAAGGAAACACACCCGACACCCGAAATCCAGACTGTATATTTTTGGGAGTTAATGCGAGGGGGTATGCAATAGAGACCACTGAAGGTATGTCGTATATAGTCATGGTCTTACTGGGATTATTTAATACTCAAGCATCGCAGGAAGTATTTACATATGTCTTAAAAGGGCCGAAAACGGCGCGGTCAAGAGGTGAGGATAAAAAGAGAGCATGACAATACCATTTGCTTTGGCAAAATTCAGTCCTTCTATACTCAGATGTGATCCATGGTTATCTAGTGAAAGCAGGCACGGTCTTTCCACAGTACTTTTCACATGAAGGTGAAAAAATATAAGAAACTCCAAGAAATCTGACTCTTTCATCCAACCTGATGGGTTTGCTGAACCTTGCGAGCCAGGAGGAGCCGAACTTAAAAAATATGGTTTGAAATGTACCCGTGGAAAAATGAAAAAAGGAGGTATGGAATTTCTAATAGCTGATGCTGCACTTCCTAAAGTAACAAGAGTTCCTCTTTCTGATGAAACTATCGAACCAACCTGTTTGAATCCTCTTCTGGCAACAACGCGGTCGGGTCTTTGGACAGTTGTAATTCAAGGTTCGTCATGTTCCAGATTTCGTAAGGCTCAAATTTATATTTTTCAATAACTGAAGCTGAATTATCAAAAAATGCGTTGACGTCCGTTTTATTGAAACTACTGGCTCTTGCTAAACTAGTGGCTTCCGGTTTGCTAATGGACAGTACAGGATGACGTCTCAGAAACGCACTAAACCAATCAGGACCAGCTATTTTATGGAGCTTCCAATTTTCCGGCATTTTCAAGGAAATAGCATTAGCAAATTCATATGCCAGTCCACGTACTTCCTTGGGTGATAATCCAAAATAAATATCAGATGCTTTGAGTACATATTCCACTAGATGATTTTCAAGTTCAGGCTCAAATACTAAATGATTTTTGATGTAGCCAACTGAAATTCACGGCGCAACAACTCGATCATCAAGTAATTCAGACTCTGGAATTTTCTTGCAGTATCTTGCTAAAGTAAGGTAATTTACATTGAAGTCAGCTGCCGCTTTTCTTATTGAGGATCCTAATCTCACTAACCTAGCAGCTCTTAAAAGTACGTCAGGCGGCGCTTTGCCCTTCTCAGTCTTCCTTTTGAAATTTCGAACCATGCTTATGTAACCTGAAAATATTAAAAAAATACATTGTATACATATACCTACGTAGAATGATGTGCAAAGCTAATCGTCTAGTGTGGGGGCTGGTAGTCACATGTGACAAGAGGCCCCCGCTAATTTGAGGCAACCTGTCCCACTAGATAATTAATTTTTAAGGTTAGATAGCGTCACTAAATTAACAAATTCGAAGTCAATATTTACTTTAAGTCGTATTCGGATTATTGAAGAGCAAAATAAATTCAACAGTTCTTTTTATTATCAAATGTAGTCTTGAACACACAAATTATGTGGTAAACGAAAAATTTACTCAGGTTAGGCGATTTGTTTATTTTTGTGCTTGCGACTTTAATCTACCAACGACAACTGTCGTACTGAATACAAGTATTCTGCGCGGACGCAGAGACGATATGTAGCGCGTCAGGCAACTGCATCTTGCGGAGCTGCTGAGATTTCACAATTGTGACAACCAACCCATGTGACAACCAGCCCCGTACTCCCCTACCCGCCTGTACCAAGAGGTACAGGTAAGTTAAAAGGGTGTTGCGTTCAACCAGTGCGTTCCGATTTAGTGATATAGTGGTAATTCTGGTAACCGTAAGTGAAGTATTTTTGAGGTTCTGGATTTTGACAGTGTCTATCTTTGAAATACGAATTCTGAGTAGAGAGTTGCTTGTTTTTTCGATTTTTTTTTTTGAATATTGACCGGACTATTTTGCTGAAAAAAAATAACGTTGAGTTAGATTTTGAGAATACTTTAGAACAAACCGTTTGTGGATGTGTTTACCAGCCTTTGCGAAATGTATATCTAAGGTTTAGTGAATTGTTTCGAATCCAAATTGAGGGTTAAAAATTTAAAACTGGGACGGCGTAAATCAGATATTTCTGAATAATATTTGACTTAGTTAATCTTGATGTCTGCTCTTGAACTCGCTCTAAGCCTACGTTGGCCCTAGTGAACTTCTCTGCTGACAAAAAGAGCTGACCGGTGAAACAAATCTAATAATACCGATAGAATGCCGAACCCTACCGTCACGGTTAGTCTATAGCTACACTTTGGGCATATTGAGATTTGACTTGTATCAAGTAGGTAGACTCTGCGCGCCAGTGTTAGTTAATTGCGGTACTTTGGGACCTCTATTTTACAAAAGTGCATTTATTGTGTTTTGTCCAACGTGCTTAGTCTTCCTTGATCCTAGCTGCATTTGCCCTTGATTTGCTTGTTTTGAGTTTCAGCTGGTATCAAGAAGGCAGGACAGGACTTTTGTCTCTGTACTTTTTTGTGTGCGTGAAGAGATGCCGTTTGAAACAATCCGTTGAGTTTTATTTGATTTATTCATCCGAATGGAGATTCGACATACCCGACCGCATCTACCAGGCGCTATTCTCAATTTCTCCAAGTACGACCTCCTTCCTCGCAAGTCAGACACCGAGTTTTCGGAAGTGACTAGAAAAACGCTGGCTGATCCTAACCCTCGGCTAGAGCTAACGGCTTACTGAGGCAGACCTCACTCGGTTGTAATTGCGAAAGCCGGTGAGATCAGGATATTCCGGATCGAGCTAGGTATCCCCGACTCCCAGATAAGTTAAACACCGAGTCTTTCGAAGTGACTAGTGGAACTCTAGTTGGCCCTAACCGCAGCTGCCCTTGCGGCTAAACACTGGCGGTTTGAGCTAACGGCGGAGGAGGGTTTGCTTCACGCGCCCTCGGTACAACTAGCGACTGTCTGGAATATGAACTCACTTAACCCTAATGTCAATCACGCAGTGGAGTGCTATTTCAGGAAATTGGAAGTCAAAACACAAGGTATGTACCTAACATAAAAGGTGTTCTTCTTTTTGGTTGGCCTTGCGAATCATATATAATTCATTTTTCGCTCCTGAAGGTCCCAGAATTGTAGGTTACAGATAGGTACCTTAATTGTGATCATTATATCCCAGAAACGTCCCAGATATACAAAAGTGTTTATAGGTTGGCTCATTGTATCACAAAATGTTGTGTCTCCGATATTATTTCCTTTTAAAGGTTTGGTAAACACATTCATGAGGAAGCTGTTAGTTTAGGCTAGTTTAAAACTCCAATAACGATAGTACGCGGCTTGAGTTTAGGAATTGTAGAATTGCTTTGGGGTTCACGTCTTTGTCTACAGTGTGCTTAGTTCCCTGTACCGCAGATTGAACTCCAGAAACAGAGCTTGAAGTAGATGCGGGTAAAATGATCGTCTGGCCTTATTCTTCACCCGAACGTATCTGTATTGCTGTAAACCGTTCATCGCTTTGGGCTTATCGCGTCGCACCGTTATCGCCTGCTAGCTTGACCGCGCACTGCTTTAACCGATGCTCTTTAACCGCTTTTGATTCCGTTCGACCACGAGCTAACCGATTGCGCTCCCTCTCCGCTCTATTGTTAGGGTAGCTATATTCAGATAGGGATTTACCTCGTTTTTACATATATTTTATTATATATTTTTATATATAAGTCTTGCTTTTAATTACAAATACCGTCCTGCCTGAAGTAAGATATACAAAAAGTGAAGTAGGAGAAAGTATCTCGAGTCTGACCCTTTGAGCGTGAAGCATCAAATCCCTAAATTATTTTCTTCACTGAAGCTGCCCAGGGTGACTGTTTCGGTCTAAAGTGTTGTCTCCACACGTTAAACAGGAGGCTGGTGCCAAAGGAGTTGCTGAACTATACCCCATTCGTAGTTAGTTTACGCCCCGGCGGAACAAAGAGGTAGCGCGGCAAAGCGGCATCCGCCTAAGCGTTGCAATAGCTATTGGTGATTCGGCCATAAAACTACGAAAAAGTGTTAAATTCGACAGGATAGGACTCAGGCTCGGGGTATCGCTGGCACGCCGATGCCGGCAGTTGCTGTTTATATTCGGTGCATAGATAGCATGTTTATATGTTCGTCTACGGATACAGTAGATGAAACTTAGAATATTTCTCCCAATGCGCCATACAGCGATGCTTCCTCCTCAGTGATGTCTTCTCTCCGAAAACGTGACAAAAAGGGACATTTGAATGTTCAGGCAAAAGAAATTATTTAACTATTATAAGAGCAAAAGAGCATCCTGAAATGAAAATTCATGATATTGAAAGACGTGTGGTGAACAAAACAGGCTTATGTCCTAAGACAATTTTCAACATTGTTAAATAATATAAAAAAATTGTCTCCACCACACGAATCTGTTGGATAAAATAATAATTTTTAATTTGTTGTTTATTCCAAGACCATTGAGAAAAATACTGACCTGTACAATCTCGCTTTTGAGCATGTTGTGTTTTGTCAGGGCGTAAATAGACTACAAATGGAGTATAGAGAGGCAGGTAGTTCGCCAGCTAGTGACCCCCAGGAAATGGCTTTACACTCTTTCCGGAAGCACTTTGAATTTCGAAACCTTCTAAACAGCATTTTACTATATATCTTACAGTTTCCGAAATCTCAATGGTGAGGGTCAAATTTGAAACACCCTATTATATTCATTTATAACAAGCAACTTACGTTCTTGACATTTTTGTTTGACATTGCAAAGTGAAGTAAATATACATACATTGCCAGAAAGGACAGAACCTTGGATTATTTCAGTTATATGCGAAAAAGCTGAACGTATTTTTTTATATATATCGAAGCAGCCGTGCAGGCAGAAGCCTAAATGCCGGCTGCTATGATGATCCCAAAGAAATTTTGTGAATACGATTTTTGAACTGCCTAAGGTTAGTAGAACTGGGAAAAGCTTCCTCTTGTAGATTGTTCCACAATCTCGACACCCTCGGGACAAAGAGGCAGTCGTATCGGCCAGTTCTGGATGTATGACGTTAGATACGGTTAGGATGGGACGCCAAAGTCAGGTGGCACGCACATCGCGCGAAGAGAGCTCTGAGGAGCAAAGCCCGTTGGTATAGCGACAGACAAAGAGATTGCCGACTGCCCGCCGGTGCGAAAGGGTCCCGATACTGTCTGTTAGAGAAGAGTCATCGACCAGTCGGACCGCCCTCCTCTTGGCAGCATCGAGTATGGACAATGCAGTTGGGGCGGCAGCACCCCAAACGTGTGAGCAATTCTCGAGGATAGACCTTATCTGGGCCTTGTATAGAGTGAGAAGGTCATGCGGAGAGAAGTACTTCTTAGCCCTAAACAAATAGCTTAGCTTTTTCCCAGCAGCTGCTGCGTGCCAGATCAGGTCCTCGGTGATCTGGACTCCGACCAGCCGAAAGGAATGGCTCTTTGGCAGAACTCGGCCATCCCGGCGTAGGTGGTAGACAGTCTCTGACTGTCGAACGCGGAGGTACCACCCGGCGGATCTCGTAGGCGGAGCCAGAATGTGTGCATGTTGCATGCACACGTGTTCCCTCGCCAGAGTCCGTGTGGCGTAGCCCCTTTCCCCTGTATCCCCCTATAGCCCCACGGTACCCAATGAGTTTTTAGGCCTTAGGCCTTCGTGGTAGTTGGAGTATAAAAAAAAACATCGAAACCGGATGAGCGCTAGGCCGTTTTTTCTTCGCCAAAGTACAGCACTGTGTTTTGGAAGCATTGAACTGTACAAGATTGTTGCGTTCCCAAGCAGTGATAGCCTCCAGGTCTCTTGTCATAGAGGAAGTCGTCGCTAGTCTTCTCCTTTACAGCTCAGCGGCAGAGATCGGCTTGTCACTGTGAATTCCTGCATGTAGAGTGCTGTCATCATCGAAGCTGTGGATTGGGTTGATCGTGCAGGAATAGAGGCCGTTGATATTTAAGAGAAACAGTGTCAGCTTCTCTGGAAGGCCATAGGTTGGAAGTTTGCTCAAGAGGGCAGCGTGTCACAGCTGATCGAACGCTTTCGTGATGTCAAGAGCAACGACATTAGTCTCACCATAAGACTGGATGATTTTACTCAACATTTGCGTGACGTAGGCTAGGAGGTCCCCTGTGGATCGTTGGTGCCGGAAACCATACTGCCTGTCGCTAATCAAGCTGTGACTTTCGAGGTAGTCCAGAAGCTCGCGATTTATGCACCTCTCCATCACCTTACCTATAACAGAAAGCAGAGCTATAGGCCTGTAGTTGTAAGGGTCGGTCTAAGATCCTTTTTTTGGGATGGGTTGGACATGAGCAAATTTATTATGTATTCGACATACGACGTACAATCAGTATTGCCAGAAAATAAAAAAGAATAGAGTGACTAACTGGCTATGCAACAATAAAAGATGGATACAAAAATAAACTTACATTGTCGAAAAAACAAAATTCAAAGTTTTGTCATCTTTGGGAGACATGAGGATTTCAAGGGTGAAAGAACAAAGGCTTACAATAACAATACTTCCTAAAATGCTTTAGGATTTTGATAGTGAATAATTTAAGAATATCTAGGAACTTTGGCAAATTTAAAGTATCCGTTTCTTCACATGCATAGCTTTTCGGGGTCGGGGTTATATAACTGCTTTAAGTACTTATAAGTACTTTTTTATTCAAAATACCTATAAAAAGGTTAGAGTGAAAAGAAACACTTAGAATTGGTTTAAAGAGAGTGTTTAGACAATTTGACGCTATCTTGTGCCTGGCAGCAAGGAGATTGGTTATATCATTGAATAAGATTATACAAAAGAACAAATCATAATATTTTCCTGGACAGATGGACTAATGAGCCATAATGAGCCATAAAACAAAGGATATCCGCGTACTTGCAAATTTTGAAGGAAATTCTCCAGATGGTATTCATAATAATTTGAAGTAAAAGCTTTTGCTTTTTGAGTATAATCATATCCTTGAAACAGTAACATAAGTAAAAGGGTAGTCATAACCTCCACCTTATACTTGGCATCGGAAGCATATTATTCAAAAATTATGAGTGTGGTCAGTAACAGACCCAACTTCGTAACGAAAGGTGGTCAAACGATGATGGCGGAAATTGTGGATGTTAGGGATGTTAAAACGCACAAACCTCGTCTACCTTCACAAAAAATTATATCGGTTCGACGAAGCAAATGTACAATGGCTTGCGGACAGATTTTTAGTTGAGAATGAGGAAACTCGAGGAGGAGCACTTTCATGTATTCATAAAATGAAGATATGTCTACGATATCTAGGTGACCCTGGATATCAACACGATATTGGTCAGGAACTTGGTGTTAGTCAAGCAACGGTATCTCGGACGGTGGATAGAGTTGTGAACAGCATAGTTGCACAGTCGAACGAATGGATCAAGTTTTCAATTACCAACCATGAACTGATAAGGCTAAGCGGATATGGCAAAGCATGTATAAATTTCCGACAGCAATTGGTGTAGTTGATTGTACACATATAGGAATCCTGACTCCCTCCAGAAATCCTACTCCAGGTGCAGAAATGAATTATAATAAGCTTGTAAAACAAAAAAGAGTTATAATTGAACGTTGTTTCGGCCAAATGAAATGCCGTTTTCATATCCTACAGTATGTTTGCCGCATAAAGTTGGAAAATGTGCCGAAAATAATTATTGCTTGTATTGTACTCCATAATGTTGCGAAGAGCTTGGGTGATCCTGACTTTGAGTTAGTCGAGCAAGACCCAGATGAAGATGAAGGAAATCATGAGAATGACGAACTTCCTCTCCGCCAACTAGGTCAACAAATTAATAAGAAGAAACTTGAGTATTATAATAAATAGTTTTACTGGTTACAGTGTATTTATACGTTATAATAAGATTTATTTTCGTGAACATCATAAGTTACAGGTGGCTTCTGACGCTGCATCACTTCTAATTTCGTTTTATAATACTCTTGTTGTAAAATACTTATTTGGTACTGCTGTAACAGCACTAGACGTTGCAGTTCTTTTGTAGTTAACCCTTTGGCTTCCTCAGTTTTGTATTTCTCTGTTGCTAATTTTCTTTTTGGTGGCAATGTCTTTTGAACTGTTTGCTCACTGCGCTCGATATATAGTTCACTTCCTTCTTCTTGAACACTACCAACCTGAATGGCACCTTTAATTTTCCCAATTGTAGGATTACAGTCACCTTCCATAGCTTTCAGCAACTTTCTTTTACAATCTAACAATTTAATTGCTTTATTACCAGTTTTTTTTTAGATCTGGTTTTTTCTTCAATCGTGATTTCATGTTGTTGATTTTTTTTAATAAGCCTTTATTATCTAATGGTTTACCGAATGTTGATTCGTATTTTTTCAACATCTTCTTCAAGGCATCGTCCTTTCTCGTTTTTATTTTTGGAACTTGTGATTTTTGCAAAATAATGGAAGCAGGTCGTTGCCATTATTTTCTATAGTTTCCTCATCACTTGAGGATGACATGCATACTAATTTGATAAAAAACTGTATCCAGTAAAAATACGGAACGGTCTGTGTAAGCTCTGTGCTCAGTGGTGCTGAGTAAACGAACGCCCACGTCAACTACAAGCTGGAAAAAGTCAAGACATGAAGCTCAAGATACAAATACCAGTCAACCTTTTACTTCTTCTTGGAGGATATCCTCGCGAGTATAAGGTAATCATTATGAATATGAAAACAAGGATATGCTTATACTTCTACCTTTTTCTTCGAAGCAAGACATTAGACTTTTACCTTATGCTTACGAGGATATGCTTCTCTTTTATGAATACTGCTCAATATTTCTGGATTAGAAATATACTAAGTGACATATAAATCCAAACACCCAGTTTAAATGGTTTTATTTTAATAATATTTTGTATAAGTACTTAATGAAGCATAATAAGTAAATGATAAAATTTTCAAAATGATTGCACTGCTTTAAAGCCCTTTGACCTTTAATAATATGTGGATGCACCCTGATGTGCTACGCATTCTCCAACGCGCCTAGGCATGCTTCTGATCAGGTGGTCAATGTCCTCCTGCGTTATCTCATTCCAGGCAACCACCAACTCCTCACGAAGTGCTTCTAGAGTCTGAGGAGGACATTGCAAATTGAGCAATCTCCTACCCATCATATCCCACACGTGCTCAATTGGGGATAAGTCGGGAGATCTTGGTGGCCATGGTAACAATGTGACATCATTATGTTGAAAGAAGTCTATTGTGACTCTTGCAACATGTGGTCGGGCATTATCTTGTTGGAAAGTTGGATCTGCCAGGGTGTCAAGATAGGGTAAAAGATGGGGTTCTAGAACTTCGTGGATATAACGCTGCGCGTTCATGTTACCTCTGATGAAGATTAAAGGTGACCTGGAACCATAAGCTATAGCACCCCAAACCATAACTCCAACAGTGTGATGAACATGTCTTTCAACAAAAAACTGTGGATTCCTCCTTTCACCACGTCGCCTTCTAACCCTGGCACGACCATCGTGCATACCTAAACAAAATCGAGACTCGTCACTAAAGACAATACTGTTCCATTCCTGATCCCAGAGTGACCGTTGTCTGCACCACTCAAGGCGATTACGTCGGTGTTCTCGAGTTAAAGGGAGGACCCAGTGTGGCCGGTATGAAAACAAGCCAAAACTTCTCATTCGTCGGTAAACACTTCGCATGCCAATAGGTCTTTCGTGTTCTGCAAATCATTCATTTGCAATGGACCTGGTAGTGGAGAAACGGTCCCTTAAGGCCAATAATCTTAGGCGGCGATCTTCACGGTCTGTTGTTCTACGGCGGCGTCCAGTGCCCCTTGCTCTTTGCGTACGGCCTTCTCGAAGCCATGCCTGACAATACCTAACCACAGTGTCTACACTTCTTTGCACTCTAACTGCAATTGCCCGAAAAGAAAGTCCAGCTTCCCGAAGTCCTACTATACGGCACCTATCAAACTCACTAAGTTGACGAAATCGTACAGGTCTCCGTACTCTAGGCATCGTAACCGATCGTAAAGGATGTCAAGAGCCAAAAGCCGCCAACGTTGATTCTTTACTGCGGCTGAAATATTCATTTTTAGAGCGTTATTGAATTAAAAAAAAGCAGTATAAGAACCGGAATGTCCAACTGATAAAGCTGAACATTTTTTCACTTGTTATTTACAGTAAGATAAATACATTCACCAACTTTTATTAAAATAAAACCATTTAAACTGGGTGTTCGGATTTATGTCACTTATAGTAAGTAGTATATTTTGTTTGGCCAATAAGGTTTGTATACGCATTCACCATTTTCACAATACTATTGGAAGGACTCGACCGACCAACCTAGTAGAATTAAGATACTGACTAATTTTTTTACAGGAGCTGTTTGTTTTGAGCCATGCCATAAAGGTCCCAATTAACCCCAAAGCGGTATCAGTGTCGACTAAGCTTACTTAGATAACAACGCCACAATTTGCCTCCTCCATTAGAAGCGATTGTAAGGAATTTTATTTTCGACATAGAATTCCTCTCGAGATTATCATCTATGACCTTATCATTTGTCCAATTGCCTACTAGCTTATGTCAAAAAGATCTCAAAATCTCATTGCAGCCTCAGTTGGCGTTGATAAATGGCTTTCTGCAAATATTTATGTGCAAAATCGATCAATTTCATATTGATTGACATATTTTTCAGCGCCGAAGGCCCCATTGGAGGGACGGTCTATTGGCGCGGACGTACACCTTGTCCATTGGCTGCGACACAAGCACCAGGCTATCGTGTAGGAGTGGGTGCGGCTTGCATAAATGACTTCTTATAATATCTGTGTCACAAAATTGATCTGTCTCTCATTAGATTGTCATATATAGTAATGCTGATTGACCTACCTCCTGTCTGGCGGCAACACTGCAAACAGTTGACTGACGTGCTACCACTGGCATGGCCTACTAGAGCTGCGAATACTTCTGTCACAGAATTGCTCTTTCAGTTAACTCTCTCAATTTTTGACTCTTTGCCCATTTATCCATACCAAGAAAGGTTCACTAGACCTCAGTGTGGCGTCAGCATTGGTCCACACTTTAAGTGGTTGCAGCCTTGCGAACACTTGGATGTACAATTAATTGGCTTGGCCTTCAACGACTGTAAATATTTCTGTCACAGAAAACGTTACCCAATCCAATCTTCTTTATTTATGGCTCTTTATCGAGTGGCCTATTTATCCGTGTGGAAAAGGCCCAAGTTAGCCTCAATGCCGCATTGGCGTTGACCTATCTCCTGCCTGCCAGTAACATCGAAAAAACTTGGGTGGCTCTGCAAAGCACAAAATGCCTCTTTCAACCGATCTTTTCTCTATTCCTCTGCCTATTTCAGCTACGCAAAAAGGCCTTAATTAGTCTCGGTGTTGGTTTTGCTATTTAGCTATGACAAAAAAGACCCTAATTGGCGTCAATGCGGTGTCGGTGTTGCTCTACCTTTTTTTAATGCGGCAGAAACGGTTTTCAATGGCTTCCTGTAAATATGCCACTCATATAGTCGAACTTTTTTATCTAGAGACTCTTTTTATTTACCGGTCAGCCCATTTATCCGTCTCAAAGGCCTCAGTTAGTCTCAATGCTGCACCGACGTTGACCTGCCCCCTGTCTGGTGTCATTTTCAGTTCTATTCATCGTTTGATATATTTTTCGGAGTTAAAAAGGCTCCAATTCAAATTCAAATTCAAATTCAAAATATTTATTTCGTCATGAATAAACATCATAAACAAAAGAAATTCTACATATAGAGTAATGACGAAAAAGGACAGTCTCTCGATTATAAAACCGATACATTGGACTCTTTAATACAAAGAGTCCATGAGAGAAAGCCCTGAATACCCTAAAAGTTCTTAAACAAAATAAAAAATACAATAAAGAGGCAAATGAAGAGGTGGTGAAACACAAAAAAGGCAAAAACGAAGAGAGAACCCCCGGGAGCTGGCAACGGACGCGAAAAACAAATCTATACAACTTGTCAGCGAGTAGGAATGTAAAAACGTTATTTTTGCTCACACAAGCGCTGCTAAAGTAGCTGGTGATTCTGTAACAACGTTTTTGTCAGTTTTGAGAATGTTTTTGACGATGAGCTTTTAACTGAAGTTGGTAAATTATTCCATAAGTGAACCGCCACATAGGCAAACGATTGTCGGAAGGAACGCGTTCTATGCCTAGGTACGATAAAATTGAGATTATTTCTACTTCTCTGGGCACTAGGCAAAGGCACAAATCTTTCTCTTAAATAGGGCGGTTGACCTGTTTTTATAACCCTATAGATAAAAGAATACATGTGATATTTTCTGCGATTGGTCATGTTTAATATGTTGTAGTTATTCAGATAAGGAGTGATATGGTTTCGATATGGAATTCCAAATGCAACTATTTTGAACTTTTTGTATGCATTTTTTGGTTCGCGACGATAGCGAATCACCATAGACGACATCTCCATAGTCAAAAAGTGATAAAATTAAGGTATTACACAAATAATATTTTTGTTTGGCTGATAAATGTTTTTTTAATTTGTTTATATTTTTTAGTCGCATGTAAGCTAAATTTGTTCTGTTTTTTATATGACTGCCGAAGCCAAGCGAGCTATCAAATATAATGCCTAGATTTTTTGTCTCCTGAACTATGGGGATTCTGTCATTGTTAGTAGAAATTACTAAATTTTGTTCAAAATGTTCTCTTTCAGTACTGTTTTTATTCATAACCATTACTTGCGATTTTGAGGTGTTTAGTTTAAGATTGTGATGCTTTACAAATGTGTCAATTCTTTGGAGATCTGAATTTAGTTGTTGTTGTGCAATATGGATTGTGGTTTTATTGACAGGGAGATATATTTGTGAGTCATCTGCATATTGTTTTATCTTTGCGAATTTTACCGATTTGACCATGTCAGATATGTAGATTGAAAATAGCAAAGGAGATAAAATTGAACCTTGAGGAACTCCTCTTTTTATAGGTTTAAAATCGGTTTTGTAAATAGCAGAATCATTTGCTAGCATAACACAGTTTGAACGGTTGCTTAAGTATGTTTTTATTAGATTTACGGAGTTCTGCGAAAACCCCTGGTAATGTAACTTAGCTAGTAACATTTCATGATTCAGAGTGTCGAACGCTTTACTAAAGTCGAGAAGAACCATGCACGTACTATTTTTTTGTTCTTGATGATGTCTGATATCATCCAAGATATTAACTAATGATGTACTTGTGCTAAAGTTTTTTCTAAAACCGGATTGACTATCTGGTATGATATCGTTTGTGTCACAAAAAAACCTAATTTGATTATAAATATGCCTTTCTAAAATTTTGGATGTAGCGGGTAATATGCTAATAGGCCTCAAGTCTGTAAATTCTTTAGGTTCTGCTATTTTTGGTAAGGGTTTAACAATAGCTTTCTTCCATATTTCTGGAAATAATCCCCCCAAAATACATGTGTTGATTATATTCAGCAAGGCATTCGTACAAAATGGGATACATAACTTTAGGTCTCTCATAGAGAAACCATCCTCTCCAATGGCATTTGATGAGATATTAGTTACAATTTTGATTAGACTGGCCCTGTCTAACAGTTGGAAGCTAAGAGAATCGTTAATGTTTACATTGTTTTTGTAAAAATTGATTAATTCTTGGGAAGCAGTGTCTGGTAAATTGTCGGTCTGCTGGAAGTAATTGTGTATGTCATTTACATTTTGTAAGTGTTCGGGTATTGGTCTCAATGCGTCATTGGCGTTGACATGCATCGTTTACGCATCAAACAAGATAGATAGATAGATAATCAGCTGTTATTCTACCTCAATGGATACTCGTAAAAAATTCCGTAGGAGTAGAAAGGTTTATTTGGCACGTTTGGCTGCATGCACAGAATAATTGTAAACAACTTAGAATTAGTAAATTTAAGCCATATGATATAAATGCTGGGTAAGCTATAATTGTAGATTTAACAAGCGATTTAACTTGATCAAAGTTTTCTGGTCTTTTATCTCTGTATATAAGTTATTATATTCAATCAGCCCTTGATGGAATACAGATTTGTAGCATATGTTTTACTTTTTGGTCATTAAATGGAAGGCATATTTATTTCTGGTATTATGTAAATGATGGTCGGCATTAGATAATGTTAAATTAGTTAAACTTGGTGGAAATATATTATTTTTTACTTTATAAATGAGTATCATTACAAGATGTTTGATCAAACTTTTTACTTGCTAATCATTTGTCTAATTGGAGTATATTTATCCTTATTCAGTATTATTCTCATACATTTGTTTTGTAAGATTTTTCAAAAATGGAATTATTTTCTAAATATAGAATAATCGAACAGTACAAGAAATTTGGAAGAATGACAGTATTATAGATAATTTTTCTGCAATATGTACTCCGACATCCAGAAACTCTTGATAAATATCCCACTTGACTACTAATCTTATTTATAACTTTTCATAATAAATATCGAGTCAACAAAAACCCCAAGGTATTTAAGATTTTCTATGTATTCAATATCTTCACCATCAATATCTAGTTGAACATTTGTACACTGTTTTTTTTCCGATTAACAGAGCTTTCGTTTTACTCGTATTTAATTTGTGACTGTTAGATGCTAACCATTTTGAAACAAGTTTCAAGTCTTCATTTATATAAGAGATACCAGTCTGAATATTTTTTGTACTTATACATATACAGTAAATCAAAGTATCATCGACAAAAATCTGAATTTTGTATTTTTGACTATGACAGGTAAATCGTTTATATATAAAATAAAAAGAAGTGGCCCCAGGATACTGCCCTATGGAACACCCAACTTATTTTCAATTTTTGATGAAACAGTGTCATTAACTTTTGTAACTTGCATCCTTTTATACAAATAATTTTTAAACCAATCTAAAACACTTCCTGATATACCAAAGGCCTGCAATTTACCTAACAAAATATCTGTATCAATCGTTTCAAATGCCCTCTTCAAATCCAAAAATACTGCTATGCCAACTTCTTCTGAGTCTATGACTCTTCTCCAATTCTCAGTTACCAACTGTAAAGCCGTTTCTGTGGAATATTTTTTGCGAAAGCCTGCTTGCACCTCCACTAAATTTTTGTTTTCTTCTATAAACTTCACTAATTGGTCGCACTACCGACTCCAATAATTTTTCAATGCCTGGTGTCACATTTACTGGTCTCATATCGCTGCATCTTTTTATTTTCGGTTAGTTTCAACAGAGTGGTCAAGAAAATAAACGATTTCTCAAAAACTTCAAAATGGAACACCCGTACATTGTCGTTTTTGATTCCCCTGCTCACGCGCTTTTTTCTCATATAAATGGTGGTTCGTACAATTGTTTTTTGAGTTACTAAAAGCACAGGAACACCTTCTTGACTTTTCGACTTTATTGCATAAGGTTAGGTATATTGTCTATATAATGATAAAACACAAAATTTTAACTAAACACATGCTCAAAATCTAAGGATATAATAAGTATTGCTATATATTATAATTATTTTTATTTTATAACAGTGAAATACGTTTATTAAGATAAGTAATAACTAAAGGTAACCTAGTACATCGGCATCTTAAGTGATTCCAATGAAAGAAATTCTAATTATTCAAAATGTATGAAAATCTTCAAAGTATTTTGTATCAGAAAAAATTACGAAGAAGAGTTTAATATGGAATGTGGCCTCCTCGTGCATTTAAGGTCGCTCTACAACGCCTTTCCATACTCAGTATCAAGTTGTTCAAATCTTCTTGTGGATTTGCAGAAGAGCTTGAAACAACTGATTTCGGTTCTGAAATTGATTATGGTCCCCAAGAACTCTTCTTTAAAGCATATCAAATGGGGTTCAAATCGGGAGATTGAGCGGGCCAGTCCAAAATCGGAATATGTCGGTCTTCCAGGAAATTTCTTGTCACTCTTGCTGTATGTGGAGACCGACGGTATCCATGCATGGGATAACAACAAGTTCTAGAAGATTACTAATATAATCGTTGGCCGATAAAAAACGGTCCAGCAAAACGAGCTCAGTTCTACCATGAAGGCAAATTCCTGCCCACACCATTATTGTGCCTCCTCTGTAGCTGTGAACCTCCTGGGTATGTTGGATTCGAGATCTTGTGCCAAGTTCTCTCCAAACAGAGAATTTGGATACAAACCAAACCGTGATTCATCGGAAAAATAAGACATTACCTCAATGATTTTGGTCCATTATGACATGTTCTTGGGCCCACACTAGCCGGGTGGCGCGATTCCCCCGTGTTAGAGGTTGGCATCTCCAAGGCCTTCTGCTGACTATATTACCTTCTCTAAACCTTCTATAGATCATATGTCTTGAAACACTCACATGCTGAGCATTGCGCAGATGGTTAAATAATTGAGAAGCAGTCATACTGTCATTTCTTCGAGCTTCCAATTGAACATATCGGTCCATAGGAGTTGTCATCCTTGGGCGACCCAAATGCTGTTCTCGTATGCTTCCAGTCTCACGATAACGATTCCAGAGGCGCGAGATGACGCTCTGAGTAGTTCACATAGCATTTGCGACATCAACTTGAAGCATGCCAGCTTCAAGCATTCCCACAGCTCTCAACATCTCATTTTCTCTTAAATGGGGTCTAGGCATATTTAAAAGATCGCTAAAAGCAGGTTTTCAGAACAACAATTGATCAAATACTATACATACTCGGTATCGCTGCTTATTGTATATTCTGTTATCTTCATGAAAGGAAGCAATATGTTACTTTTAACGGGTTCAAGTCGTACCAGTATATAACTAAATCGGGAGTGCCTCAGGGTTCAAATCTTGGTCCTTTATTGTTTACCTTATTTATTGATGATGTTGTGCATTATTTAAGTTGGTCTTTGCGGATGATTTAAAATTATTCAGGATTATTGAGTCTGAGACTGATTGTATTGCACTTCAGCGTGATACTGATTCTCTAGGGGCGTGGTGTGACGAGAATAATTTATTTCTTAATGCGTCTAAGTGTAGTGTAGTCAGATTTTCCAGGAAAACTTCTGCTTGTAAATTTAATTATAAAATTGGGGATGCTTACATAAATCTTTATAACTCAATTACGGATTTGGGTGTAGTTTTTGACCATAAACTTAATTTTTCACTCCACATAGCTCAAAAGGTGAGTGAAGCTTCGCGGGCGTACGGTTTTATTGTGAGAAACTGTAGAAGCTTTAGCCGCCCAGAGTCACTGTTGGTTTTGTATTCTGCATATATTAGATCGAAGTTGGAATATGCATCGTTAATTTGGAACCCAATTTACAACTTTTACATTGATTCTCAGAGAAAGTTTCTAAAATTTTTATCTTTTAAAGTTGACGGTATATATCCTGAACGTGGTATATCTGAAAGTTTGTTATTGGCTAGGTTTCAAGTGCAGTCTTTAGAACTGAGAAGGAAGTGTGCATCAATTATGTTCTTGTATAAACTACTGCACAATCAAATTGATGCTAATGAGATTGTGGCTGAAATAAACTTTAATGTTCCATCTATTCAAACTCGTACAGCTAAAACATTTTATTGCTCGCACAAATTTGTTTTTGAAGGCACCCATATATGTGATGTGTGAAACTTTCAATCCAATATCAAATTATTGTGATATACGTACATGCTGTCAGATTGAACAGCATTCTGGGAGTAGCTAGAAATTGGTTGGACAATTTATGATATGTTACCCACCTGAGTGAAATATGTTTTTTTGCTTCTTTCTCTTGTTTGTTTTTTTCTTTAGATGTTTTCTGTTCTTGTTATTTTGATTTAACTTAGAATAAATGTAAATGCTTTCCTTAACTGTTGGGAAATAAACGCTATTTATTTATTTATATATTTATTATCTGATAATTTTGTTCAGCTTTATCTTTTCTTTATGGTGAAACTATGCGAAACGATGTGTCCTATTCTGTTTACATTAATAATATGGTGTTACACTGCCCCACCTAGTTTAAAATACATAATAAATTATTCAGTATTGGAAATCTCCGATATCCCTAGATTTTGAGCATGTGTGTATTTTGACTAGCTGGCGTTACTATTTTTCTTTTGAGGTATTGTAATATTTTTCGTTTAACTCGAAAACCGTTCGTACAAACTTCCATGAACAGTATATTAATAAAAAGCTTGTGAAAAGAGGAATCAAATAGTGTAAAAATATACGGGGTGTTCCATTTGAGAAACCGTTCATCAAAGCAACTGAAGCAGTATCTGGATGGGAAGGAAATTGGGATCATAGAATTCTTTTAACGCAAAATTCAGTACTCTAGCTGTTAACAGTTGTGGGGGTGCGAGTCGTCGTTAATTTTTTTCCGGTAGACTGTCCAATATGAGAAATTATGCCCTTGCATCGCTTAGAAGAGAGAAAACAGCATATATGTCACGTTTCCGGAATCTTAACTCTAGTCAAGCTTGGAAACACCTAAGGAGGATGAATGTGATAGCCCAGAAACATGTTGCGATACCTCCCAGTCTCCTTGAGCCTAACATTTTAAATAATTATTTTCTTTCAATTTTCCAGGCAGCTGCAGCTGATCCAAATTTGATTGATAGTGCCTCTAACTCTTATACCGATAGACGCCATACACCGGATGCACCACTCCTTACTCAGCAAGACATCGTCAATATAATCTCTCACATTAAGTCTACGGCATGTGGCTCTGATGGTCTAACTTTAAATATGGTTTGCTTATGTTTGCCTGATACCATAGACCATATAACTCACATTATTAATGTCTGTCTCGAAACAGGTTATTTTCCTGCCAGTTGGAAAAATGGTATTATTATTCCAATAGCTAAAACTAATCATCCAGAACAATATTCGGATCTCAGGCCAATTACCTTATTATGCTTTCTATCAAAAATACTCGAAAGAGCTGTCTACGCACAACTAGTGGAGTTACAGCACTACTTCGTCTTTATTACATCTTACTGATTCCATCATTCACAATTTAGATAATCAGATCAACACCGTCTTGGTACTGTTAGATTTCTCGAAAGCCTTTGATATGGTTAACCACCAGATACTACTGAGTAAGTTATCTCATTATGGAATGTCAGATATAGTTCTAAGGTTCTTTGAGTCATACTTGCTAAATCGTCAACAAACAGTGAAAACTGATCAGGGAATTTCCTCCTCTGAGCCAGTTCCTTCAGGAGTTCCTCAGGGCTCAGCATTAGGTCCCTTACTATATCTGATTTATACGATCGATCTGCAAGACTGTTTAGTCCACTGTAGTATGCAAACTTATGCAGATGATACTCAGTTAGCGTTTGGTTTCGATCCATCAAAGGTTGATGAAGTTTCTATTAAAGTTAATTTAGATTTGGCTAACATCGGTGATTACTGTAACAAACACTGCTTGAAGATCAATCCTAATAAAACTACTGCAATGTTGTACTATTCGAAGAACTCCTACCGTGAAATGAAGCAGAGGATTTGTGTTTTTTTGGATGAGACACTCATCCCTTTTGTGGATTACGCCAAGAATCTCGGTGTTACCCTTGACTTAAATATGAGATTCGATCGGCATGTCTCTTTCTTATCTAGAGTAACGTATATGCGTTTGAAACTCCTCTATTCTAATCGATACATCTTGAATTTTAAAACCCGAGAAAAGCTCGCTGAAGGTCTTGTTTTGTCTGTCATTTAATAATAATAATAATAATAATAATAATAATAATAATAATAATAATAATAATAATAATAATATACGCCTCTATTACAAAAAAATATGTACATGGTACATACTGAAAGTGGGACTCAACTGGCGAAGTTTAGCAATGCTACTCTTACACTTAACCAGCTGAATCAATAAATACAGTTATGTTAAATAAATTAGAAACATATATATATATACATATACATACACATATATATATATACACACACATATATATATACACACATATATACACATACCTATATATACATATATATCATGCGCCTAAAAATAATATTAGCTTCTCAACGTAATAAATATAAAGTCTGATTTGATGATGAATGTGGAAAGGATAGTATCAGTCAAGCAGCCTGATCCTTACAAGCTTACTTAAACTTGCTAAGCTCCTATATTTAAAGGAATTATATAGAACTACCGAATTATAAGAAAAACTGCGGGTGAATAAGACTGTAGAGTGAGGCGGAATTCTGATACTCAACCTATCTCTAAGCAACCGATCATGAACAACAAAGTTAAATAGAATTTTTTCTCTCAAGTAGGCGGGCTTTGAAGTGGTTATTACTTTGTGAATAAATACTAGTTGGTGATATTCGACCAATTTATCAAATTTCAGCCATTTCAGCGTCCTGTATTTCTGTGATACATGGTCAAATTTTCTCAATCCACATATAAAACGGACACAATTATTCTGTATAATTTGAATTCTATTTTTCGTTATTTTGTCAAGGCATGGGAAATAACGGATGTTACAGTAGTTCAAACAAGACATCACTAGCGTTTCACACAGTTTTTTCCTGAGCTTATAGTTCAGTAAGTACCTACAAGAGTACAAAGTGCGTAGGCGGAGGTAGGTTTTTTGAGCAAGACAGTTTATATGATTATAAAACCTTAACTTCTCATCGACCTCGACACCTAAAATCTTGGCAGTAGTACCAACCTGAAGGGTCAATACAGATATTAAGGTTACCTTTGACGTAATTTCTTTTATTATCAGAACAGAAAACTATGATTTTTGACTTCTCAGGATTAACTAATAAATTATGATTGGCTGAATATTTACAAACCATGTCAATATCATGTTGTAGCTCTATATTAGCTGTTGGTAATTCACTAGCTTTAAAATAATGTACTATTTGGGTATCGTCTGCAAAAGATAGCATTTCAGAATTTTCCATTACTGCATATAGATCTAAGGTGTAGATGAGGAATAAGAGAGGACCTAGGATAGAACCCTGAGGCACTCCAGATGGTATGACACTTGGGACAGAGCTCTGTCTAGATAGAGAAACTTCCTGAACTCGGTCGGTTAAATAAGCACAGAAAAATTTAAGTGAGGTATTATCAATTTCTTACTCTCTTCTTCTTTATTACCCATGTTTAGACTATGTCCACAAAAGGAAACTCCAGAAAATTCAGAACAGCTGTTGTAGGTTTATTTTTGGATTGCGCAAGTTTAGTCGCGTCTCAGATAAAATCAAAGTACTCAACTGGTTGCGAATTGATAAGTTATTTTTATATCTTTTGACCGTCTTCACGCATAAAGTTCTATTATCTAACAGACCAGCTTACCTCGCTAGCAAATTAGTTCACCGAGGTAGTTTTGTTACCAGAGCTCTTAGATTTAATGCTAATTTTAACATGCCTCCTCACAATACCTCGGTCTTTGAAAGAAGTTACACCTATAATGATGTCAAGCATTACAATGCAGTCAACAGTGGCTATCGTTTCTTTTAAGAAATTAATGAAAAGTCAGCTGTTGGAGTCCATTTAGTTCAGTTTTTCTTGTGTTCATGTGATTTTTTTTTACTATTTTCTACTATTTTTGTTTCAAATTTAAAACTCTCGCAATACTATCTGCATTTGTCTCGTGCAATCAATGTTGTCATTCTTATGAATTGTACTGTTTTTTTTTGGTATGCTATTATTTTGTTTATGTGTTTAAGTATTCTTTTTTCCTGTTGTGGGGTTGAGTGTAAGAGTAGCCGCCTGGCTAAACTTCGCCTCACTGCAGCTAATAAAGGCATTATTATTATTATTATTATTATAATATGTAAACACTTGTTAACCACACAGATGGTAGCTCCAAAAGTCTTTTGGTGAATACGTTTGCCGTACAAGTTAAACGTCTTTTATCTACAAATAGGAACATTTGTCGATTGGCCCATTTATCCATGTCAATTGGCCCCAATGCGGCGTCGGCGTTGACCTACCTCTTGTCCGGCGGCGACGCCGCAAACACTTGACTGCCGCATCGGAGACGGCGCGGCCGCCGCTGTCAGTAAGTCAGTGGTTGTCGTTCGGTACGTTACGAAAGTGGATCCGCGATCTGTGAGTGCACCGCCGGACTCTCGACTCTCTCTCATCTCCAGCGCTCGCTGCAGGTACTACCGCGGCCCGCGATCGTACGTTGTTTTGCGACGCGCCGCCGACTCTTATTTCGGCTAGTGCTGATTCGGAAAAAAGCCGAGGCCGGTTTCGGACACGGTGAGTTTTTTTGCACGTTCGACTGGCACTGTATTGATGAGGAAATGGCATATCGAATTTTTATTACTGTAAGGAATTAAAAAAAAAACAACTGATAAAAATACATTTTGAGGTACGGATGACTATGGAATTCGCATATTTTAGTTTTTCAATAGTTATGTTCAGGTTTCGATGAAAGCAGTCAGCGTTTTGCGCTACTTAGTAGTCATCATTTCGAACGTGAAATATAAAATAAGCACGTTGATGGCTCTACTATGTGGTGTAAATGAAACTAGACAGCCCCATATAAACTCAAATGCGCTAGTTCAAAGAGGCTCGTGTCGGGTTTTATCGAATTTTCATTACTAGAAGAAAAATTTAAAATACTTTTGAAACTTACTTTGTGAGGCGTTAAAAAACGATTAAGGTACGGATGATCTCGGGTTTTGCAGCTTTTCTAGTTTCCTTGACTTGATAAATGATATTGTTTTAACTAAAAAATGTTACAATAAAGTATCTAAAACGCTATTTTAGGACCATACTTGTTGTTGTGTGATTGACATTACCGTAAGAAGTGGTACAACAATCTATGCACTTTTTGGCATTAGTCTGTTCAGTTTAAATGTTTAGCTGTCCGTCAATGCCCAGAAATTCTTCCCCTGAGTCGCGGTGCGTTTGAAGTTATGCGAGGCTGTGGAGTTTGAACTGATTTTCATTATATGCATCAATAATGTAAGTTTCTTTCGTTGAAAACAATCATGTTTACGACATAATAAGGTCCTTAGTGTGTTTATTTTACATATTACCTTTAAAATGATGTCTACTAGGTAGCTCAAACAGCTGACCGCTTTCATCATAACATGAACATAACTATTAAAAAATCAAAAAGTACGAATTTCGTAATCATCCGTACCTCAATCATTTTTTCATACTCCACAAACCATGTTTCAATAACTTTTTTATTTTTTGTGCAGTAATAAAAATTCCATAAAATACGACTCCTCTCAGTTCTAGAATGCTGGGAATGCTTATATGTAAGCATAATTACTCATTTTGTTCCTCGACATTTACGGCACAGATACAGCACAATAGTGTCAAAAAAAGTACTCTAGATTGTCGTACATCTAATAACTTTCGCAACTCTACTGAATTAGATCTACACATCTTTTGTCGGATATCTATACACTTCGTACGCAAATGTCAGCCCAGAACTGATCATTTGGACTTAAGGTAGCATTTAGGTGTTTTGCGACGACATTTTTCAGTCAAAACAATACCATCAATCAAGTAGAGGAAATTAGAAAACTGTTCATTCCAAGGTCATCCGTACACCCAAAGGCTTGTCCAGGCGCCACAAGACTTTTTGAAAGTTTTCTAATGAAAATTTGATAAAGCCCGGGTGGAGCCAAGCAATGGTGGCCCTGTAGGATATAACCAGGCTGTTAACAATTGGAGGATATATTATGTTATGAAACGTAAATGTTTTACTATTATATGTTTTGTGATGTCGACATCCTCTTCTCTGATTCTTGTCCTGTCTTTTTCAAGCGATGAACCGTGATAAATCGCGGTTATTCCTTGGTGATGCCGTTGATCATTTGCCTTTACTGTAATATTAACAACGCACCTAATTACTTTTTAAATTTGGCACAAAAGAAAACACTGCATGACTCCGAAGAAACTCAGTAGTTTTTATTGTCGTCTGATATCGTGTTTTTGTCACCGATTTACGAAAAATTATAAGTCACAGACGACACAAAACAAACGTAAAGGGCACAAAAGAAGAGGAAAGGGTTATGTTAAATTCATGGGTTGACATTTGTCATTCAGAACTGGATAGAAACGATCACCTGTGCAAGATTGTTATTGGTTTAAGCTGTCATTTGACAGCTGTTATAGACCGCGTCGCTTAAAGTGAAAAAGCTAGAATCAAGTACGACCGGTAATGACAGGTAGATCGCTTACAATTATTGCTCTATATTTCGATACAACATGCATTCTGTAACCACCGACGATAACTATTTGTATTTATCGTCGCTGATTGTAACTGACGTTTTGACTATTTTAGCCTGTTGAGCGATTCGGATAGATTGCGCTTGAAAAATTAGCATTCTGTTAGTATAAATATGAAAATTTATCAGTAAACCCAATGTGTCTGTCCTTTTGGTTTTATATTTGTAACAAGTGCTCTCATCCACGCTTTCGTTTTGAAACAGCATTTGGCTGCAACTTGAGTGAGTTGTCTGATAATTTAAACTCTTCCCGTAATCGTTGCTAGCTTCATATTTGTGTTTTCAGCTCCTGAAGATGGCTCCAAAGAGAAGCCGAGAGCTCGGGATTACCGTTAAAAGAGTTTACTAAAGCCTGAAAAAATTTTGCCAATTTCCCAATTAACAATTGATTGTATTTCTTGCCCAACTGGTCGTTGGCAATGGCAATGACTACTTCTCGCATTATATATATATGAGCAGTAGTCATTGCCAAAGCTAACGACCAGTTGGGTACAAAATACAATTACTTGTTAATTGGGAAATTGGCAAAACCTTTAGGCTTAAGTTGACTCTTTTGACGATAAAATCAAGCTTTCGGCATTCTCTATGGAGCCTTCATCAGGATTCTGAAAACACAATTGTGATGCTAGCAAAGAAAACAGGACAGATTTAAAATGTCAGACAACTTACTCGTCGGTGAGGTTGCAGCCACAAGGTGTTTCAGAACGAACGTAGAGAAGATCGAACTTGTGATCAGTATAAAAACAAAAGGACGGGGACATTGGGCTTGTTGAAAAACGATAGATACCTTCGTTAAAAGTTAGAAAAATTAAAATTATATCAATACACCCGAACAAGTTAAAAATATTACACGTGGGGAGACATTTTGTTGAAACAATCGGAATGCAGTCCCTAACCTTCTACTACCGCTACACGTGGAGAGGGGGAAGGCACGGAAACGTCAAGCGTCGACAGATGACAAGTGATTGACGCGACGGACCGTGGAAATGTACACCTCCGTGTCCAACTTTGGGTATGAAGTATACGAGGGCCGCTCGGTAAATCTCCACCCAAAATTACTAAAATGCTGAATTAACTTGTTTTGGAAAAAAGTGTGTAGTTCATATGAGTGCAGAATGTGTGATATTGATACAACCTTGAAAAGATGGATTATGTGAGTTTATATTAAACATGTGAGTGAGAAAATGTATTCTAGTATATATATATATATATACAGGGTGACTTTGAAGTTGAGTCATTAATTTTCAGATAATGATTGTAGAAGGAAGATAAACCAAAATATGTGTGTAAAAATAGAAAAAAAATTAAAAAAAAATGTACCTTGTTTTATAAAGTATCCTCCCGACAAGTATTTCAGTGCGGACCTGTATTTGATCGTGAGGTCCCCTGTGAGGTCTTAAGTCACCTGATTCACGAGCCCGTTGTACTATATTAATAAAGGCACGAGGGGTTGGTTGCACTCGATTGGGAAACCGATCCGCATAAACATGTGCCATTTTTTATTTCGTTTGAGCCACGCAACAGACTATTCACACGCGACTGACACTGATTGTATGTATAACTGAACTGAATAAAGTAAACATCGTTCCAAATTCTTTCGCTTTTTTGTTTCCGATGCGATGAACCGATAAGGCGGATTATATCCGTTGTTGCCAAACACGAGCACATGATATTATTATTGAGACAGGGCGGTACTCAAACTTCCAAAGGGCTATAACTTTGTTACTTTAATTTTACCAGAAGAATGGTAAAGGAAAAAAACATTTCTTTTGATCAGATCTACTCACTGTTAAAATAAATGACTCAACTTCGAAGTCACCCTGTATATATGTATATATATAATATTACTGTACCAAAGTTCGGCTGAAGTTGCTAAAAAACTAAAATTGATCCTGAGATGTTCACACTTGAAACCTTGTGGTATTGCATTTTTTAGAACTAATAAGCCCATGGCAAGGTTATTAAAGTAATATGGAGTCAATCATCAAATCCCTCTCATTAATATAAATTCAATTTAAAAAGTATGAAAAAAAAATAAGAAAAAGATACATGGGTTATGAAAAAAATCAGAAAGCTTGAACCCGGAAAAATGCACCATCGCAATAAAAAAACTTAAATCCTTAGAGTCATCCTGAAAAAAAGCTCTGGGAGATAGTGATTTATCATACACCAAATTCATCAATAACTCGACAATAATACTTCTATAAAGTTGGTAGGTTCATTAAGCATTCTGGCATCTCAAGAACAATTTTCTGACATTAGAAAATTAATAGAAAATATAAGATCAGGCTCAAGCTTCCTGAATCAAAGAGTGAAAACATCTTGTTATATACATTTTTTTAAATATGACTGGCTTAGGTACGTACGTAAGTCTTTTCGTTTTACATATTCCGAATTTTATATATCCAAGTAATGCTCTGTACCAAAGTAACATATTTCCTTTCAGTCTTTACATTATTTATACTTTGCTTCGATGGTGCATGTTACTTATCGTTTTTTACATAATCTATAATCATATTATTTACAACAACTACCATCCTGTTTATTGAATGTTAATACTACACGGCATTTATTAAATATTTATTAGCGGGAAAGCAATGCTGGGATAGTGATCATCTCATTTGAAATAGGGTAATTTCATACAGGACCCATACCGGCTCTTATTATAATATCCGTTGCATACATAATATAAATTCACACCCAACTGTCACTTGGACAAAATTTAGAAGGTAATGTTTTTGTACCGAACAAGTCGTATACATTACACAGAAAATTAATTACCCATTTAAAGTCCGATACTTTTTTCATGCGACACCTACGTGAAATGTAAGATTTGAAGGCCACAAAGCCATAGGTACACATTTTTAATTTCGTGTTGATATATTTCGATCCGAACTTATTGCTCGCCACTTAACTATAATTACCGGTTGCATCACTTTGCTACGGTCAACTTTAAGCTGAGTTGAACCAGTACTTCTATCGAAATAAGACAGCAGAAAGTACCATCTATTACCAGAATCGACCACTGCGAAAGTGAAAACAGAAACCTGTCTATTGGAGCTGTATGCTAGTTCGCGTTGTCAACTGGGTTATCACTGTGGCCGCTAGAGGCCGCCGATTCTGGAGTTATAGTAGATACGGTCTACTCGCCATTGAACAAACTAGTAATATAGCTTTAATTAGTTCGTGTGTTGAATGACGAACTAGGCATAAGCGTTCATAGTATCGCAACGAGGACTATTCTCTGTATAATAATCTTGATAAGCTTTCTGTTACATTACCGGAAATATTGTCTTAAAATAATCAAGGATCCAGAATGATACTGAATCTTACAGCTTGATTAAAATTTCGCAAGAGTTTTGAGGGACAAAAACCCGTTAACCTAATTGTATAGATATGACAATCTCTGTTGAAAACAGACTATTATTTTGGTAATTTCTCTATGTCTTTCAGATTTTGTTTTACCTTGACATTTGTAATATACTAAGTGACATATAAATCCGAACACCCAGTTTAAATGGTTTTATTTTAATAAAAGTTGGTGAATGTATTTATCTTACTGTAAATAACAAGTGAAAAAATTTTCAGCCTTATCAGTTGGACATTCCTGTTTTTACACTGCTTTTTTTTAATTCACTAACGCTCTAAAAATGAATATTTCAGCCGCAGTAAAGAATCAACGTTGGCGGATTTTGGTTCTTGACATCCTTTACGATCGGTTACGATGCCTAGAGTACGGAGACCTGTACGATTTCGTCAACTTAGTGAGTTTGATAGGGGCCCTATAGTGGGACTTCGGGAAGCTGGACTTTCTTTTCGGGCAATTGCAGTTAGAGTGCAAAGAAGTGTAGACACTGTGGTTAGGTGTTGTCAGGCATAGCTTCGAGAAGGCCGTACGCAAAGAGCAAGGGGCACTGGACGCCGCCGTAGAACAACAGACCGTGAAGATCGCCGCCTAAGATTATTGGCCTTAAGGGACCGTTTCTCCACTACCAGGTCCATTGCAAATGAATGGTTTGCAGAACACGGAAGACCTATTAGCATGCGAAGTGTTTACCGACGAATGAGAAGTTTTGGCTTGTTTTCATACCGGCCACACTGGGTCCTCCCTTTAACTCGAGAACACCGACGTAATCGCCTTGAGTGGTGCAGACAACGGTCACTCTGGGATCAGGAATGGAACAGTATTGTCTTTAGTGACGAGTCTCGATTTTGTTTAGGCATGCACGATGGTCGTGCCAGGGTTAGAAGGCGACGTGGTGAAAGGAGGAATCCACAGTTTTCTGTTGAAAGACATGTTAATCACACTGTTGGAGTTATGGTTTGGGGTGCTACAGCTTATGGTTCCAGGTCACCTTTAATCTTCATCAGAGGTAACATGAACGCGCAGCGTTATATCCACGAAGTTCTAGAACCCCATCTTTTACCCTATCTTGACACCCTGGCAGATCCAACTTTCCAACAAGATAATGCCCGACCACATGTTGCAAGAGTCACAATAGACTTCTTTCAACATAATGATGTCACATTGTTACCATGGCCACCAAGATCACCCGACTTATCCCCAATTGAGCACGTGTGGGATATGATGGGTAGGAGATTGCTGAATTTGCAACGTCCTCCTCAGACTCTAGAAGCACTTCGAGAGGAGTTGGTGGTTACCTGGAATGAGATACCACAGGAGGACATTGACCACCTGATCAGAAGCATGCCTAGGCGCGTTGGAGAATGCGTAGCACATCAGGGTGCATCCACACATTATTAAAGGTCAAAGGGCTTTAAAGCAGTGCAATCATTTTGAAATTTTTATCATTTACTTATTATGCTTCATTAAGTACTTATAGAAAATTTTATTAAAATAAAACCATTTAAACTGGGTGTTCGGATTTATATGTCACTTAGTATACAAACATCGGCTGCAAATCACCGTTATACTATATGTGTAAATGTTTCAATCCGATTTGTTCCTCTTGTGATGTTTTTTGTGATCGAGAAAAGTCTGTATTGGACTGTTACCGAGATTGGTACCTGGAATCGATATGTTAAGAGCTATTTCCACATTTGCATACTTGTATATATTTGTGTTTTTTTTTATTTTCTGTTCTTTTATCTTCCGATGTAGTTAACTTTCGTTGTTGGTATATTTCCTGTAATTGGGTGTGGAATTATAAATAAAAAAATAAGTAAATATCCTCTGGTCGCTAAATGAAGCCACATATGTAGGCCTGAGGTTATACTGGCGTTTCGGCCACCGCGGCGGCCCTTGTCATAGCCCAGATTAAAAAATGACAACAGCAATGTATTTTCCAGGTGAAAGCTTACTTGTTTTTGCCACAAGTATAAGTTTCACATGTTGTGTTTTTTGAGTTTTAGCAATCATAAATACCGAATCTGTAAACGTTAACGTCAACCTCTTTTGACATTTGTCACGCGTGAATCCATGGCTTAAATATCACTATAACGTTAAAGTCACTGTCATTGTTTTGGTTGTATGATTTTGATTCTCATCTTCCCATGGGATGTTTATTTTTCTGTCGGCGGTTTATGCTATTTGTGCCAGTTGGGTATAAGGTATAGTGTAATTAAATTCCTAAAATTGCTGAGCTGACAGCTGTCACTGAGCGATATACGACGCTTAAGGCCGTGTCTAAGGCCGTATCGTCAGTCGTCCCTACAATTGTAGGGCGCGTTTATGGCCTCCTTGATTGTCATACTCCTTTCTCTCCTTCAAAAATTTCTAGATTACACTTGTCCCGTGTCAGCGTCAGCGCTCTCCTATTGTAAAGATATGTTTTCTTTTTAAATTGTAGGAAATTTCAGGCTGATAATACATGATATAACTCAAAAGCAAGCACAATTTGATGCAAAGAGATGTTTGTGACATAACCTCAAAATAGAGCGCTGACACGGAGAAGTAGAAAACTATGACAATCAAGGAGGCCATAAAGGCGCCCTACAATTGTAGGGACGACTGACGATACGGGCCTAAGTGTATTTTTACATCATGCTAGGGCCGTATTGACAGTCGTTCCTACAATTGTAGGACGGCTTTATGTCCTGCTTGATTGTCATAGCCTTTTCTGTCCTTCAGCAAGGCTGGGATATTTCTAGATTTCTATTGTTCCGGTATCAACGTCAGTGCTCTCCTATTGTCAGGTTATTTTTTCTTTTTGAATTGAATTGAAGAGATTTCAGGTTGATGAAACAGACGATAAAAATCAAGTTTTATCAGCCTGAAATTTCTTAGAAGTTGAAAAGAAAATATAACCTCAAAATAGAGAGCTGACACGAAACAGTAGAAATCAAGAAATACCCCTGCGTTTCTGAAGGACAGGAACGACTGACGATATTAGTGCCTGGTCTTATGGAATTTTTTAATAATTCTTCTTTGTAAAAACACAATGTTTTAAAGGAGAATGGGCATTTCCAAGGGTCTTTCAAAACCTGTCAAGATTTCTGCTACATGGCTTCCTAACAGCTCATCACCTTAAAGGTCGGCTTTGATTGCTCGTCAAATTGCCTTTTTATTGCTTAGAAAATTCCAATGGGTCAAGGTCCGTCTTGTCCTTGACTTCAGCCATTCGCCGATGTACTGGCCAGGAAGAAATCGCGCAGTGAAATGCACGTCAATGATGTGTATATGAATAAAATTACCTACATATTCACATCCAGCGCAGCAGTGGTTCGGCCGTGAACCTGTTTTGCTTAAAATCCGGAACTGAAATCATTCAGAAAAACACGAGTGAGATACGAAGACGCGCTGAAGAAAGTTTATAAGTGCTTTTTGAGATACTTTCCGGAAAAAATTGGTTCGAATAGGTGTTTAGTTACTTGCTACGCATTAACATATATAGGGTGCTCAAGACAAGGATCATTTGCATGGTGATTTCAATACCACTTAGGTTAAATTAGAACAGGAACTTGCGTTCTTTGGGGCGTTTTTACATATCGATGAGAAACTAAAAATTTATATAGATATTTTGGAGAAACTAAAATTTGTCCAAACCATTTTTATTTTTTGCGACATTATTTCAAGAAATGCCATTGGCACTTTTTAGGCACAGCATGATGGTGTTTTTAAATTTTTTACCCGACAGTCCGTTTTCGAGAAATCATCACTAAGTTTAGTTTTTTTATATGGTCCACCATGTATACCATTTTTCGATGTATCACATGTTACATTTATTTTCTTGGTTATAAGGAAAAACGAGTATTTTCTGATTTTTTTTAAGTAGGCCTTGCAAACAAATGCTTGACTTGATGTAAATACCTGTCACCTAGTATTGTTATTATCGTGTATTGTTAATATTGTTCTATTGTCGTCAAATATGCCAGGCTATCATGTAAATACTAATAAATAAAAAGACTAAAAATACTACCGAAATGTACCTTGGGAATTTTCCGAAAGAAGGCAGTCAAATTAAGTCCATTTTCATAGAGTTCGCCCGAGATTTCAATAAATATGGTTACGTCTCGAAAATAGGAATCTCAGAATAGGGTTTTAATGAGAAAAATATAGGAGTAGCCTCCACATCCCAATTTATTTAGGGTAAAAATATGTAGATCTCACCCGTATATATTCAGGATTTGCTAAGGACCAGCGGATAGCGAACGGCGCCAGCATTTTTGTGCGAGGTATACAGGAACGCGTGAAGAGTAGTACTATTTTAATTTTCTTCAAAAATGATATGGTCCGACGAGAGTATGGTCACTAATGAGAGAAAATCTGCTGGCTAAAAAGATATCCAGATATCAAGATCGTTTTGGGTTTAATACCATATGTGGTATGGAATCCGAGGGACCAAAATATTAGGTCCATCTATTTACTACAACGTATTACCTGCTGTTGGTTTCAAAAAGTCGGTGATCTTGCACATAACTCTATGCAAGTTCGAGAGTATCTTTCTCAGCAATTTACCTGTAGGCGGATTGGAACCTTCACTGAAGTGTCCTGGCCTGCACCTCTTGAATTTTTTGTTTGAAGTTTTTTTAAAAATCGAGTTTATCGGCATACTTTTGAAACTGAGCAGCAGTTACGAGAATGTACAATAGAAGCATTTAGTATGATTACACGAGAAATGTTTTGAATTTTATTGTTAGATCATGTTTATGTTTAGAAAATAATGGTGACCTATTTGAGCACCTATTGTGACTAAAATAAAAATAATGTTAAAGATGTATTCGTTATTCTGAATATCACTAGATTGTGCATTTTTATAAAATTTTAAGACGTCATAATGTGCATGTATTGTTACTGTTTTGTAATGTTCATCTATCAGTGATCACATAATGTTGGATCAAGCATTTGTTTGCAAGCCCTACTTAAATAAAATAAAAAAAATACAATAAAAAATCACATCTTTCTTTATAAGAAAATAAATGTAACATTTGATGCGTCGTTGAATTCGTAGATAAAGATGCTATCAGATACTTTTTTCGGACCATATAAAAAAATGATGTTGATGATGGTTTGTCAAAAACGAAAGGTCGGGCACAAAATTTTAAGGCGCTATCAAGTGCTGCCTTAAATGTGCCAATGAAAATGTTGCATTAGTTTTTTGATATTTCTTAAAATAAAGTCAGAAAAAGAAATAAAAACAATTTGGGAAAATTTTAGTTTTTCTAAAAACCTCAGTACCTAAGCCATGAAACTTCTACAAGTTTCTCAACGGCATGTACCTAAATACGTTCCAAAGAACCCAGCTTTTTCCAAATTTAACCTAAGCTGTAGTGAGAACCTCATGAATAGGATCCTTATCCTGGACAACCTTGTATATACGTTTCCAGAAATTTGTTCTACAGACTTCCAAAAAACTCCGTTTGGATGCAGGCATACAAAGTTCACGCACAGTTTTGAAGGTTGTGTTAATACAAACAAAAGATGAATAAAAGTCTATCTAATTTTCATAGTAAAGGTGAAATTCGACCTACATGTTCTACGGATAAAGCGAGTCAAAAGTATAGGGTGTTCCTTAATGACATGCGAATACTTAAGGGTGTGAATCTACATGAAAAATTAATGTTAGTTGGCTTTATAAAGCATGGTACAAAAATGTTTCCTTACAAAAACTCGGGATGTTGATGTTTTAGGAATAAAATGGAGATTAATTAATATTTTCAGAATCGCTTCAGATATTTCACTGATATTTAGTACGTAGTGAAAGTTAATAAAGTTTGAAATTTTTCAATGCAAAAATAATTTTTAGCCTTAACAATGGCGTGCGTACGGGTATCCACTTTGATATTTTTTAAGAAAAAATGGTACGCCAATGGTTTTTTGCCAAATAAAAACTATTTATGATATTCCCCGTTCTACTTGAAACAAATGATCTCCCTTGAATTGTTTTCCTTCGATGCGTCATTTTTGAGTAAAAAAATAAAAACCGTTCTATTGTCTAACTTGCAAAATTATTATTAATTTAATTGGAAAAATCAAACACATTACATTTTTTTACTCAAAAATGGCGCATCGAAGGAAAACAATTCAAGAGAGGACATTTGTTTTAAATTGAACGGGAAATTCAAAAATAATATTTATTTGGCAAAATTTTTCTTAAAAAATATCGAAGTCAATACCCGTACGCACTCCACTGTTAAAGCTAAAAATTATTTTTGCATTGAAAAATATGGAACTTTATTAACTCTCACTACGTACTAAATATCAGTGAAATATCTGAATCGGTTCTGTAAATATTGATTAATTTCCATTTTTCTCCTAAAACTTCAACACCCCGAGTTTTTGTAAGGAAACATTTTTGGACCATAGTTTATAGAGCAAAGTAACATTAATTTTTCATGTAGATTCACACCCTTAAATATTCGCATATCATTAAGGAACACCCTGTATATGAATTTAAAAACTTTTACTACATAAAAATGTAGATCATGTGAGCGAAACGAGCCTATATAATCAGTCTATAGTCGCTCCCCATTTTATAACGGTGCGATCTGAAAATTCCTTCTTAAGGGCAAATGTACGTAGAAATCTGTGATGTATGGAATAATATTTACTAAGAGGTACATGTATGTAGATTTCTCGCAATTGAAACTTTTTCTGAAAATGATAAGGAGCTTCTAAAACAACAAAAAATGAAGTTTTAGCCAACTATTATCTTTTTTTGCTATAGCTCCGCTGTCACTGGACCAATTTTTAAAAACCGAGTTTTATCATCCTTGACGTAGTAGAAACCCTATGTGGAAATTTCATCAAAATCCGAGCGGTACTTTCCAAGTTGTAGACGGGCCAACGATTCGCGGGTAGACCGATAGACAAAAATAGGGGGTGCAAACGTTATGGTAGTCATTATTGAAAGGGGTAATAGGGGGAGTCAAAGCAAGTGAAAAAGTTCATATGACCCATGATTCAAAAGTCAATAGATTTTTGTCTAAATGGCTTTATAGTTTACATCTTTAAGTGCTTTATATAGACCACAATCTTACTAATTTTTATAATCATATCTAAAACGTTTTTCAGTTGGGTTATTAACAAATAAATGGCATTAAGTTTTTCTAAGTTAAGCCAAAACTTGTAGTCAGTAAGTAAGTAAGTTTCATTAAATTAAATATTTAAACACACATGACAACAGCGCGTCGGTCTTTCGTCACTCTTATCGAACAGGCAATCGATCGCAACCGGTAAGAGTGGTTAGTTATCGTTTTGCATAGATAAATTACTTTATCGTTTTGAAGAGCATCGGGCGTGTTGTTCTGTTTTTGTTCGCGTACCTCGTCGTGTTTATTTACAATGTTCTCGAAGCAGGAGTTCGCTGACATGTTGTTAGTTTATGGTCAAGCTCGTCAGAATTCAAATCTTGCAGCTCAAATATATCGCGACAGATTTCGCCAACGGGTACACCCAGACAGAAGGACATTTGTGCAAGTGTACCAAAGACTTATCGAGATACAGGAAGTGTTCAGCCTACTAATATTCGCACTCGTGAAACACAGGTTACTGTAGAGCAGGAGGAACAAATTATAAATATCGTGGAAATCAATGCAGATATCAGCACTCGGGAATTAGGCCATAATACACACACGTTAGCCCAAGAAAATCCTCATACCATTCGTGAAGGTCATTTCCAACAACGTTTTAAAATAAATATTTGGGCGGGTATTCTTGAAGATCAGGTAATTGGCCCTTTCGAGTTACCCCCAAAGTTGTCAGGAGAATGATACCTTAGCTTTCTAGTCAATAACGCACCAGAACTTTTGGAACAGACCTTAGACAACGTGTCATTACAACGAAGACAGAATTTGTGGTTTCTTCATGACGGGGCACCACCACACATTTTTAGAGGCGTCATTCAGTATTTGAATGAACATTATCCAAATCGCTGGATCGGCCGAAATGCTCCTGAGAATTTAAAGCGATGGTTAATGGGGCTGGTCCAATAATAACTGAAGCACAACTTCTCGAACAAAAATTTAATGCGGCTGAAATAATAAATGGACAACTTCTAGGACCTAGAGTAAGAAGAAACTGGGTTCGTCGTAATGAAGCTTGTGTTTAAAGTGGAGGACGACATTTTACAAGACTTCTTCGCCAGTGGCGTGGAAAGTAAAAAGGTATGAGAGTGTTAACAATGTGGATTCTTCCTTTATTCAATTCAACTTTATTGAAACATTATATTTAGAAAAATATAGTCACAGAACATAGTCATTTTAAACGCCAATAGTTAATGATAACTTCTTAATTTGTTCCATCAGTCCATCCATCGCAACATACTTGTCATCGCATGAAGTTTTTTTGGTTATCATGACTTTATTGACCTACAAAAAACAATTAAATGAAATATAAAAATGCTTCAGTCCGATTGGATGCTTGAATATTAGCAATCTATAGAGTGCGTTTTAACTTCACGTCAATTGATTTTTATGCCTTGAATCAACAATTTATAAAACATAACGGGCAGTAAAAGCGTCCTATTTATACTCTACCTGATCTATTCTGCCTTCTATCTGCCCGTCAAGAATGCAGGATACCAATAGAGACTCAACATCTTCCAGGGATATCCCCAGTTCTTTACTGATGAAACTCAATCGGACGTTTTTGTATGGTTGTACCAAAATCAACAAAACTTTAGTCCTCACGTGCTTCAATAACGCCGCAATGTGCTCATGAACAAAGTGATCTGCCATCAGAGATTCTTTGTTTTCCTGGAAGTAATTTCTAATAAATTTTGTGACGTCAAAAACGGAAACGTTTAAAGTAATTATCATCTTTGGAAATATAAAAAAAAAATCAATAAATATACCTCTATCTTTACTTCTAATCAGATGTATAATCTGAATTTGCGTTAAAAAATAACCAAAATGAATGCTATAGTGTCACTAATGGGATCAATTCGGCTAAAATCTTTTTAAAGTTGTGGCACTTCCGCTTGCACCGGAAGTAGATTCCAACTTGCCTATTTTCAATGTATATTATTCAATTTTTGGATTCTATATTTATGTACACATGTACGAGCCCCTTCTCACTTCAGTTGGCCCAACTATTGAAATCTTAGTTTTTTTCTTATCAAACACAAATCATAAAAATGTAGCAGGGTGTTATAGGTTTAAAATATTAACAATGAATATGTTGATAATATATAGTAGAAAACACCAACTTTATCACTCCCTAATCAAATTTGCAGCATAAAAATAACACATGTTGCAATTACAGCATATCAACCTATTTTCATTTCAATGCAAAATAAGTCTATAACGCATAGGTGGCTGTGAAAAATAAAAGCCATGACAATTGTTTTTATTAATCGCAGCTGTCAGAATACGTTTATAATAGTTTTGGGTAGTTAAGGTTTTCAAAATGAGTAGAGGAAAGCTTACTAGTGAGAAAATTCGGTTACTGATAATTAAATTTTTTAATTCTGGGAAATCAAACTCAGAAATTGCAACTTTGTTAGACTTATCGCGGTATAGTGTGAGAAAAATTGTTAGAAGATATAACGTAACTGGTTCAGTTAATATTAAGCCACGATATGTGAAAAAAAGTAATATCACAAATGCCGACCGAAAAGCATTAAGAATAATCGTGAAAAACAGGCGTGCGAATTATTTACAATTAAGTGCTCTGTGGAGTGACGCTGTTGGAAGGAGAATTTCGAGGTCCACAACTCATAGAGAGGCCAGGCCCACTTACTGGGATTTAGCACTTGCAAGGTAAGTTTTCTTATAAAAAAAAAGTGAAGTAAAAACCCTAAAGTTGCAGAACTTGCTTATAGGCCAAAGAAAAGGCACTATTAACTCCACTGCAAAAGAAAAATCGGCTTAAATGGGCTAAAGAACATAGACAATGGACACCTCAACAATGGTGTGCAATACAATGGAGTGATGAGGCCCGATTCGAAGTTTGTGTTGGTGACAGTCGCAGTAGAGTTATTCGCAAAAAAATGAAGCATTCCATGTTGACTGTCTGAAGAGAAAAGTGAAATTTCCAGCATCCATTATGGTCTGGGGCAGTATGTCATCAAAAGGAGTAGGAAAACTTCATTCTATTGATGGAAATGTGGATACAAACAAATATTTGGCAATTTTAGAAGAATCGCTTTTACCAGTGATGGAAGAATGTTTGACATCCGGCCAAGATTTTGTGTTTCAGCAAGATGGTGCAGCGTGCCATACCAAAAAGGCTATAAAATGGATGGAAGAAAATAGTGTACCACTTTTGAAATGGGTTTCTAGCAGTCCAGATCTGTCAACTATTGAAACTTTGTGGCACGAGATGAAAAAGGTTCTACGACAATATCCTGCTCGTACAATGACCGAACTGAGACAAAAGCGTCAAGAAATATGGGATTGTTTTACACCAAATTTTGTAACCGTTTTTGAGACATCTGAAATTTTAATAACATTTTTTTCCTTTATTCCAGATTCGGATAACAACCTGTACAGGGTGGTAGAAAAATTAAAATTAGATGGAAAAAACTCAAAATGTCAATTATTCTAAATGAAAATCACCTTTTTATAATTGTGTCATATTAAGTATTGAAAACAATGTTGTATACTAGTCTAATTATAATAGCAAATTTCCCCAAAATAATTGTAAAGTTCAATGGGGGTATTTAAAACATAGACATGGGAAAACGTTTTATTCGACAACAAAGAATGAGAAAACGTGTTTTTTGGGATTCAATTGAAAGTGTTCGCAGGAACAAATAAACTCTACAAATAAAACAAAAATACGAGAATAATATTAGTTATTAGCATTTGTAATTTTTATAGTGTAGAATGATATACATGAACTGTAAAGGCATCGAGTTCAAAAATTGAATATTCAGTCGGGCGCCTTTCATTTTGGAAATACTTCAGCCGAATTGCTCCCATTAGTTGCTCCATAAACACGAATTATCATAATCTTCAAGTTTTTGTACTAATCTAACGCTGGATGGGACACCCTATACAGTGACATATATATCACCAATCTTTTTTGTATGTATAGTTAAAGCAAAGAAAATATTTTATTTTTAGCAGTTTTCTTACGAACCTGGAATATTCGTTCGAAATCCTTCATGTTGTTATTTTGAAATGCGGAAATGAGATCTGTCATCGCCTTGATCTCCTCGTCGTTCTTGTAGGGTTTTGCTTCTTGCGAATCAAATGGATTGATAGCGGACTGCAACAACATGCTGGTCAAGATCAGGTACTTTAAACAGTTGATCCTTCTCGGATTCCCCGCTTCGTCGTAGTTTTTGAACGCTTCGAAAAAATCGGTGTAAGCCTATTGGGCAGAAGATCTGTTTGTAAAATAGGGCTGCCTTGGCTATGTTAACACCGTAGGTAGCTAAGCGCCTAGACATCCATAGAGCTCCATATTTCTGCGCGCAAATACTGTTCTGTGCCCGTTTACATCGTGTGGTATGCGTGATCATACAGTGTAAACATAGCCAATGACTGACAGAAACAGTTGTAATGTTTACACAATAGCCAGTCAAGCGCCAATACGGCGCATAGTACACGGAGGAGCATTCACGCACAAAGCAATAAGAATTCTATCGAAATAAGATGACACAAAGCGCCACCTGTTACCAGAATCGACCATTGGGAGAGTGTATAACATCTATCGCCGGAACTGTAACGATCTCAGTCACCACCGTGACCTCTAGAGGCCGACAGTTCTGGTGGTATGGTAGATGCAGCTTACTCGTCATTGATCAATATCCGTCCGGCCACAGATAGCCATGAACAGGTGTTTCGCACTTTTTGGCAACTCGTCAACATGGTCTAGGCTTCGTCTCCGTGACTCCGTGACAACGAACGAAAGCATAGCAACTGTCGTCTATCCGAGGTTTGAGATCTAAGAAAGCACAAAGCGCCATCTATTAGCAGCTATAGGTTGAAACTGTAAAGATCTCAGTTCGCGTTTGACTGGCCAGCTACCACTGTGACTGCTAGAAGCCGACGATTCTCGCAGTGGTCGATTCTGGTCTTATGTCGACAGATTTCATACCTCGAATAAAGGATGTTTGCTTTCGTCCGATGTCCCAGAGATCATGCCTAGATCGGGCTGATGAGTTGCCAAAAAAACACGAAACAGCTGTTCATGGTTGCTGTCTATGATCGAACGGACAAAAGCAGCATGTTTGGTAATAAAATGAATTATTGGTGCTCTGCAGCTGTCTAAGCTCTTGGCTATACACGGCCTATGTAAGTTGCCTTCGATTTACACATAATGTCGGATATACTCACCTCACATCAGTTCGCTCAGTTTATTATACGTTCTTGAGTCAAGCGGAGGACGGCTTAAGGCAACCCTCCACTCCTTCATCCAAGAGTTTTATTTGTTAGTAAAGCAAACACTCCTTTTTAATGAAAAACTCCTCCAAATCCACATATACAAGTATGGAATAATAAGGGTGGATTTCATAAGGTTTGTCAATCTAACAGAGCGTTATTTTATACCAATAGGGTAGCAGTACCAAACAGAGCGTCAAATATGGCCAATGGACCTTAAGATCTCACGGTCAGATTTTTGGCAGCAAATAGTATCGAGGTGTTCAAAACAAAACACTGTAAAAATATGAAGTGATTGGAATGTTATCGGTTTATTATATATTATGGAATTATATAAAATTGAGCCAAATTAAAAAAAAATGCTTGATGTCTGAGTAAAATCCAATTTTTTTCAGTTTAGCTGAAGGTTTCTAAATGTTTATTTCAATCGTTTGTATTCCATATATGATTATACTAACCTAACATCACCTACCATGTGCTTATAGTTTATCCTATAAAATATTTGCAAACTATTGGTGGAAGCCTAGGTCAAATTCAAATCTTGCTGAAATCGGCTCTAAATCATATAATATTAACATTAGAGCTTAAAAGTACATCTGCCAATCACCATCTGGGCTATAAATCTCAGCACTAAACAAAAGTACCAACAATCAGTAATAATCCCGGAAACCTAACCTGCGAGTTCGCTCTGGAAGCCTAGGATGACCTTGACGGTGACGCCCGCCCTTCTATTACCCTGCCCCTGCAGGACTCAATATAAGGGAGATGGCGCTAGCTGCAACCGAGTAGTACCTTTGATGGAGGCCGAGCCAATAGTCTTCAGTATGACCTGACCACGACGAGACGGCGGGCCACGTCGCCTGGCTTTAGATAGATTCGTTCTGTTTGATCATGAACTGAATTTATAGCTCCTTGGTTAAAAACGAGAATCTAATCAGGTTCGCCTCTGTCACAATTTAAATCCCCTGTTAGGGATATCCCCGAAAGCAAAGATAGCGTTTATCACCTTGCTATATACGAGTATACAGGGTGTTCCTTAATGATATGCGAATATTTACCATTCACCATTATTAACAAGATTGTTAAAAATAAATAACGAAAAAGATGTCACAGCGAACAGATTTGAATAACAGAGACCTGTCAGATGTCAAAAGCCAGTGATATATTCCAGAGCAACTAGATATTTATTGCTAACACATTAATTTTCTCGGACAATAGAACGGTTTTTATTTTTTTACTCAAAAATGGCGCAACAAATAAAAACAATTCAAGAGAGATCATTTGTTTCAAATTGAACGGGGAATTGAAAAATAATTTTTGTTTGGTAAAAAACCATTGGCGTTCCATTTTTTTTCAAAAAATATCGAAGTCAATACCCGTACGCACGCCACTGTTAAAGCTAAAAATTATTTTTGCATTGAAAAATATGCAACTTTATTAACTTTCACTACGTACTAAATATCAGTGAAATATCTGAAGCGGTTCTCAAATATTAATTAATTTCCATTTTTCCCCTAAAACTTCAACACCCCGAGTTTTTGTAAGGAAACATTTTTTGACCATAGTTTATAAAGCAAACTAACATTAATTTGTCATGTAGATTCACACCCACAAATATTCGCATATCATTAAGCAATACCCTGTATAATTGGTGATAGTCATATTGAGACTGTGTTTGGATTATGCTACTTTTGCATAGAACGTCAATGCTGGTACCACAGTAAGAACTTAGTACCCCCGTGTGACATACTACTGATGATTGCTAAACAGCATACAACAACGGTTGGTTATGGTCGCATAGGCGGAAAGCAAACATTTGAAACTAACGGATGGCTCGAAATAATCTCATATCCGTAACCGGATATGAAACAGATATAATATTATGCATAAAGCTGCATCCCTATCCTATCCGAACTTCATCTCCATACAATCTTTGATTTTTTCATATAATTATAGACGACGGATCCTCGTGATATGAGAACATCTAAATGTATGACCATCCAAGCATTGCGTTTGACTTCGTGGATAATTTCATTCACACATCTCATAATAATTCGATTATTTAAACAAATAATCATATTGTGAATTGATTGTAAATAAAAAACGATTTCCGATATTCGATATACCTACACTTTCGATTTTCTCACGAATATAATATCGTTAGTGATACCCGGTAGTGTTCATTTAGTTTCTCACGTTTATGCAATAAAAAAGCAAAGGTGGTGTGCTTTGATATTTCAGAATAACTTCTCATCAATGGATAATCACCAACTAGGTGATGTACTACGATACTTAACACAGCTTGACGTCCTAATGTTAAGTTTTTATTGATGTCAATAGTAAATCTGATAATAATCAATAGAATATGAAAAATACTTTCCAGAAAAATTGGTCAAAATGTATTTCATTCACAGCTGAATGGAAATATGTTCATGAGCTTTGGATTGATATCAAATCACACAAAAGCTTCAGCATCGCTAGAAAATATGAAGCAGTACCGGGGAAACATTTATTGCTTGACGATATGGGGGCGTCCATTAATTACGTGAGGCAATTTACTTAAAACGGTAGAAAAAGTATGAAGCCACTTTATAGAGAAAATATTCTAATAATTGAAAAGCATAAAATAAGCAATCAAAGTGTGGTGCATTTTACTATAGTTTCATAACTCTCCTCTCAAAGAATGATTTAATATATCAAGCACCCCACGCTTTTCACTCTGAATTGCGTTATTCTGTTAATAACATTAATTATGATTGATTATTCGACCATCTACTACTGTAATATAAACTCTTTGTAATTAAAAGTAATTTTCTACTTTTTAGTACGGTCAGCTGTAAAAGCGAGTTTTTATAGTTTTTTCAAACTACTATTTATTAGTTTATATTCTGATCAAGGTTAGCCCAGCTGTCCTTTTTGAACTCTGAGGTGAGCTAGACATTTACTGATTTGATAGCCTTATCTCTGTTTGAACTGTTTCACTCCACTTTGAAGTTGAGTCATTTATTTTCAGATAATGATTGTAGAAGGAAGACAAACCAAAATATGTGTGTAAAAATAAAAAAATAAATAAAAGAAAATGTTACCTTGTTTAATAAAGTATCGTCCCGACAAGTATTTCAGTGCGGACCTGTATTCGATCGTGCGGTCTTGGAGCAGCATGCCCTGACCTGTGAGCTCTTAAGTCACCTGATTCACGAGCCCTTTGTACTACATTAACAAAGGCACGAGGGGTTGATTGCACTCGATTGGGAAACCGATTCGCATAAATCCGTGATGCATCCGGGAGCATTTTGTAAAGACTGCCCCCCGGAAATAAGAATCATGTCCACAAGTTCAGCATTTTCGTAAACATGTGCTATTTTTGATTTCGTTTGAGCCACGCAACAAACACTACCTACTATTCACTAACGCGTTATCGACTGACGAAAAACATCGTGATAAACGTTTCAAATTCTTTCGCTTTTTTGTTTCCGATGCGATGAACCGGTCAGGCGGATTATATCCGTTGTCGCCAAACACGAACATATTATTATTGAGACAGGGCAGTACTCAAACTTCCAAAGGGCTATAACTTTGTTACTTTAATTTTACCAGAAAAATGGTAAAGGAAAAAAACATTTCTTTTGATCAGATCTACTCACTGTTAAAATAAATGACTCAACTTCGAAGTCACCCTGTATATTCTAAATGATTGTTTCAGTAAAATTGGAGAGACATTATTATTACTGGTGAATCATTATTTAGTACATGGTGAATTCCCATCAAAATTAAAGTATTCCAGCATTACTCCTGTGCCAAAACTTCAAAATTCTCAGCTGTATACAAATATGCGACCGATTAATGTCTTGCCCGATGTCGAGAAGCTGTTCGAAGGGATAATATACGAACAAATCATAGAATTCATTGAAGAAACCAAAATTTTGATAAAAATTCAAGCTGGATTTGGAAAAAAATGTTCCACAGAAACGGCAATCCAAATGGTGGTGGAAGACTGGAGAAGAAGTATAGATGAGAAAGAATATATTGTAACATTATTTTTAGACTTCAAAAGAGCATTTGAGACTATTGATAGGGAAAAATTGTCAATGAAATTGCGTCACTATGACTTTAAAGGATCAGTATTACACAATTTAAAAATTATTTAGTAAATAGAAGTAAAAAAACTAAAGTTGGAAATATTATGTCAAGTGTTCAAAATATATCAGTAGGGGTGCCACAGGGGAGTTATTATTTATCTAAATGATATCTCTGACATTTTAGAACACTGCAAAATTCAAATATTTGCGGACTTTACACTTATAGATATAGCACATGAGCATTTGGGCACTGCTTTAGAACTGTTAAATAGTAATATTGAAAAAATTATGAATTGCTTAAATGTCAATAAACTTAAATTAAACTCTAATAAAACAAAATGTATGTCAGTAGGGAAACATTTAGGTGACAATCCAATTAGGCTCATGATTAATGATGAAAAAATTGAAGTAGTCGAGTCATTTAAATATCTTGGTATAGATGTGGATGGTAAGCTACTGCTTCACATTATAATTATTTCAAAAATATCGAAAAAAATAAATTACTTCTATAGAGTTTCCCATAATCTTAGTATGTATTCCAAGAAAATTGTTTATAACACTATAATTGTTCCCCATTTTTTATATTGTTCAACCATCTTGTTTACAGCAAATGAGAACACATTTTCATAATTACAAATATAATAGGATTGAGTCTATGTTAGAGAACTGCAGTTGAATGTGAAAAATTTCATATATTATTTAATTCAGGTTATTATATACAAATTAAAAAATCATTTATTACCACCACATTTAGAGAACTTCACAAAATTAAATAGTCATCATCATAACTACGAAACTAGAGGCAGTATAGATTTTCATCAGCAAAATAATTGTAATAGTAGCATAACTAGTAAATCTATATTTCAAAATGGAGTATTTGAATTTGATAAATTGAATAATGATATTAAACAGAGTTCGAATTTAAAAACGTTTAAGGTGAAATTAAAAAATCACTTTATGAATAATCAAAATACATAGTGACGTAATTTTAATTTTAATAGACAAGAATGTAAAATTATATAAAATGGATTGAAGAAAAATATGTAACCGAATCATTATACAAAATTGACATTGTAGCATTAATGCTAAATAAATGTTCAACAACAACAACTTTGATATTGGATAGCCCATCATTTGACAGTTGAAGTAATATGCAATGACGTTTACTAATGTTTCCAATTGCGTTTGTGCGATTAATATTTATATCCCTACTAAATGTTCATTCTGATGAGTACTAGTATCGTTATTTAAAAACGGTATTCGGATGTTGGTGTACCCTCAAATCTAAAATCTTGCAGATTCTGCTCTGATCAGCAACGTGATCGTAAGTACCATCCATCCGAGATCAAGAGATTACGGAACGCGAGATAAGGCAGTGAACAGATAAAAAAAGGAAGGAGGAAGACGTAGCGAACTGAGAAAGGCGCTTCGGAGCCTGGCGTAGGCAGATACAAACTTGCGGTACGGCGATTTTTTACAACGAGGAAAATGATGGGCACACAGGATAATAATAATGGATACCGGCGCAGTCTTGGTTTGCCGGAGTGCTCTATGACTCTAACCGAGGGATTTTTTTAGATCGATGGGCGATATGGGATATGAGAATGTTCCGTCTGTGCCTTGGTGTCCCACACATTTCCTGTGTGTTTTTTGCTCCTCTTTGCTTAAGGTGGTTTGTCATCTAACTTTGCACTAATTTCCGGCTCGACCTCGATAAAGCACTCTTATTATAATGGTTTGTTATTTTTCACCAATAGGGTACCAGTCAAATTTTTTGCAACCGATGGCAGTAAGTATTGAAAACAAAATATTGTCAAAGTATGAGATGACAAAATTTGTAAATTCGAAACAGCAAATTCTGTAGAAATTACCCTGATTTTTATAGTCGAAATCACGAAAGATGACGATTTTAGTCTGTAGTAAAGACAAATGACAGCCATTTGTGAATATTTTTAATAAAGTTTCAAATATGTTAGACAGAGACAAACAGAATTTTATTATCAAAACCAACTGTATTGCTAATTTGCATGTATCCGACAAAGATGTTTTCATGTTGCTTGATCGATCATATTTGAAAGATGAATACCCAACTAACAATTATCACTCCTATTAGAGTTGCAAGAATGATTATACAGTATTCCTTACACCCTCTTAGAACAGCTATACAAGCGAAATGGGCACACCTAATAGGACACTTCAATCATTTAAGAGGTTGTATAAGGGCTGCAGGTAACAGATATACAACAAAAGTGTAAGTGTCAGCCTCTTGCAGCCGCTATAGGACATTTGCGTCAGTGCAAGATTCAGTTTTTGTCAACTATACAACTATTCCGTTACGTGATTCTACTTTATTGCAACCAAACTATTTCTTATGTATTGTATAGACGAAGTGAAGAATATATAACTAACACATTACAGTCATCTTGTTTACTTACATATCGGCCATTGTGAATTTGATACACAGGTATATGATAAACTTCTGCACTGTGATATAGGGCTATTGAATTACTTGCGCAGCAACTTTTATTGTGATTATCGTGCAAAGTAGTTATGCATTTTCTACGGGCTTCGTATTTGAATCATATTTTGATAATGATCAAAAGTATGTTTGGATTTTTAAGATGGAAAACTGAACTTATCTGCGTTAAGTCTTCCAGAAATGCTATATTTGGACACAATTACACTGATGCGTATAACTTTATATCTGTAATTTCGAAGCGTAACATAATTATTTAATATTAAATAGAAGAATAAGTTGTTTGCCCAATATGGCGGGTGGTTGTGTATAATCATGGCATCGTCCATGTTGTCTTTAGTTTATTAGAATATTTTGGTGTTGCCTGCAGGTGTTATTCAACAATTTGACAAATATCTGAAATGAAATACCGACAGAGTCGAATGATTTACCCAGAATTTGTACCAGATCTATATCTTCTGTTTGAACAGTTGATAAAACCTTCTGAACCAATATGCATGCGTTGTTGGTCTTAAAACACTGGTATTTTAACAAAAATTTGACAGCAGAAAGTTAGGTTATGGTGAAGTTGTATACCAAGATATTTAGCACAGGTACAGCCTTTAACAGTTACTAAACAACAGTTGTATAAGTGCTTCCGTTGGGAGCAATTTGTTGGCTAAAGTAGTAAATTTGCACAGCAAAACAACAAGGCTCGGGTTTGTTTTATAAACGTTACCATGAATGTCACAACAGAACCATCTTGACTAACGTGCAAATATGCCGTATAAAATAGTTTTATAAACCTTTATGCAGTTAACAGTTAAAAATTTGTCCTATAAGCTGTTGTATAACTATGCTATAAGAATATTTTAAACACCTCATTTTAGAGCAAATATGTTGCAGAAAGCAAATTTGCATTCCACACAACATTAAGCCAGCATTTTGGTGTTCAGGCACCAACAATAGAGAGCTTTTATGGATAAACGGTTCTTTTACCAAAAGTTTATAGCACTACTTTGCTAGTTGGGTAGTTAGGTTATGTTAAAGCAGGTTACGTTGTTTTCGAATAATACTTTGGTCTTTGGTGTTAATGTCTTGAGATGTATTCTACTCATAACTTTTTTCAAAACAAAAACTTCCCACTAAAATTATTATTAAGGTATCACTGTAAACCATGGAATAAAAATAATGAGTGAAATAAACTAGCTTCACAAAATCATAATATAAATTAATGATATCATGATTTTATCATAGACGTACGTCCATTGATTACTTCAGTCAATTTGTGGTATGACGTAATAGTCATCTTTCGTGATTTTGACTACATACTAAAAGTACCCTTATTTATAATACAATTACTTTTTCACTATTTTATTCAAAATATCAATGATATTCTGAGAATTTTGACAGTCTCGGATCAAATTGCATCTCACTAATGTCTTCCCTGATTGGTTGGACTGACCGTCAAATTAAATTTTTTTGTGGAATCTGTCACCCGTCTTTTTTATTCTGATGCAGCCGCAAAGACAGAACCACAATACCGGCAAAGCACACTATTATAAAGAAAATATGAGGCTCGGACTGAAGTAAATCTCTTCTGGTAGATTATTCTACATCTTCGAGATCCTAAGATCATACTGGCCAGCTCCCAATGCACAGAGACCAAACTATACTGAGAGGTAGAAGCATTACATCATTCAGAAGAGTTCAGGAGAACAGTATCTATTGGCATGTTTGTAGAAAACAGACCATCCATGCAAAAGAGGCATGGTATCGTCTAAGCGTCTATTAAGGAAGTATCACTTGTAAACAGCAACAACACCATTTTTTTACTTTACTAAATTTTGCTTGAATTGTTATGACTACTGTACCTTTTCATAATCGCCCGATCTGAGGTGCATCTTCCCTCCACACTCCCTTATAACGCTCATTATCAACGGGTGAGGGATCGCTGAGCGTACTTTGAGGCTTCTTTCGTACAGCTCCTTCAGCAGCTTGTGGTTCTTCTGCTCTGTGTGTAACTGGATCTCCAAGGCGTACACCTCCAACAATTGCGTACCTAAATCATTTTTCACTAGTTTATAAGATTCATTGGAAATATTTACTCTGTCCGAACTGGCGATATCTTTTGTGGAGTTCATAGTCTACAGAAGTGGTCGCCAACCCGTCGAACGCGAGCTACCGGTAGCTCGTAAAGGCAGTTGTGGTGGCTCACACCGTATTTTAAAAAGGTGTAACAATCATTGAAGCTTCTGTAAATTTTGTAAATTCTCATAATAAACACAAGCAGCGTCAACACTGCGGTGAGCGATCTGTTCGAGAACGATCTCGATTACTCTGAACGGAATAAATACGCAAGGCGCGGCGAGAGCGCGCTCAGTTTAAAAATGAACGACACAAAGTCCGGCGGTTGGGTTAGAGTCGGCCTGCAATTGAAAACATGAGCAGTAGTAAGAAGATGAAGACATACCATTTCCATTCGTAATGGGAAGAACAATATTTGTTTCCAGAAGTTAAAGGTAAAAATTTATGTTTGTTATGTACTACATCTGTTTCCGTTGCTGAAAAAGAGAATATCGAGAAGCACTATAAAACTGTACATTCGAATTTTGATAAATCGTTCCCATTACGTTCTGCAACCAGACCGGAAAAACTAAAACAATTAAAAGATCAGTTAATTCGATAATAGACTATGTTTTTAAAAACAATAGTCAAAAGTGAAGCTGCAACTGAAGCATCATACCGGGTGTCCCAGATAATTACACAAAAGGAGAAACCTCACGAAGACGGGGGAAATGATACAATAGGCGTTTTGTGATGAGACGAATAGAAGTAATGAGCACTGATATAGTTTTATAGTTAAGAAATGATTTCGATAACTATGCTTATTTTTCACTGCAGCTGGATGAATATACAGATGTCGTTGACACCTCTCAGATGGCCGTTTTCGTCAAGATGGTTTTCAGTGATTTTACGATTAACGAAGATCTTTTGAAGTTTATTCCACTAAAAGGAGAGACTACTGGACATGACTCGTTTTCTTATTTTAAAAATATTATTTCTTCTGAGAAAATTCCAATATCGAAAATGGTATGCTTGACAGCCGATGGCGCTCGAGCTATGGTGGGTCGTGATGGTGGGGTTATGTCGTAAAGATAAAAGTTTTCCTCCGTTTCTCGGTTACCACTGCATTATCCATCAGCAAGCATTATGTGGACATCTTCTAAAACTAGACAACGTTATGAAATTGTCAGTACAAATTGTGAACAAGATTACAGCTCAAGCGTTACAAAGATGATTATTCAAAACATTGGCCGATGAAAGTGACTGTCAATACGGGGAACTACTTCACTCTGAAGATAGTTAAGTAGAGGACGAGAGCTGACACGTTGTAATGATATCATATCTGCCATAGTTCAATTTTTCAAACAACGTGATGCAGATTCCCGAACTGAAAAATTCAATCTGGCTTAAAGATTTTGGTCTTCTTGTGGATATTACAGAAAAATTAAATGAACTTAATTTGCAGCTTTAGGGGAGAGACACAACTAGCAGAAATGATTTCTGATATAAAAGCGTTTATCAAAAAGGTGGAGCTTTGGGAACAAAACCTAATCGATGGCGATACCAAGCATTTTTCTGTTCTTTCAGAAAAGATATCTCAAAGCCCATTGGAATCATATCACAGTAAATATCGTGTAGAAATAGTCTCTAACTTGAAAGATAACTTTAAAAATCGTTTCAAGGGCTTCAACAAAATTGCTATAGTGGCGCAATTTGTTGTTTCAACCTTCATGGAAATTGATATCTAACAGTTTGCAACTTGTGTTGCACATAATTTTAGCGAAGACATGGCTGGGACAGAAATGGCTTTTCAAAATGATTTAGCTTCAAAATCATTAGTCTCAAAATGTATCTGGCCTTCAGTAGGTAAACATAAATATTCAGTTTTATGTCGTGCTGCCTTGAAAGTGAAGTTATTTAGTTCAACCTTTTTGGAAAATTTTATTCGATTGGCGGTATCAAACTATTATACTACAAATATTAAAATTATTGTCAGTAAGTCTGAGTGTCAGGCTTCTCATTGAACATGAATTTTTATCTGTATATGTTTTTGTTCAAAATAGCGCGTTGCTTTTTTTACCTTTAGTTACCTTTATTAAATCGGATGTGACATGCCATTGTAGCTGACGAAAAATTTTGTTTATTTTTCAAACACCTACGATTGGTAGAAATTGATATAGTTATGTAGTATGTATTATAGACCTATTTCAGTTATCAATGTATTTGGGAAGATTTTTGAGAAGTGTTTAAATAACAGACTTTGTTCTTTTCTTGAGAAATATGACATAATATCGAACTGTCAATTTGGGTTCCGCAAAAATTGCAATACAGAGCAATCTCTACAAGAACTTACAGGACAAGTGCTTGAAAATTTTCAAGATGGAAATAAGACTGTTGCAGTTTTCCTAGATCTTCAAAAGGCTTTCGATTCAGTATCTCATACAATTTTATTAAAGAAACTAGAAAGTGTTGGAGTGCGTAGCGGAGTTCTGAACTTATTTGAGAACTATTTGGCTGATCGATTCCAACAAGTTAAGGTAGGGTCAGATTTAAGCAACATTCAAAAGATCAAAATAGGTGTGCCTCAGGGGACGGTTTTGGGACCAACACTGTTCCTCATATACATAAATGAACTACTTCGATGTAATTTCAACTGTAAAATGATATCATATGCAGACGATACTGTTTTAGATTGCACTGGTCATTCATGGGATGACGCAATACGGAATGCCGAGTTGTCATTAAATAAAGTCAAATGCTGGTTGGATAACAATTTACTTAAACTTAATATCTCTAAAACTAAGTATGTAACGTTTTCTCCAACCAAAGTAAGCATGCCATTACACCACCGAACATTAATTATAAATGATAGTGCTGACACTGTCGAAAGAGTTGAAGTTATTAGATACTTAGGAATCACTGTTGACAGTAATTTAAAATGGCAGAGTCATGCCGAGCTTTTGGCATCGAAATTAAGGAGAATTATTCCTAAGTTTTTTATTCTTAGGAATATTTTAAGCAGAAAGAGTCTTCTCTCAATATATAACTCGTTTGTGGGGTCTCTACTAACTTACGGGATAAGTATTTGGGGAGCCGCATACACTAGTACTACAAACCACGCAAAATTATATCGTCAGGACTATTTTTCGTATCCCATGTAGGTCAAGTTGCAGATTTGTTTACATTGAAAATAGTGAATAAATCTGTTTGCCAAAAATGCATAAAGTTTGATGGTATTAGGTTGTATAATAAATTACCCCTAGAATATAAAATCCTCTCGAAGTATAGTTTCAAAAAAAGTATTAAGAAGTTCATCTTAAATAATGTCAAAGTTATTTAAGATGAACTGCTTGCATCGACCGTAGCTTGACTCAACTCAGTAATTTCGCTTCTATCTAATGTTTTTTTTTATTTCTTTTTTTATATACGTTTGCTCATAATATACCTTATAACCATTAGCCATGCATTGAATTTGTATATTGTATGACACACACAAGCTTATAGCTTAGGTGTCTATTCTTTTGTAGTAAATTCTTTTGTAGTAAATTGTAGTACTCTTGTTTCTATGCTTAACCTTCACGCAAAACTTTTATTGTTTGAATAACATAGTTTGACCTTACTCGAAATATCCCTATATTATCATATTTCAGATATTCATATTTTATGTACTCTATACTTCTGAGTGTTTTTTTAGTATGCTTCTGTACTATTGTTATGAATTTTAGATTTGTTTTTGCAGACACGTAATTTAGGATTTGTGACGACAAGATTCAGACATTTACCCTTTACGAAAGTATACAGAATTTTCACAATTCATATACCGTTACTTGCTGGTTCTAGATCTGATGCTAGCATCTTTGCTCAGATTTCTGTTGCAATCTTGGTTATTCAGGGTAGCAAGAGTATACAAGCTCATGTATTTTAGAAGCTTTTTTTATTTAAATTGTACTGAAGGTTGTTTTTTTAATTTGTAAGTTATATTGGTTTTTGAATTTGAATTTGAATAAACTTGTGAATTTGAATTTAAAATTTGAATTGAATGTATTAGTTATTAGCTTATTTAAGTTTATTAGTATGCATTAGTATTAGTAAAATAAACACATGTATCTCGCATTCAACTTTGTTTAATTTCATTTAAGTTGGCTTACATTGCTTACGACTAGATAGCTAGTCTGTTTATTCCAAAGTTATCAAACTAGCTCAACACACTGAAAAGGCTGGCGACCACTGGTCTACAGATGCTAGTTTTTTGCAATTTTTATTTTATACTTGAGACACCACATCTAAATACTCGTAGTTAGGGGATATAGGGAGATACAGTGGAAGGGGGGGGGGCGTCACACGGACTTAATATAGTTGTCTAATTAGAATTATAAACTCTATTAAACTGTTCCAAAATCCAATCTGGCTTCCGTAAAAAAATAAGATTGATAATTTAGGACCAAGCACCGTGTAGAGAATAAAATACGGCGATTTTAATTCATTTTGAAAACGATATTAATAAATAATCCTTTTTCAGGATACCCTGAATTGCAAAGCTTTCTAAGCGCAGCGCAACTTCGCCTCCATCTAACCGACTTGGTATCTCTTGCCATTTCCTAATTCGGCTTGACTCCAATGTTCAGAAATTCAAGAATTTGTATTAAATCGTTCGTGAAAAAGAAACTAAATATTGTTATGATTAAATAAAAATTCAATACAAACTCATCAACAGAGCGAAATTAAAGTTTCAGAAAAAATCTTGCATCGTATCAATAGATGAATTACGAATACTTCATGTGGGAACTCAGTCAAGTTATTACAAACCTTTTGTTGTGTTCGATTGATGCCACTTAAAATATTAATTACAATACATCGAACATAACGCTAAGTGAGCGGTTGTGTGCACGTTTCCTCTTGATTAAAACCTTTCGATGAAAACTTCTCAGACAGCGTGGGACTTCGCATCGTTTCAACACCTTTGACGAGAAAGCTTATGCATCTCATTATCCGATTTTTACACCTGATTTGGTGCACAGATGTCGGATGGTTACCTACATCCTTCCAATTCAGATGCAAAACCAACGGATTCTAACGTCAATATGGAGAGATATGGCTAATCGGAATAACGGTGTAAGGTGTTAATCCTTTACGTTATTGTGACTTATATGTCAAAACAGCTTAAGATGCTGGGAGCCCGAATACAAGATAACTTCTAGTTAACAAGGAACCTGACCATATTTTCTATAACACTAAAATGTGACTTATTGTAAAAAAACATTGTGTACCAAGTATAAACATTTAACTCGCATTACTTATTTCACAACGAGCATTTTGTGTGCATTTTTAGGATTTGCTCCCTTCCCAGGTGCGGATCCAGGGGGGTCATGGAGGTCATGACCCCTCCCCAGGCGAATTTAGTTCGATCACCAATTTTTAAAGTCTCAAATCTCTTGGATAAATCTGTAATGCACTCATACTAAATGGATGCCGTACTGGTATTTTCTACTAAACACTCTAGCAGCACTGCACCCGTCAACTTTGATTTAACTGTAAGCTCATAGATGATAGCGCAAGACTGGTTGCCTATGCGGTCAGCTTGATGCAGGAAAAACTTCTTGGCGCGCGCTGAAGCTGTGAGCAAATTTGATAAAAAATACTTTTTGAGGGACCAGTGGCGGATTTAAGGAAAAGGGTCCGGTCGGCAATATGCCTTGGGGGGGATGTGGTTTGATTGGGGACAGACGGCAAATAGTGCACGCTATAAGTGTTTTGAGACTAACATGAATTAATGCAATTATTGACAAATAAAATACGGCAATGCAAACTTTGAAAGTTGCATTATAACTCAGAAATTAATATCAAAAATATAATGCGTAATGTATGTTGGTTAAATCGTACATCAGAATGGCTTTTGCATTTAATAGTGCGCACGAGAACGGGCAGGTGGTAATGCGCATCGTAATTTTTTGAAGTAAATTATACTTGATGATTCACCAGCAAACTTCTTGTGCATAATAGAGTTTAAAAGCTATCACGGCTGCTACCGATAAGTAAATGTCGTCGAGTCAAATCTGGAGTGCACGCTATTTATAGAATTTGCATAAAATTATAATTAAGAAAAAAAAAACAATATTATCGATAGCTGTTGCCATGTTTGCCGTGATTAATATTTCATTGAATACAAACTTGGTGAATAACACTAAAATATGTTAAATAACGTGCATTACCATAGGATATTCAGGGTGTCCCAGAAGTCGACGTCAAGCCAAAACTGGTGATAGGCAAGGTCATAACAGCTATCAGAAAAATATTGAAAAAAATGTTATGTATGTGTTTTGAAAATTATAGGTATTTGAAAAAGATATAGAAATTTCACACCCTACGGCAGTCTGTCAACTCCTGTTACTACAAATATTAACTTTTTTTGGATTTTATTTTTACAATGTAATGATGAATAATGCATCTTCAAACTGGTGTCTCAACCTTACTGCCAACTTTTCTCGTTCAGGAAAAATTGCCACTTATTTCTCAACCAAGTATTCCAAAGTAAAACTTTACTCAACTTTAACTGGCTGTACTGGAAAAAAATGTACTACGAGAGTTTGGCAAGTAACCTTAAAAGTTGGCGCATTTAATAACGATTCCAAAATGGTATAATACTTAGATTACTCGTTAACTTATGCACAATTTTTATTTAAAAAAACTGATGAAAATTTTTCAAAATTTACTAATTAAACAGCGATTATGAAAACGCACAAGGACCCTTAAGGATAACTGTTTGCACAACAGTGGGCGTCAAAATGCTGCTGCTGATGATTTACCTTTACAGCAAATGCTCATGTTTTCCTTCAGACGCAATACACGCTCGACATCTTCTTAAAAAAGATCGGGTTATTAAAGAGCGAATCCACGGTTATCAACAAACTCAGCTGCTTCCAATAGTCTTTGCCATAGCTCAGCTACATTTTGAATCGGCTTGAAATACACTTTTTCTTTTACAGTTCCCCAGTAAAAAAATCTAAAGGATTCAAATCAGGTGATCGGGCTGGCCACGGTATTGTACCAGACCGCCTTATCCATCTGCCTGGAAAGTTTTGATCGAGATACTCTCTCACTGAGAGTGCATAGTGCGCTGGGCAGTCATCATGCTGAAACCACATGTCCCTGTAAATACTCAGTGATACGTCCTCCAATAAATTTTCTAAATGATTTTGCAAAAAAGCTAAATAAACCTCAGTAGTCAAAGTCTCTGGGAACTCAAACGGACCGATTATTTTACCATTTAAAATTCCTGTCCAATGGTTTATCTTGAAGCGATATTGAGATTTATCTTCTCTCATCAAATGTGGGTTTGCTACGTGCCACTCGTGTAAGTTATGCATGTCCATGTACCCATCTTTCTTAAATGTGGTCTCATCCGACCATAAAATTTTTTCAAAGAACTGTGGATCTTTCCTGTGTCTTTCTAACATTGTGCGACAAAAAGCAACTCGGGGCTCATAATCCCGGGGCAGGAGAGGTTGAACACGCTGTATGTGGTATGGATGAAGCACATCACTTACTTGATATTGCACACTTTGATACCGATCAGTACTCCTTCGTTTACTGCGCATCTTTACATGTTCGTGCTTGTTGATTTCGTACTGTTACTAATTTTGGATTCGTGAACTGGACTGTTGATCGCTTGTGATTTGGATTTGGACTGTTTAATTGCTCTTCAAAACAACATTTGCTTTCCTTAGACTATCTTTGATAGTGTGATTGTGCAGTGCCGCTATGTCCGTGTACACCGTACAAGAATATGCTAACATGCACCTCATTTATGGGGAATGCAGATGCAACGCTAGTGCTGCAGCGAGACTTTACTGTGAGAGGTACCCGAATGCAGCTGGTCATCCAGATAATCTAGTGTTCACAAATGTGCACCGCTTACTGTTCTCAGAGGGCCAACTACCAAACCAATCACACGGTGAGGGAAGATCTTTCCTTCCTTACTAAGACGTGGTGCTAGGAGCTGGCGAAGAAGACCCGAGTACTTCAGTGCGTACAATCGAACTAAAAACAGGTGTGCCCAAAAGTACAGCCCATAGAATCTTGCAAAAAAACGTGCTCCATCCATACCACGTACAGCGTGTTCAAGCTCTTCTGCCCCGGGATTATGAGCCCCGAGTTGCTTATTGTCGCACAATGTTAGAAAGACACAGGTTCCACGGTTCTTTGAAAAGATTTTATGGTCAGACGAGACCACATTTAAGAAAGATGGGTACATGAACCTGCATAACTTACACGAGTGGCACGTAGCAAACCCACATTTGATGAGAGAAGATAAATCTCAATATCGCTTCAAGATAAACCATTGGACAGGAATTTTAAATGGTAAAATAATCGGTCCGTTTGAGTTCCCAGAGACTTTGACTGCTGAAGTCTATTTGGATTTTTTAAAAAAGCATGTACAAAATTTATTGGTGGACGTGCCACTGAGTATTTACAGGGACATGTGGTTTCAGCATGATGGCTGCCCAGCGCACTATGCAGTCTCAGTGAGAGAGTATCTCGATCAAAACTTTCCAGGCAGATGGATAAGGCGGTCTGGTACAATACCGTGGCCAGCCCGATCACCTGATTTGAATCCTTTAGATTTTTTTACTGGGGAACTGTAAAAGAAAAAATGTATTTCAAGCCGATTCAAAATGTAGCTGAGCTACGGCAAAGACTATTGGAAGCAGCTGAGTTTGTTAATAACCGTGGATTCGCTCGTTTAATAACCCGATCTTTTTTAAGAAGATTTCGAGCGTGTATTGCGGCTGAAGGAAAACATGAGCATTTGCTGTAAAGGTATTCATCATTACATTGTAAAAATAAAATCCAAAAAAAGTTAATATTTGTAGTAACAGGAGTTGTCAGACTGCCGTAGGGTGTGAATTTTCTATATCTTTTTCAAATACCTATAATTTTCAAAACACATACATAAAATTTTTTTAAATATTTTTCTGATAGCTGCTATGACTTTGCCTATCACCCGGTTTCGGCCTGACGTCGACTTCTGGGACACCCTGTATACTGGGCACTATTTGCGAAAGTGATATTCTCCACATTTATCGCTATTTGCAAATTAATGACGGCAACTGAGAATAAAAAAATTAGAAAGACCTGCACAAGTAACCGAAGCAAGTTCATGGATAGTGCAAAAGGTTTTTTATTAGTAACTTTATGCTAAAAGTTGATCTGATGCTGCTTCAACGTGCCAATAAAACATCTAATTCAACTGTTTCAATATTCAGGCAGATCTAAAATTTTTCGATCCATCTAAATTGTTCAGATAAAGTTTGAACTACAGATTTTGCTGGCAATAAGGATGTCACATATTAACAGGGGCTTACAATTATATGCACAATAGTATCTGCCGCGCACTGTTACCTCTGTTTGTTTTACTATATTTCTATATAACCTGAATCAAGTAGAGATTGTGAGATCAAACATTTTTTATTGAATACAAAATAACATAATTATTCTAATTTGAACCCGCGTCTTGCTTTTCGTTCAACAAAAACGTCCATCGTAGAATCCAAATTGAGTGTATTAGCTACTGATCTTTCGATATAGAGGTTCGAGAAGTTGTTGGGTGTGTCTTTAGACAAAGAAGCTCGACGCTATTCTTTAATAATTTTCAAAGAGCTCATGATACGCTCAGCACTAGCTGGACCGATAGGCAAAGTCAAAAACAATCTGAATAAACTGCAGCTCTCCGGAAAACTTTATACAAAATTGTTTGCTATCATGAACTTCAAATAATCTAGCGGGCTGTCATTAGTAAAATTACGATTTTTCGAAAAGTACATGCTGGTTAAACTGGCTAATTCATATTTTAGATCTGTAGTGTAAAATTCCTAATATTATTCCATCAAATTAGTGACGCGGGTTTCTAATTCGTTTTCTTTTAGATCGATTAATTTCTCTTGCATCAAAAAACCAAACACATCATTCTTGTCTTGCAATTCGTTACTCATTGAATTCCAAACTTCGTAGTAATTTATTCGATTTTCCCATTCCATCCCTTCCCATTTATTCTTAGCCTTCGGAACAAAATTATCGCATGTGCTTTCGCTCCTCAAATCTTTTAATTTTTTTAAAGCTGCTGAAATGCACCTTTGAGCCATCATCAAGTCTATTTCTTTCTTTTGCATTTGAACGTGCACGGTATTCATTACGCTCAATACTGAATGCCACCATAACAAATTGAAAAAAAAAGTTCCAGTTCATGGAGGAAATGAGAGATCTAGCATTCATTAAATCTTCGCCAGAAGCTCCCACTCTTGAAATTTCATCTTCTATGCAATTGATGATACATTCAAAAAATTTCTTCCACGATATTATCACGAAGAAAATAGATATGTCATCAAATAAAGAAATGTACAGTGAAGGTTTATGGTTATAAGCATTGAAGACGTGAAAAGACTGTAATTGACGCATTAGAGTCTTTATCAGACTAAAAGAGGCTGACTCATACCACGAAGATATTTATTTACTGAACATTATATGCCAGGTAATAATATATCACTGAAAGCACAAAATGAAAAAAATAACCCCTCCACTCCTTGAGAAATAAAAGGGTCATTGGGTCATTTTTTTAGAAATGAAATAGGTAGTCATTTTTCAAAAAATTTCTTAAGAAATAAAAACGAAATTTTCTTATTCATGAATGCTAATGCGCTGTTTCATAAACATTACGCAGATGGTCATCAAAAGAATACAACAACACTCTGATTTCTTGTTATCAATTTTACATTTAGACGCGCTGAACAATATAGACAGTAGAGCTGGGGGGGCCTGTGACCACCTTTCCTTGGGGGGCCCAGGCGGAAATGTTCATTTTGCCATTACATAAATCCGCCGCTGTGACGGACAAAACCACAAAAGTTGTTGCACTGGATTCAAAGGAGATGGTAAGTATTAATATTAATCGATTCGCAGGAAGACAAAAAAGTAGAATTAATTTTGTTTTTTTTAACAGTAAATTGTTCATTTTTTAATTAGATTTAATGGGACCTCGGTTGGCCGCGTGGGTCAGAGTGTCGTGCTACTGACCAGCCGGCCGGCCGGGTCGCGAGTTCGAATCTAGCCTTCGCCATGGATGTTGTGACGTCGTGTGTTTGTTCATAATTAGATATATTCTATATACCAACCTAGTTTCTGGCTGCATGGCTTAGTCCTAAAGCAAAAAAAAAAAAAAAAAAATTGGATTTAATATTTTACTCAATTTTAGACTGTACCCTAAGGATACAAGGGTACGGTTGTCATCTGCCATCCGTCCCCCAGTCAAGTTTTTAATTTTTATGTCAGAGGCCAGAAATGTATCTCTTACCCATGATCTAGCTCCTTTGAGAAAAATTCTTGCAGGCGCCCTTGACAATAAGTAACCAAATTTGGGGGCATATACACTGAGGACCAAATTTCTCAGCTTGAGTTCAATGTGCGCGAGAGAGAAGTGTGTATATACACATATGCTAGAAAGAGACAGATGACTGCTGAATATGCGAAGCTCAGGACCGCGTTGCCCAGCAACGCTGACGTGGCAATCTGCCGCGTTGCCAGTATGTTACAGCAGTTTCTTGAATTAAGATGCATGTTGAATATATACCTTAGTTTGTACTTTACGCCCAAATAATGGGTCTTATTTTGAGCGTACACATTTTTGAATTGTGAATTATGTTGAATCTGTTTAGGATCGGTCCTAACGGCGCTCCATTTTAGGTCGAAATGAAAGGTCAGGTTCGCCACAAATTGTTTTTACTTATTTCAATTGTTTGGCTATTTTAGAATATGTTATGCAACAAAAAATTTGTGAATGCACCGTGATTGAATTCTGAATTATCCAAGAATTTGCTCACAATGCCTTTTTAGACTAAAAACATTTGATGAACGTAATGTAATTCTCCTTCCAGGTGTCTGCAGAATATAATTTTTATTTTTAATCATCAATTTGTTGCGTTTCATCGCTATTTTAACTAATGGTAGAATAAAGCGATATACAAACTAGTCATTGGGATTTCCATTCTAAAAAACGATTCCAAGTCTCTACCTTTGTGCGGATCAGTTTCATGACTGCCGGTGTTGCACGTTTGTTTCAGTTGTCTGATAACGTTGGCCACTTTGTTGAATTCTTCTCTCTCCAAATAAACCTTTCCCAATTTGGTGTTCGTCTTGAACCACAACCTGTCGTTCTTTGCATTCTTCAGTGCAGCCAAGGTAGTTTCGTAAAAGTTTTGCAGCATCTCCATGTCTTTGGATGTGGACGTGTAATCCAGGATAGAGTTTATGGACTTTTCGCCATGATTTTTTGTCACCGCGTTGTTGATATAACCTGCAAAAATAATATATATTATAATGTACAACTATCAATATAAGCACTATGAACTGATAATGATTCTATGACGGAAGACTTTGAAGGTTTGACGGTCTGGGGATGCAGGAATACGGTCCGCCTCAAGTATGGAAGATTAATTAAATAATGCATCTTGTAATATTGTCACATAAACGAGCACAGGGATGAAATGGCTGGTCGAGCTGTTTGAAATCAAAAGGCTTGTTACGATTTGGCGTGTATACAGAGTGTCTGCGAAAGGTTGGGAAATCTCTAAACTGGAGATACTACAGACCAATATATGTGAACTGACCTAAACATACCCTAGTCCAAAAGTTGATAGTTTGCGAGATACAGGGTGTCAAAGTTACAATTTTATTTTCCATGTTTTTCTTATTGCTGTAGAAGTATTCCAGATTTTGACAATAAAACTCGGTATATGGAGGTTTTCTAGTATAAGAAACAACAGTCCGTTATTTTTTATGGCCGAAATTCTAGAGGGCGACACTTACATCACTAGCTCGGTAAATAACTTATCGTAACTTTTTTGTTTTACCCTGTATACAACAACTGACTGAACAATCTTATTTACTCGTATTACCACAACAAGAAAGGTTTACTTGTTAATTTTTCGAGATATTTGTATTTAAATGTGCCAATGCATTATTATTTGTACCATGATGATAACACATTTTTATAACATAATAATCAAGTAGCTTTGGATAATATCTGAGTAGCGTTGCTATGGTTTTTAACAATAACAAATGAGGATATGATGAGGAATTCATAGCATTTTCTCTCCTTTAGATTTCTACTGTTCCGTGTTAGCGTCAGCGTTCTAGTATTGCGAGGCTATATGTTCTTTTTGAATTGTAAGATATTGGCTGGTAAAGCAGATGATATGAATCAAAAGCATAAACACTTTGGTGCAAATAGATATTGGTAACATAACCTCAAAATAGACCGCTGTCACGGATCAGGAGAAATCTGGAAATACCCCTGCCTGAAGGAAAAGAAATACTATGAAAATCAAGGATGCCATAAAGGCATCCTACAATTGTAAGAACGACTGACGATACTGCCGTAAATCAGGAAAAATCTTAGCTTAAAAGACAAAAAAGGTGCTCGAGAAATATGCGTTTTTCAACTATGCACACTCTATTTTACGATAAGGTCAATCGTGGATGACCAAATCGATTTAACAACAGGATGCGAGCAAAAATAATAAAACCCAATGTATGAATCTGAATATTTTTTGTTTTTTTAAACAAACTCCATCCCCTGAGTAAACCGTATAGCGTTTGTCATGACTTTTGCCAGCATAGCAGGCGTTATGTTTGGGTGCATGTTGATCCAAAAATCTTGTAAGGATCTTGAATGGTTCACATAAACACGGGATTTCAAAAGACCTCATCGGAAACAATCACAAGGGTCCAAGTCGGATTAGTGAGCCGGCTACTTAAAATCGTCCCTAATTGAGGTGAGGTGGCTGTGGAAGGTGTTCCCTCAAAACAGCCATTGATGCTCTTGAAGTGTGTGTCGTACACCGACTTGTTTGAAGTCTAATTGCAACACATCAAGCCGTGGAAAAAATCATGTAACATGTTTACATACCGGTCCACTGCGACTTCATTTGTCTCAAAGAATAATTTCAGATGACAAAATTGCACCCCACACTGTCACTTTGGTTGAATGCAAAGGCCTTTGTTGCAATTCTCGAGGATCGGTGTTAGTCCAGTGGCGCATGTTTTGATTGTTGACGGATCTTCACAAATGAAAGATGGCTAAATCAAAAACAAAAAAGAACAAAAAACAATTGCATCCTCAGCAACGACTTCAAGAAGACGCTCACATGCGTTCATCCGAGAATTGAAGTCACGTTCAGATTTTTCCTGCACAGTTGCTATCTTGTATGCACACTTGAAGTGGGTATTAATAGTATTCAGTTTCTGGTAATACTTCAGTTTTTGACACAGTCTGTCGACATTGTCTACTTATTGAAGTTGCGGGCTTTACTATATTTTAGAACGAAACTCCACAAGACGTAAACTCAAATCGCACGCCGATGACAAAAGAGTTGTCACACTGACAGCATCCACCACATTTTCTAGACGGTGCTACAAAACTAAAAAGTTAAACCCTCTGAGGAAAAAACAAACATATACACTAGAAGAAATAATTGGATCAAGTCAGTCAAACAGGCGCATACAATAGACCTCCATTCCCTGCCCTACCGGTAGTTACTGTCCATCTGGCAACGTTGCCCTTGAAACATCATCAGACGCGACAGCACCCACCGCTGTACCGCCGCAGTACGAAACTAGATAGCAGAAAGAGACGCGCATTAAAAACATTTCTTCAGTTTTAAGGACAAATCGACGGGGAAACCTATGATGTGAGAAATATGGCTCATAGGTGCGTATAATTACCGGAGTTGCTATATGATGATGATGAAGAATTCTCTATTCAGAACGATCGGAGAGTCCAAGCCAAGGCGCATGCTTACGCGCAAAACGCGCTGTGGTGATCGCAACATTGAAGCTCTCACTGCCTCAATGTTTTCAGGTGATCTAATGGGTCGATGGACTCTAGTTCTTCGTTTTTTCGCACTCGCGGTTTGTCTGAATGTAGATACCCACGTAACAGTAGTTTTTCGGTCCGGGACGGGGGCCTACGGGGCTAAATTGAAGCGATTCCGGAAGCAATCGCAGAAAATCCGCTCGAAAAGTAAACCTCAACAGCAAGAGCACGCTCCTCACTGTCTCAATGCATGATGGCGGACAAAACTTTAACAGTCACGCCCTTTGAATAAACCCACTAGCCTTTCGCTACGTCATCAACCGACTGAATGGCGCACATTTTAGTAAAGGAGGTTATGCTGCCGCACCCTGTATATGGTGCAAAATAATGCGACCATTTCGTGAAATGCTGGATTATTTCATGAAATGCGCAATTCTACGGTATGGCCTCGAAATATGAATCATGTCCATTTCAGCGGCTTCCTCACTCTGTACAAAGCACAACATCAATTTGCCTAAAACAGCAAACATTTTCTGAATTAATCTTCTAGTTAACAATGTACTACTACAAACTTTCCTCGTAAATCTCTTTTTTCTTCCCTCCCGCCTCACTGGCTCTGTGTGGTATCTGGGCAATCATGCCTTACAAAGTTACACATATTCGACTAAAGGCAAAGATCCCACGGACTGCTGTCACCGAAAATGCGGAATAGAAGAACTCATATGTTCATACAATACGACCTCTCCTTAGCTTCTTTATAGTTGTCACGTTACCTCGGATGTTAAACGCCTTGGCCGCTTGAGCATTGAAAAAAGAAATAACTGTAGCTATGTTTATTATTTTGAATGCCGATTATGAAACAAGACCGTCACTTCCATTATCGGTTGCATTACATTTTTGCTAAGGTATCTGTTGTCAATCTTAATAGCTCCAGAAAAAAACTTTCTCTTTCGTTACCATCAGCCCACTCACAGGTTCGCGTTTCACATTCATAATTCAAACGGTGTGACACCCAACGTTTTCCTTTTTTGCATTTTAAGGTTACATAACGCATGTCGTCGCATTTTTCTGTGGTATCAAGATTACGCTTTATAGATTTATGGTTCTTTTTATATTGATTTCCTGATTCTGCGTTATAACGCAGCTTAAAAATCGTCCTCTGTAGATTCGTATACCTATACCAAACCTTGGGGAAGAGGAAACTCTTCCAAGGAAACGGACTGATTGGAAGCTATACAAGTCGCTACTTAGAGAGTTCCTCAATACCCCGATCATAGGTGACGAGACCGGTATAGATGTTGCTCAAGCGGAGTGGACAAGTTCTGTTCAGCAAGCTCTGCAGCGTGCAGCTGTAATACCAGGTAGACCTTTTCTCCCTGCAGACATTTGTCAGAAAATTTCTTGTCATCCATATGACATTTGCAGAACGCAGAATCTGGTTCATGAAGTGAGAAATGCTCTTCATGAATTCCGTAATGAGCAATGGAGCGACTTCCTGTCGGTGATGCTTGACTCAAGTATTCCTCTCTGGAAAGTTGCAAAGTCGCCCAGAGACGGAAAGCGAGAACAACTCCCGCACATGGTGGCATAGTCTGTGGGACCGATGAACAGGTCAAGGTTTTCGCTGATGCAATGGAAAATCAGTTCTCTCCCAACTATGGCATTGATAATGACCTCGACGAGGAGCAACACATTGTAGGATCCGTCAGGAGATATTTTAGGGCCAACAACGTCAATGGCAGTAGAGCAGAGAGGCCTGCAGAAGATTCCTCATGTGAAGAGCGGCATGGCATGAGATTCCGCATTGAACACTAGCAGAGCTTCAAGGTCATACTAAGAAACTCAAGGTGCATAAAGCACCTGGAGAGGATCGAATCACTAATAAGGCACCGAAGTTGCTTTCGCGGAAGTCTAACTCTCGTGGCAATAATCAATGCCATGCTAAGGACCCAGCACTTTCCAGCGGCTTGGAAGACCGCTGACGTTATACTGATTCCAAAGAAAGTGGATTCGATACTCCCCTAGGACTATCGCCCCATTAGTCTACTGTCATTGTGTTCTTTGAAGTTGTTATAGAGTCAAATATATTAGTAGTATAGACAAAAGGAAAAAGTACACTGGGAGATAGATGTAATCATATACATATAGATTCAGATTATACAAAGTATAAAAATATACCTATATTTAACATGATATAGCGAGATCTCAGTAACCTGGAGTAGTATTATATATAGTACATAATTTTGACGACAAATTTATCATATACTCCATTCACTTAGTCCGAATTCGTTGGTTACCGCCGATATCTAGGCTTATCAAGCCCTTATTCGGCAGATAACGCGCACTAGCAGATAGTTCTATTGGTTTTGATATCATAATCCATGCTTCATGAACTGCTTCGTTACTGTTACCTCGAACTAAAAAAGATCTTCCCAAAATGCCACTGATGCGAAGAGGTAATTACGTCGGCAATCTGTATCTGCAAACCCCGCCTTAGTTATGTATCATTAATCTCCATCGTTTTTCCCTCCAAGCACGTACACTTCAAAAACGCCTCGAACAATTCTCAATTCTTCTCATCGCTGACCGTTGCCCAAGTTATAGGCCACGAAAAGTAGAACCACTCACGCAAAACTTGTGACGTCTGTATTTTTTAGGGTGGAATTTCGTCTTTGATCGCAATTCATAGGAATGTCTGGATTTTTTTATCTTCGAGGTTTTGATTTGACACGTTTCTGCAGAGTATGAACGAAATCTATCCTTAGTTCCTTGTGGGCCTTGTATACAGGGTTATCCAAATTAAGTGTCCACCATTAGTAACTTTGTTATTAGTGAAAATACAAAGTTGTTTGAATTAGCAAACTAGTAGCATTTTTAACTCTGGTAAAAATGAGAAATAAAAAAAAACAATTGAGAGTCGTTATTTTGATTTTTTTCAGTAAAATAACATTTTTTTAAATGGAAACCCCTGTATATTATATTTTTTTCTGTTAAAGCATCAAATTTTAAACAAAAAAGTTCATAATGACTTTTCCGCTAAAGTCAAAAATAAAGTCAAAATAACGATAAATATTTTTAATTATTTGCAGTATTATAATATTAAGACGGCTATGAAAACAACATGGCGTTCGCGATTTGACAGCATTAAGATAAGCGACAAATTGTTAAACTGGACATACTCGCAACTAGAAGGCTTTGGAAAACAATGATAAAATCAAATAATGTCAAACATTAGTGTAAATACTTGTTTATAAGCTTTATTGTGTCATTAATTTAAAGAAAAATGTTCTCCCATGAAGAAAAGTGTGATATGTTAGAATGCTATTTAGTGTGCAGAAAATCCTCCTTGAGAGCAAGCAGTGAATTATATCCCGCTCGCATTCAACCGTATGAACGATATTTTCTGAGACTTTATCGAAAATTTAGGGGCAACGAAAATGTTTTTGCTAAAACAAGGGCAAAAAAAGAATTCATAATAAGCGAGGCCACGGAAATTGCAGTTATTGGATATTTTGAAGCTTATCGTGAGAATTCAATAGCAGATATTCTCAAGGACTCTAATTTCAGTTATGGTACTGTTCAAAGGATTTTAAAAAAATACAAATTTATTCCGTATAAGTACCGACCAGTTCAAACGCTTTTGGCAGGGGATCCAGAGAGAAGACTTGTTTTTTGCCATTGGTATCTTAGCTTCTGTCGCCAAAATGTAAATAACTTTCGTTACCTTTTATGGACAGATGAATCAAATTTTTCAAATTCTGGAACGTTTAATAGAAAAAACCACCATTATTGGTCAAGAGAAAATCTTTTGTTAGTACATCCAAGAGGCCCACAAGTCCGTTTCAGTTTCAACGTTTGGTGCGGTATAATTGGTTCAAAAATTGTTGGCCCGTTCTTTTATGAGGGAACCCTAACTGGTGAAAGATATGTGGAATTTATGTCAGAAATTCTGACTAATTTCTTAGACGAATTGGATCTTATAAGTAGACATCATCTGCATTTTCAGCAAGATGGCGCACCTGCCCACAACTCCAGAGGTACTTATCATTTTCTAAGTACTACTTTTAATGATCAGTGGATAGGAACAAATGGCCCAATACAGTGGCCTCCCAGATCACCAGATCTAAACCCACTTGATTACTTCTTGTGGGGTTACTTAAACAACCAAATTTATAAGCGAAGGTACGATAACCTTGACGCGTTAAAGACTGCAGTTAGGGAAAAGATAACCCAGATAGATGGTAGGACCATACTTAAGACAGTTCGAGCAGTTGAAAAACGTGCCCAAAAATGTATTGAAGAACAAGGTGGTGTTTTCGAGCATCTTCTTTAAAAAAAATTGTTATTGTATTTTGTAAGATTATAAGTTGATGTTGAAAATAAAGTTTGTCGATACAATTTAATTGTTTCAGATTGGAGGCCATAACTTCAACATTTTGTAACCTAGGAGAAAAGTTATTGTAAGCTTTTTTGTTTAAAATTTGATGCTTTAACAGAAAAAAATATAATATACAGGGGTTTCCATTTAAAAAAATGTTATTTTACTGAAAAAAATCAAAATAACGACTCTCAATTGTTTTTTTTTATTCCTCATTTTTACCAGCGTTAAAAATGCTACTAGTTTGCTAATTCAAACAACTTTGTATTTTCACTAATAACAAAGTTACTAATGGTGGACACTTAATTTGGATAACCCTGTAGAGTGGAGGAGGTTATGTGGAGAAAAGTACTTCTTAGCCCTAAGCAAATAGCCTGGCTTTTGACGTTTGGATTTTTTAAGGTGATATTTGGTCTTTGGTCAGTCTCAATTTATAGATATGTCTGGATTTTTGTTCTTCAAGGTTTTATATTGACACGTGTCTGTTCCTTGTTACATTTACATGTTCTCTTATGAAAAATATATTATTTTCTTGGTCATTTCAATGTTCACCGTAAACAAAATACCCCACAGAAACTTCATGCTTATGCCTAATTTAAAAAAATAAACTCTGGACCTCAACAAGCAGAACAAAAATAAATATCCATGATTTCAAATATTTTCCAAGAGTAGTTTCCCAGATAGGTATAAGACCTTCAGGTTGGGCATGGCACACGATATGTGAGAGTTGTCTGAGGCTTACTTATTTGCAATCTTATCATCATAATATTATCAATTTTTATCGTACAAATATTTTTGCTTTGCCATTCTATTTGTAACGGGTTTCTTATAGAAGGGGCCTATTTTAGTAGAGTTTATTCCGCATTTGGAAGTGATTATTAGATTTAAGAAAATTGAATCTACATTTTTTGTATCTTCAAAGTATTAATCATTGACAATAAAGTTAACTTCATATAATGTTGTCATCGCAAATCAATATAGTTATTTTCACAGTCTTTGACAGAAAGTCCAGAGTTTTCGGTTTTGGTTTTATTTAAAAAAAATCTTAATAACCAACTTTCTGATCAATTTCATTTTTAAAGTTTCATGAAATACAGCAAGGAAGCGGTTGTATCGCCAAAAGTTTAAATTATAGCATTAAGGAAAAAACTCACGCCCTTTTTACAATCTGAACCGCCATCCACTATTTGTTTCCGAACGTCATTCCGCAGAAATATTTCGTGTTATTTATCTACTTTCCTGTAACCTACTAGCTCAGAACTTATTGACAAGGACAACAGATCGCTTTTGCCATGAATACCTGTATGCCAAATCACACTTAGAGGGTTTCTAGTCTATATCTGATCAGTATTTTACCACAGCTGACTTGTCTATCTTTCAGTACATGGAGCTGATATGATCTTTCTTCACTCTGATAATTGCGTCACTGTACTATTTTTACTCCGTACACTTTGCCATTGCTCTTTTGCGGTCCGGCCGTTTTCAATGGGTCTCCTGTGAACCAATTCTTTGGCAAGTTATTCACCTGACCCTGACCGGTCCAACTTGTATCCATTCAAATCAGCCTATTTTACGACACTTGGCAGCGCACCTCAACCATGACGTCATCCGAAAGGGTTTCAAATTATAACCTGTTAGAGTGCATTTATTTAAGGGGTATCCAACTCTGCAGTTTTGCTTTTTTTAGAAGCTTAGAGCGTGGGTATATCGTTTATGCAAGGCAGTGCAGGAGACCAAACAGAAATAGCTAAGGGTAGACAATAGTTGCTTACGAACAGCACACATTCTGACCGAACCTATGTAAATAAAACTAGCTGAGCGACGCTTACGATTTTACACAACTTAGAATATTACCTCTCCCTTCCCGTTGTTAAGACACCGGGATTTTTGTCTGAGATATCTTAGCTGGTGTAAGTGGGTGCCAAAAACGACGTTTTTGAATGCTTAACGTTCATAATTGAGGTTAGGTATCTTTAATGTTTGTAAATAATTTCTCATAGTCTCTATTTAGTGATTAATTAGGAGGAAATACGAATTAAAGTTTATCATTAGTAATGATTAATATCACTTTATCAGAGTCTGTGGATCGAAGTGATCATTTATTCAAAATTACGACTAAGTATGCAACAGTTTTATTGTTAATTATAACAGTTACAAGCCCAAACAGGAAATGAGCAGTTAAAACCACTATTTTTTAGAACTAGAATTTAAAACAGAAAATAAAAACTATAACTAGAAACCAACAACGTCTAATACATCACAAAACGTATACTCTGACTATTGTTTTATTATTCGTTCTTTGACAGTTGACAGGTATGGTACGTTCCTCTTAAAATCGTGCTTACGATCAACAACTTAGCTCAGGTCAGGAGCTAACTTTAACTTATGTCAGAAAATTGCCAGTTCGCAAGCAAGTAATGATTCACGATCATGCTTGGAGACGGCACTACTCCTCACTATGTTCTTTCGGTTCGGCAATGGCTAGACGACGAGTTTGCAGGTAAATCGATAGAGCGCCATTAGACTTTTTTCTATGGGGCATTTGAAATCTACTGTCAAGAGTCATAACGTACATTTGAGATGTTCCTGAATAATAAAGATCATTCTAAAAGCATCATCAGGCATCAATTGGATAGTCTGACAATGCTTCTGAAAATAAATGCGAAATGTGTTTATTGCTTGGCAGTGTGATACAAATTGTCAATGTCAAAGTAAAACATCAAAAATATTAGGTTAGGTTTTTATCGCCGCGTTCCCGTGCCCATTTGCTAGAGCAGTTCGGGAGCGTCACACTCCGGGTGCATACAACTCTGAATCCAAAAGCACTGGAAAGCGGCTCTGGTTGCATCCAGCAAAAATGGCGGCTTGACACTGACAGATGTCAGCCGCATTGCTCTATGGATAGCACGGGACTCTACCTTCTTCAGTATATATATGTTTTGTGTTGCTACTGCTACATTGCTAGTTAGAGAAATCATTCAGAAATTCAAATAAAATCAATCAAAATATATAAGAAATGTTTCGGTTCGGGTTGGCTTATGGTTTTACCGAAAACAGACTTTGAATAAATGTACCTAACTGGTTGATTGAATATTTTTAGTGTTTGGACCAACAAGTGAGCGGTAAGCTTCAAATTTTCGAACAGGTATGTATTTATTCTTCTTGCTAGCACTTACCAAGTAACTCCTGATATTTTTTCATGGTCTCGGAATAATTTTTCATTTGAAAATGAATTTTCACCAGTTGTTTTAGCGATTTGAACCCCCATTCACCTTTCAGGTCGCCCTGAAGGTCCAAAACTTTTTGAAAAGCGGCTATAGAGTTTTCCAAGTTTTCCTCCTTCAAGGCCTTTGCAAGATAATACTGGTTTTCGAGATCGACATCCGGTTCAGAGGTACTTTCCTCAGAGTATTCCAAGTCGTACTCTCCATAATCTTCCTCTTCTTCAAAGAAAAAGTCGCTCATTTTGGGATTATTTTTGAAAGAAAGTTTGTACAGTGTCAAAGCCAGAGCGTCAGAATTTGATAGTTGTGTTTGGCGATTGCAACGTTGCCAGACCGTTCAGGCAAAGTCCCCTCAGAAGAAGCAGACAATTGCAGCTATTTTAAAACAATCCCCCAAATTACCCTTCAGTAATAAGGATATTATATTATTATATTATAAATTTGAAAACAGACGTTATTCCTAAAACCCGTAACTGATTGCCTACTAGATGGTTGCTTTTCAGGTGCCTACGCGAGAAATTAACACGCATTAGTTTAGTAGTCAAAAGAGAATTAAATGTTTGACATTGACAAATGATAAACGCATTCAGCATTATGGGATTAGGGTATCGCAGACCCGTGAATGTACAAGGTGAGCCAATCGACACGGCTATTATGTAAAAAACTAATAAAAGGTCAAAAAAACAACAAATGTCATCTTGCAGACTGCATTGTTGGTTACAGAATGCACGTATAAGTTTTGTGAAGCCGAATTTATCTGTGAGATGTGAAAGAAAGAAAGTTGGTTGAATGGATGAATATTTGTATTGGTCTGCAGTTGTATATAAAATCTGTGGCATTTTCTGTGTGAAAATTATTACTGAATATGCGATATCTATTAGCGGTGCCCGACGGGTTATTAATGTAGTATGCTGTCCTTTCTGAACACAGGTTCAAAGATATAAATTACGGTTTTCCCGTTTGTTTGTGTTTTCAAGAACTTTGAGTAGCACTACGAGAAATCGCCACCGCGCCCGCGTTGTATGCAATTGAGCCACATCACAGAAAAATTAGGAACGACACATCACACTTCAAAGATTTTTGTAATACCTCATATCTAGGCGCTGATTTGTATTTTCTACTGACATCGCAAAATAAATTTCTATAAAATTTAAGTGACTGGAAATAAAAAATTAAGTAATATCTGTTCACTTACATAAATATTTCTGTCTGTAGCATAGAATGAATCAAGTAAGTGTATTTGAGACAAGAAACCAATGAAATTATTTGAGACAAGTAACCAATGAAATTATCATCAACACATATTAGCGCACCGTTTATGTAAAGCTATAGTATACAACTTACAGCATAGATCATCAATAATGCAATAATCTCTGAAGCAGATTTTACACCACATCAGAGCCAAACATTGATAACTGAAGCATCATGACATTTAGGCAACACGTACAACTACAAAACGACGAGTGTCCGTCAGCTATTGCTAAGTTAACATCTTGTAGAAAAATCTATATGATATCACAAAAAAACAATATAATGTCAAAGAAAACCGTCAATGTCACTTTTCAAGATACGTGGGGGAGCCGAGCGAAGAGAAGCTAAGCAGCCATCTAGCTCTCTCTCTCTCTCCCGAAACACTCGTGTGAGACGAGGATAGATAGATCAGTTCACATCTTACTATTCTATTTTTTCTGATTCTGTTTTATGGGAATAAGTACGGTCACCAGGAAAGAAAATATAAAATTGTCATTCAGCGGTGGACAGTTTCACGTGATTAGAAATGCAATAAAAGACGCCAAAATTAGTTTCTGTTCAAAAAATCTCGCAGAACATTAAATCCCTCAAAAAATCCCCAAGGGTATGAGAAATACACTAAATTTGAGGGAAAGTCGCCCAATATGGCAACCCTGGGCATGTGACTGCACAGGGTACTATGGAAGTGAGGGATAGCAGATGAGGGGATATGCCAAACGGCTCAGTTGGGCGGCCATTTTGCAGGTTATAGCCAGCGAGGTAGTTTAGGAGAATTTTCAAAAAGAATGAACATCATTTCGAAATTAAGATTGTTTGTTTTTCGATTATTATTTTAACACGAATCCTTCGTTCCTGGCTGTATGTCAGCTGGTCCTAGTCCCTTTCTATAATTTAAAATGTACCAGATGGATTTTGATGAAAACACAAGGATACTACCATTCCAAAGCTGTATATGTTTCCAGAAAAAATAATAATACTTTGATCCTCAATAACTTTAGATGTACCATTCTGGTTTTGATCATATTTTGTACGATAACCCTTAGCCCCTCTATAACCTGAAGTATTGGTCGGATTTGCGTGAAACGTTGACACAATGGTACTACAAGGGTCATTGACGAAAGAGCTTTTGTAGTTTATGAAAATGAGTCCAATGGAGGCGGAAAAACGCCAAAGACAAAAAATCGCCCAAACGTTGTTTTTGACGTTTCAGATGTTCCTGATCTTCTTTGAAAACAAATTTTAAATGTAAAAAAATAGGGGGTGGGAGGTTGGATTTTTGTACTGCCATGCCTGCAGGCTAAAAGTTCGTTTTTTGACGTTTCAGATGATACCAATCATTTTTGAAACAAATTTCAGGGGAACAAAACCTGGAGTTGGGGGCTATTTTTAGAGGTTAGCACATCATAGATTTCTCTGTATATTAGCCCTTAAACTGTGCCACCGGCTATGATGAGCGTTCTGGTATGGTATAACACGTATTTCTGCCTCACCACAGCATAGTGTTTTCTATGCTCCGACCGCGCTGACACGTCTGACTGAGTTCAGTATCGGGGTGGAGCGATGTTTCCAGATGTGCTAATTCTTCACACCTATTAAACATATTTCACACACTTAGAACGACGTAGAAATGTTTTCGACACGCGTACGTGCATCTGCTCTCTGGCTTCACCACCCGGCGCCTCGGCCTTCGTATCATCGGATGATTGACGCTGCGTCGCGTTGCCGTGACTGACTCATCATGCTATCAGGTATTTGGAAGAGGCGACGTTGCCAGATGGACCTTACTACCGGTAGGCTAGCGAAAATGTGACTGACTCTTTTTTCCAAAGCCTAAGTTTGTGCTGCCTTAAGGGTACCATTTGTTTAATACCGAGCTGATCTGCTAGACACAATCATCAATGACATATGAAGAAATCGTTTAAATTTAACCCATCACACTCTGGTAAAAGTGTTTGTAATCTGTAATCACGTGTGAGCAATGAGTACAACTTAACAACCAATTTACTTGAGTGATGTTATTACAAACTGTCTGTCGTGTCGCCGTCGTCGGTCTGTAACTTTGTCGTTTTGCAACACTTTGCCGTATGTGCTTGCGTGAAGGAGTCACCTTCATTGCCTCAATTATTGCACAAATGCCTGCCTTAAGCACGTGTGATTTCATCAGCAGTGCTAAGGATGGAAAAAAGGCACGTTTTAACCGTGCTAACTCAATTATCAACCGTGTAATTCGTCCATTATGCCTGACACAAACTGGCAATTCATGTGAGTTTTTGCTACTAATAAATGCATATTATGCACATATGTATTAAGGTAATTAAGACAGTTTGAAGAAATCTATACAGCGTTAGAATTCGAATGTTGTCTTATTTTTGCTTAACTGAAAAGCTTTATGTTTATGTATGTGGGATATCGGTGTTCAACATGAAGAGTCTAGCGACATGTATCGCTGGATTGTCAAAAAATCAACTTCAGGCGTTTTTAGATGGACATGTGCTTTTTATTCAAATGTGGGTTGGGTACCCTATTACACCAGGCTCTTCTATTACCGGTACTTTAGGATAATTCAATGGCCTCAAATTGTCTGAATTACGTATGTTGGGACTGCTAACATGACCACTGATCTTTTCAACTAATACGCGATATTTCTGGGTCAGTACCATATACTACAATCGAGTATGTTCAGATAACGTTGGTAGATCTGATGGAGTTAAGTCCATTAAAGCCGTGTCGGTGTCTGATGTGTTGTGTCGCAACACGTGTGTTTTTGAGTCGCCTGCATTTGGTACAGTTTTGCATTGTTTCTGTGTCATGGGAACCGACGCAGTCCAACGTCTGGACGTGGGCGTGCATTAAACCGTCGGCGGCGACGGCGGTCGTATCTTTATAATATGCGCGTATGTGTGTGTTATGTATACTACTTGGACAGTGACGTGAAGAAAGTCTTACCACAGGGTTTCACTTACAAACAGCATTACAACCCTGGGTATAATACTTCACAATTTGCCTTAATCTCGTGTGACCTCCTGGGTCAGCTTGTCCATTTTTGATAGGTCTGACCAAGTTATTTCGCCACCTCATTTGGGGGCGACCTAGAGGTCCTTTAAAAGCTGGTGTTATAATAATAATAAATAGCGTTTATTACCCAACAGCTAAGGAAACCATTTACAGGACAATCCTAAGATAAATCAAAATAACAAGAACAGAAAACACATAAAAAGCAGGCGATTTCATCTATGATGAGCAACATATCATAAATTATCCGAGCAATTTTTAGCTACTCCCAGAATGCTATTCGAACTGTCAGTATGTATATATATATATATAATTTGATATCGCATTAAAAGTTTCACAGATCACATACGAGGCCCTTCCCACTTCGTTGGCCCAACTATTGAAATCTTAGTTTTTTTCTTATCAAACACAAATAATAAAAATGTAGCAGGGTGTTATAGGTTTAAAATATTAACAATTAATATTTTGATAATATATAGTAGAAACTACCAACTTTATCACTCCCTAATCAAATTTGCAGCATAAAAATAACACATGTTGCAATTACAGCATATCAACCTATTTTCATTTCAATGCAAAATAAGTCTATAACGCATAGGCGGCTGTGAAAAATAAAAGCCATGACAATTGTTTTTATTAATCACAGCTGTCAGAATACGTTTAAAATAGTTTTCTGTAGTTGAGGTTGTCAAAATGGTTAGAGGAAAGGTTATTAGTGAGAAAATTCGGTTACTGATAATTAAATTTTTTAATTCTGGGGAATCAAACTCAGGTTAATTGCAACTTTATTAGACTTATCGCGGTACAGTGTGAGAAATATTGTTAGAAGGTACAACGTAACTGGTTCAGTTAATATTAAGCCACGATATGTGAAAAAAAGTAATATCACAAATGCCGACCGAAAAGCAGTAACAAGAATAATCGTGAAAAATAGGCGTGCCAATTATTTATAATTAAGTGCTCTGTGGGTTGACGCTCTTGGAAGGAGAATTTCGAGGACCACAACTCATAGAGAGGCCCACAAACTGGGATTTAGCACTTGCAAGGTAAGTTTTCTTATAAAAAAAAGTGAAGTAAAAACCCTAAAGTTGCACAACTTGTTTATAGGCCAAAGAAAAGCCACTATTAACTCCACTGCAAAAGAAAAATCGGCTTAGATGGGCTCAAGAACATAGACAATGGTGTGCAATACAATGGAGTGATGAGGCCCGATTCGAAGTTTGTGTTAGTGACAGTCGCAGTAGAGTTATTCGCAAAAAAATGAAGCATTCCATGTTGACTGTCTGAAGAGAAAAGTGAAATTTCCAGCATACATTATCGTCTGGGGCAGTATGTCATCAAAAGGAGTAGTAAAACTTCATTTTATTGATGGAAATGTGGATACAAACAAATATTTGGCAATTTTAGAAGAATCGCTTTTACCAGTGATGGAAGAAAGTTTGACATCCGGCCAAGATTTTGTGTTTCAGCAAGATGATGCAGCGTGCCATACCTCAAAAAAGGCTATAAAATGGATGGAAGAAAATAATGTACCACTTTTGAAATGGGTTTCTAGCAGTCCAGATCTGTCACCTATTGAAACTTTGTGGCACGAGATGAAAAAGGTTCTACGACAACATCCTGCTCGTACAATCACCGAACTGAGACAAGAGCTTCAAGAAATATGGGATTGTTTTACAAAAAATTTTTGCCAAAATTTGGTTAACACTATGCCCCAAAGAATTTCAGCCATAATAAAAAATTTATTAGCACATTGCTTATTTGTTCAGATGTTCTATTAGTTATAGGCCTAAGTGATTTCAAATATGTATTTTTTAAGAGTAGAGTGTATCTAAAATGTTTTTGAGAAAACAAATTGTTTTAGAACTAAATAGTTTGTCATGTTTAGTTTATAAAGGCATATTTTGGTACAAATCTTGAAGTTAGCCAACTGAAGTGGTGAGGGGCTCGTATGTGGGGATGCCTTCAAAAACAAATTTGTGTGAGCGCTGTCACAATAAAATATTTTAGCTATACGAGTTTGAATAGATGGAACACTAAAGTTTATTTGAGCCACAATCCCATTAGCATCAATTTCTCAGTTCTAAAGACTGCACTTGAAACCTAGACAATAACAAACTTTCAGATATACCACGTTCAGGATATATACCGTCAACTTTAAAAGATACAAATTTTAGAAACTTTCTCTGAACATGCTCAAGAGAATCAATGTAGCAGTTGTAAATTGAGTTCCAAATTAACGATGCATATTCCAATTTCGATCCAATATATGCAGAATACAAAACCAACAGTGACTCTGGGCGGCTAAAGCTTCTACAGTTTCTCACAATAAAACCGTACGCCCGCAAGGCTTCACTCGCCTTTTGAGCTATGTGGAGTGAAAAATTAAGTTTATGGTCAAAAACTACACCCAAATCCTTAACTGAGTTATAACGATTTATGTAAGCATCCCCAATTTTATAATTAAATTTACAAGCAGAAGCTGACTACACTACACTTAGACGCATTAAGAAATAAATTATTCTCGTCACACCAAGCCCCTATCACGCTGAAGTGCAATACAATCAGTCTCAGACTCAATACTCCTGAATAATTTTATATCATCCGCAAAGGAGCTTATTACAACTTAAATAATGCACAACATCATAAATAAATAAAGTAAACAATAAAGGACCAAGATTTGAACCCTGAGGCACTCTCGATTTAGTTATATACTGGTACGACTTGAATCCATTAAAAGTAACATATTGCTTCCTTTCATGAAGATAACTTTAAATGAGTGCTAAAGCTGATGAATCGAATCCATAATGAAAAACTTTATTCAAAAGTATGCCATGGTCCACCCTACCGAACGCTTTAGCAAAATCGGTATATACTACATCTAGTTGACCTTGCCGATCTACACATTCAATAGCGAACTGAGTGAAGATTGTTAAATTAGTTACTGTGGATCTCTTAGTAAGAAAACCATGCTGAGAAGGGGACAGAGATCTACGAACTGCGGAGTAAATTCTATTATGCAATATTATCTCCTGCAATTTGGAGAAATTCGACAATATTGCCACCGCTCTATAGTTTTTAATATCAGTTTATCCCCTGATTTGATAATAGGTGTCGCTCTAGAAAGTTTCCAAGTATTAGAGAATGTGTTGGTTTCTATAGTCAGATTGTATATTTTTGATAACGGCTTAACAAAGACATGAACGTTTGACTATATGAACGAGGGGATGTTGTCTGGGCCGGCAGTTACTCTGTTCTTGAGTTTTTTAGATGCAGCAATAATATCATTTTCATGAAAGTCATTGGAAAATATGTTAATCTGACTAGTAGGATTCCTGCCTTCAATAATATCATTGCGAGTAGATGGATCAACAAAAACACTATTAAAAAAATCTGCAAATGCATTGACAGCACAGTAAGGATCGTTCAGTGAGACGTCATTCAACTTCATTTTACCAGGAATCCTAGTAGTTCGATTTTTTGTACGTATGTAACTCCAAAAATGTTTAGGACCTTGAGAGATGGAAATCTCAACATTATGTGTATAATTTTTATATATGTTTTGACTTGGCAATCTCAGTCATTGTGCATTGATTCCTCGGACAATGTCACTATCCAGAAACAACTTCCTGATTTCGATTTTCTTTATATCGAAAAGGCAGAGCCCTAAATCCCAGGGACCGCGGCTTCTATGAGTAGCGCAAAGAAACTTTGTTAAACCGATTTGTGAATTGCCTTACGTAGATTGTATGACAATCCCGATACCCTAGGTACAAAGGAGTGTTCGTATCGGCCGGTTTTCGATGTACCAAGTTCAACAGGGTTAGGCTGGGAGGGTGATGTCAAGCAGGTGTATCTGACAGGCATATCGCTCGGAGGCATCATGCAGGAGAGCTTTGAGGAACAAAGTCTGTTGGCATAGCGGTAGAAGAGGGCTAGATAGCCTACGGCTCGTCGGTGCGAAAGGGTCCCGAGACTACCAGCTAGAGACGGGACGACGATCCTCTGAATAGCAACAAGCGTGGATAATGTAGTGGGGGAGAAGCACCCGAAACATGTGAGCTGTGCTCCACATCTGTTGAAACTTTAGAAAACACGTTCATAGATAAGGGATTATGACGCGTTGAATTCACTTTTTAAAGGCAAATTATTATTATTCCGCTGCAAGTTTTGTAAAATTTCCAAATATACATAAATATTTGTGAAATCCTCTATCTATTGGATAACATATTTTATTGTTATTTCTTGTTTCAGGTGAGTAATTTCATCCTACATCTCACAAGATCAGGACAACTTTCCACAGACCAAATACTCAGTATATGTAAGTATGTGAGATATAAGTACTATTTTACCAAAAAACATTTTCTCTTAACATGGGCAGAAATTTCTTATTCCAGTCGCTCACCAAACTTATAGAGTAAATATTTATTATGTTTCATATTTGCAGCTCTGCCAAGATGCTTGTTGTGCACCATTTTTACTACACTATACAATAAGCATTTTTTTATAAACCTGTATATTTTTTATACTTCAACTACCACGAAGGCCTAAGGCCTAAACACCCATGGGATACCGTGGGGCTATGGGGGGATACAGGTGAAAGGGGGAACGCCACACGTACTCTGACGAAGGAACACGTGTGCATGCAATATGCACACATTCTGGCCCCGCCTACGAGATCCGCCGGGTGGTACCTCTGCGTTCGGCAGTCACAGACCATCTACCACCTACGGACAATCACAGCATCCATAGCCAAGAGAAAATTTATCTTGGGACGGGATTCGATCTCGCACAGCGCACGGCGACTGATCAGAAGACCGACGAGTCTATTACTGCGGCCACCGTTGCTGCCTATATTCTAAGGCTTAAACACCCATGGATACCTTGGGGCTATAGGGGAAAGGGGAAGGGCGTCATACAGACCCTAGCGACGGAACACGTCTGCAGGTGACATGCTCACATTCTGGCCCGGCTTTATAGGTCCGCCGGGTGGTACCTCCGCGTTCGATAGCCATGGACCGTATACCACCTACGGACAATCACAACATAGCAAAGAGAGAAATTTGCTTGGGACGGGATTCGAACCCGCGCAGCGCACCGCGATTGATAAGTAGACCCATGGCGTCCACCATTACGATGCCGCTGCTGCCAGAAATTGCTCTAGAAATGATTTTCACACTCTGTGTAACCATCATTTTGACTTAACCAAATGAATGGTCAACTCCGTACGTCCATCTTACTTGGTTAACTGTTTAAAACCGTCCATAACCGTTGAAAAATCGTCGCCAGAATAAGCCTTATATGAGCATATGGTTAGATTTATCGCCATCTATGAGAGACTGGCAAAGGAGGAGCATAGCTGTAACAAATACTCATAGATGACGTGATTGTATATCATGTCACCTCGTATTAAATTTTGGACACCAAAATACACTACATGGTTGGCTATCTTGTGTTAGAATACGTTGATCACTGGTTAGTGCCTAAAAACTCCAACATTCTGACTGAATGTTTCCAAAGTTCAGGGAATTAAGAGTGATCGTTTAAAAACTTTTTCTCAAGTAGAAGCTTTCCATCAAGTTGATATATATTCAAAATAGCTTCTTTGGAGCTGTCAAATATCATTCCTGCACGTCACTGGTATGATCGTTGCAGTAATCTACGATACAAGAGCACCGTACGTATAGTTCTGGTCAGCAATCTCGCAATCTCTGCATCTCGTTGAAAACAATATTTTCTTCTGGTCTGCATGTGTGTGTGTATGCAACCGAGCAGGGATTCGCACGCAAGTCATGCCCTGAAGCGTGGGCAGTCACTCGGCCGTGGCTCCAAACTGAATGGAGTGGCTCTAATTTCATAATAGGATATATGCGTGCTGCTATTGACCAAGCTTGCGTTTTCGTTATATACCCTACGGGCAGTTACAGCAGCGCATGCAACAAATTAAATAAGAGGATCACCATATATCTTACAATGTCGAAAAAGAAAGTTTCAGTGTTTTTGCTTCCAGTGTCACTGGCGAGGAAGTGTTGTAACCGCGCAAAATTTTGAAAACGAGATATTAGTAGTAGTAGTGACCCTTTTTACCAACTTCGTAGTACCAACACTGTACTACTCCACGAGCCATCTACTGGTAACTGATATAATCACCCAACACCAGTGGTGAGATGTACGTTTCGTTAATATTGCACCCACGTGCATGATATAGACAACACACAGAATTAAACATCCGAGGTGGAGGCTAGAATCCGCGTGCCACGGGTTGCTAGCTGGACGCGGTAATCACCGAGCTGCCGAAGTTCCCCGAAGTGGCACGGCCAATAATAGCGCACTTTTCCACCAAGGTATGTAATGTACTATTTCATTATGATCAACAGTCGCTCCCAAAAATGTGTCTGATCTTGAATTAACAAAAGATACAAAATCGGAAGGAGTTCTAGTAAACGCGGATAATACTGAGACTATGCGTTAATTGTCAGTAAAAGAAAGCAAATATTTTACGCAAACATTTTGGTACATTTTACAACTTAAAGTATTGGCTTTCAGGCAATCGTTTTAAATACCATTTATTGTCTGGAAAATGACAAAGATCTGCAGTAACACGATAACCATCTATTTCCATTGAACTTTAGGTATGAGGTATCTGCTAATACATTTCCGTCAAACTCCAAAATGGGATCTTTCTAAATGTTCATTAATTGTGAAGCCACGTTCATCCAAAATGGTCATGAGGCAGTATCAAACAAACCATTTCCCGACTTAGGCCTTAGAATATAGGCAGTAGCGGTGGCCGCAGTAGTAGACTCTTCGGTCTCAGGATCAGTCGCCGTGCGCTGTGCGGGTTCCAGTCCCGCCCAAGGAGAAATTTTTCTCTTGGCTATGGATGTTGTGATTGTCCGTAGGTGGTAGACGGTCTCTGACTGTTGAATGCGGAGGTACCACCCGGCGGATCTCGTAGGCGGAGCCAGAATGTGTGCATGTTGCATACACACGTGTTCCCTCGCCAGAGTCCGTGTGGCGTTCCCCCCCTTTCCCATGTATCCCCCTATAGCCCCACGGTACCCAATGGGTGCTTTGGCCTTAGGCCTTCGTGGTAGTTGGAATAGATAAAAAAATAAGAGGAGTCATTCTTTGCTCTACTCGGTTATACGCATTTCTACCAAGTGCATTTACAGCTAAGGTCCTAAACTAGTAAGCGTATCCATATTTAGGGAATCCCTGAAGATGCGTTTGGCTTTCGAGCACCGACAAGCAGGGTTTTTTATAAGTTTTCAAATCAAAATCTACTATATTTTGTGGAAAATCCGAAAAAGTAAATAAATATGGCTGACGTAATCACCATTCAGATCTTCTCCATCCCCCATATCATCAAAGATATGTGAAGACCCCCGCATCCCTCTAGTGTTTATGTAATACTCGAATGGTCCCAGATCAATGAGGTTTTATGGTATACAAGAGCTAATAACCCAAAACATTGTTCATACCTTTCTATAGGGATGCACCGAATACCACTTTTTTTTTCGAAAAGCTAGTATCGGCTACTTGGTTAGAATCGAACGCTAACTGGCATGCTCGGTGCAGTCATCGGCTCTGAATTGCCTGAGCTGTTAGTGATATTAAGCTTATATTTGAGTCTTTGAATGGACCCTTTAAAATTCATTTACTTTTCAAAAAAATTATCGCTTCACCAAACAAGTGTAGCTTACACGTAGGTCACTGTATTAACTGTTCTTTTAGAAGATTTGTTTTTATAATACTTGAGGATTTTATAACAGCTAGGAATACTTATGTCACTGTGGAATTCAGTAGTTGCAATACTAAGGAAAAATTGAAACCATACTGACATTACATTTTTGGAACATTTGTTTTTAATTCACTTTTCAATCGCTCCTGCTACAAAGGAGGCTTATTTGGAAGGCATTCAAAAGGTATATTCGACATCTTAAACGTACGTGTTTACTGAAGATAGTCAACGGTAGGTCCCAGGGTATTCAAATTTGGAAAAATTAACTTTTTGAGTTTTGCGGCATTTTGATGTTCAATTTTCCTTGGGTGTTTCTTTTATTTTTTGAGTGTTCAAAGAAAACAGAAGAGCAAATAAAAAGTCCAAAAGCAATACTACAAAACTAGACTTAAAAAATCATACAAGTTAGTTACTTGATTCGCGAACACGAGATATGTTTTTTGGATGTTATAGGTAGGAGTACTTGTACATCAGGAAAAACCATGTCACTCATTTTCTGTCATCTGTTCGCTAGTCTTTGAACTAATTAATCACTTGGAAACGACGGCTCGGATTTTGATGAAATTTTCAAATAAGGACGAAAAAGCTTTATAGTTTTTAAAAATCTATCTAATGGCGGCTTAACTAGCGGCAAAAAAGTGAAAAAACAAAAATAGCTCATACTTTTCTGGTGGTTCGGGTAACCTGATCATTTTTGTAAAAAATTTAAGAGGTGAACAAGTGAATGGAGGAGGTATATCTCAATTTTTTGACAGTGGTATACTTATATGCCTCCAACCGTGGTAATTTTATGCACTTTTTAGACATATCCCACTCATCATAGATTTCTTCGTACGTTTATACTTATACATGTCTATAATTGTTATTTAATTTTTTGTAGTTTTCAAGGGTACGAGGGATGTCTTTTAAGTTTTGCATACGGAAATAAAACAATATCGTAGGTAGTTTTAAATGACTTTATTGTTTTTCTAAGTATTCTCCACGACGATTAATACACATCTGCATGCGTTCGAACCAATTTTCGAAGCACTTATTCCACTCGTTTGCTAGCAGATCCAAAACGGCATTTTTGAATGCGTCAACTGCTTTTTCTGGTGACTGGAACCTTTGACCACGCAGTCTGTTTTTAATTTTTGGGAAAGTAAAGATATCGTTAGGACTTAGATCGGGACTATATGGAGGATGGTCCAATAATTCCGCGTTTTCTTCCGCTAAATACTGCCTTGTTTTTTGGGCTGAGCTTGCATTGCCTTGGTGGAGGATGATTCTTCTTTCGCGATTGATTTTTCGAAGCTCGGTGATGACTTTTGGCAAACAAATGATGGTATACCAATCCGCAGTAGCAGTTCTTTGCTCATTAAGAGGAATTGTTGCAATATGACCCGCTTTTGACACAAATATCTCTTTTGAAACACTTCGAGGACGGATGACTTTTGTTGGCTTTTCTTCACTTTGGAACACACATACAGTCGACTGTTGTTTATTTTCTGGTTCATAACAGAAAATCCACGATTCGTCACCACCAACAATGCTGTACACATTTTTTGAGTTTCCGGAATTGAAACAATCAAGCGTTTTTTGACACCAATTAACCCTGGCTGCTTTCTTCCAGTCAGTCAACAGGTGGGATATCCAACGAGAAACTCATTGTCTTACTCCTAATTCTTCATGTAAATTTTTTTGAATTGAGGTCTTTAAGATCTTCAAGGACGCCTCAATCTCACGATATGTCACATGTCTATCTTCAATGATGAGTTTGCGCACAGCATTGACGTTTTCCTGGGTAACTGCCGTTCTTGGTGCACCCACCCTGGGATCTTCGCTAAGACTCACCCGTCCACGTTTGAATTCACCATACCTACGGGAAATTGTCGACTGATGTGGCGCTTCGTTGCCGAAACCAGAGAGTAACTCAGCAAGGCATGGTGACACTTAAAAATTCACTGTAGAGAGAACACTGCACGTGTTGTTGTGAAACTTTTAATTTAGGTTTACTAAAGAGAGAGGCTAAGAATCAGTACTGACGTTCGATCCGCGCGGCCTACTATGTTTCTATATGCAAAACTTAAAAGACATCCCTCGTAATTGACAAAATAGCTGCAAGCTAAAATTCACCCTCAATACAGGACGACTAGTATTACTACATTTTTATCATTTTATTTGATACAAACATTAATTCTACCTAACGAGGCGTAACGATGCTTGCAAGACTGCCGTTTCCTAAACATATACTGAATTAAAAATCCTCGTACACACAAAAAATGTACAAGGATTGCATCAGAACGTTGGCTGTTCTAATTTTTCACGTATAAAATTCGTATTAGAAAGTTGTCGCGAGCTCTATTGTGCGAGCCAGAGTGCCAATTCACTTACATCGTTTAAAATTCTCGATTTTTTGTGCCGCGTTTGCGGCATTTTATACGGTTTCGCTGCAGCTACGTAATTAACAACAGATTCCTGAGCTGACAGTCTTACTAAATAAGTAAATACGCAATAGTTTTAGTAAGCGATGCGTTTACAGAGAAAAAGAAATTGTTACCATTTGATTTGATGTGAATGAAACTGTTTTTTTCGGTTGATCGAACCGACCTGAATGAAAATTCTACAGATCAGGAAGTTAGCAGGTCTGTTGAAGGTCCATGTATCATTAATCAATGGATGTAATTTCGGTACGTTATTCATAAAACTTTAAGGATATTTATTTATTGTTATGGCCTATTCGGTGTTTGCCGTATAGTAGGGTTGGGCATAATAGTTCACCTGAAAGAGCGCTCAATATAGTTCAAAGAATATAAGTGAACTAGTTCGCTCTTTTAGTTCAGTAGTTCACTGACACGAGGAAGATCTATGATCGATGTAGCTACAGTGGAATATATATATATATTCCACCAAAATACATATATTCCATAATTTTTTATCCAAACAGTCCTGGACATCTGTTTGGATAAAAATATATGGAAAGATAGATCTATTTTGATGGAAAAATGATTTGATATTTATCGTAAAAAACGTATATTAAAAACCAGTGAAAGTGCATATCTCTTTATTAATTTTCAAAATAAACTCAAAAAAATCTGCAAAAATAATAATACAAACTGAAATAAAAAATACAAAAAGTATTTTACTAAAGTATCAAACACAAAGAACATATAAACAAAACAAAAAACAAACAAAAGATAAACAATTCCACTAACCAAAAACGCAAAGAACATCCATTACTGTCAGCAAGTAAATATGAAAACGTCAACAAAAAATTAATGAATAGTGCTTATTAGAAGATAAACGGATTTTATTTAATAGGCTTTTCTAACTAAGTTTATTTATTTACTCCTCACACCATATATTATGTGTTTCAAGCCAGGTTATTATTCTTACCTTCGTTCTCTAATATCGGGATACAATTATTAAAATCACTAAATTGCCGTTTGCTCTGGAATTCTTTACGATTTAATCACATGTAAAAGTTTTGGCGCGTGGTCGATGACTGTTGCAAATCTGATTATGTTTTACAGCTTTTCGCGCCACTATTTGTGGAATGCGGGCTGATGCGTGCGCCACCTTTGGGCCAAAAAGATAAGAGATGAAAAACATATAACAGCAAACCTACTTTATCGACGGCAAAGTAGAAATCTCAATAAACAGGTGGCACATTGTGGCTATTGCGACGAAAACGTGGGCCAATGATAAAACCATAATTGAACCATACCGTAAAAATAATATTTGTTTTTATGCTGTGACTGAACGCCCTATTTCCGAAAATAAGAGCTCAAACCTAAATTAAAAGTTTTGTTCGTCATGTCTGAAAAATTAGTTTGAATGCTTGCTCAACATATTTAAGAAATAACTGGGTAATAATGTCAATAAATTAAAAGCTCTATGCATGTCATAAGACGGACGCATAGCATAGCATTCAAACATTTCATTTTAGTTGTTCGGAAGGCTAGATAGATACAAATATTAGATACCTATTTAAATAACATGTTTCACAGAAAGAAGCAAGTCTACTGCTCATTCAATTGCCAACAAAAACATTAACTTATGTTGAATGTTTATAAAGGAAAATTCGGAAATCGCTAGGCCTGACAATAAAGCATTTTCAAAAAATTTGCTCGGCCCGTCAGTTGTGTTCGTTCGGGTGCATCTTTGCACACCGTCGCTCCGTTTAAAGCAAACATCTGATCGAGAGCCCGCCACCCATTGTCCACTGATTCTGAGAGCGAGCCCAGCCCAGCTGTGACAGACTGCGGCTGCGAGGTGCGAGCAGTGAGCCGGTGAGAGGGGAGCGCACACTGAGCGAGTGAGCGGGTGAGCGGTTTTTCTGAAAGCTGCCGAACTAGTTCACCTAGTTCACGTATCAGAGCCGGTTCTTTGAACTAGTTCGTTCAGGAACTACCCAACTCTACCGTATAGGCAAACGGGGCTTGTGCCCAAAGCTGCGGCTCGATGGGGCTCGAAATGCCCAAAAACCAAAGGAAATTAATAAATAGGACCGGCAGAGCATCGCATCTAGGGACATTTTAGATTTAGACGGTGATTTCTTGTTAGAAAATGAAAAAAGTTTATATGAATTAAAGAAAACTACGTGAATAAATCTTTCCTAGAAGAACTGATGCGCAAATATCAAACCTCCATGACGAAATTAATTTTCTCCAAAGCACTTGTGATTTTGTTAGCAAAATTTAATAAACTAATGTTGTCCAGTGACATGTAATGAAACGGTTTATTTTTTTCGATAAAACGAAGTATACGAAAAAGATACAAGAGGCAAAGGAGTTGTATTTTTAGATGCTTAAACAAACAACAAATATTAAAGTTCCATAAAGGCGCTGTTGTTGTTAATTTTAATCTATTTAGAGCTAAATTAGCCTCCTAATGCAACAAATAAAATTGCCAAATGTCAACAGAATCGAGTAAACATTTTTTAAGACATCTTTAAAAAAATATCTCTTAAATTGGTCACCCTGTATCTTGAACCTTTTGCATTTTCGGACACATGTTTATAGAAACTTAGTTTCATATTTTTGAACAAGGAATCGCCCTCTAAAATATCTCCGCCTATTTTTCGAACACCCTGTATAACATCCAAAAAACATGATTGCATTACTTACTCTCCAGTTACGTAGGAAGTAAAGATTGTACATTTACATCATGATAAACTACATCAATCATTTTGTGTATGTTTGTATGTCTCTCTGTTCGCTAATGCTTGATCGTTCTGCGCCTTGGAAAGAATCTACTTCACGGAATTCGATGAAATTTTGACAGGCAGTTACTGCTATACCAAAGAGGAAAATCTTTGTAATTTCAAGAAATCGATTTAGTGGTGGCGGAGCTAGGGTCAAAAAACGTGGGAAATAAAAATGGCTCAAACTTAGTTTTTGAACGTTTTTGCAGGTCCAGGTAAATTTTCAAGATAAAAATTAGGGGAAAATATTAGGGATGGGGTGGAGGAGGATCTGTCTCTTTTTTTTTAAGCAGATATATTAAACATACTTCAAAAATATCTATTTCCTCATATACTTTTCCTTCATAAGACAGAACGAACAAATAAAAAGTTCTGGTCTCGAAGGAGGCTGGGTCTCATCTGGGTGATTCCGACCGCCGACGCATCGACTCGAATGCTCTTGACATCGTCGCTCGCAGAAGTCAAATCTTGAAAATTTCGAATATGTTATAAAACAAACGATGCAAGACATATGACTTTTAGGATGCATGCAGATTATCACGGGGTATGACCTGGCGCTGGCAACTAATTGTATCGACCTATTTGACTGAGTTGATCCATTGATGTCCTTGAGCGTAGTTAACTTCTTTCTAAGCTTATGAAAAACATCACTGAACTGATAGTGTTGCAACTGAAGTGCAGAGTTAACCTACTTGACGCTATTTTTTTGTGACTTGTTACATCACTGATTCATTCTTCTCCAAGTTTCATATCATCAATGGATATTGAATATCTTCCTTTATTGGTTGCTGATCTGAATATTTCAACAGAATGGATTTTTTTCATTCTGGACTCCGTTTACCCGAAACTAGCCTTGCATTATTTGCTGAACGATTTCATATTTTGCACTCCGAAGTATACGAGATCTGTAAATTAAGTAATGAGACTGATTTTTTTATTTATACTAAGTGACATATAAATCCGAACACCCAGTTTAAATGGTTTTATTTTAATAAATTTTGTATAAGTACTCAATGAAGCATAATAAGTAAATGATAAAAATTTCAAAATGATTGCACTGTTTTAAAGCCCTTTGACCTTTAATGTGTGGATGCACCCTGATGTGCTACGGATTCTCCAACGCGCCTAGGCATGCTTCTGATCAGGTGGTCAATGTCCTCCTGTGGTATCTCATTCCAGGCAACCACCAACTCCTCTCGAAGTGCTTCTAGAGTCTGAGGAGGACATTGCAAATTGAGCAATCTCCTACCCATCATATCCCACACGTGCTCAATTGGGGATAACTCGGGAGATCTTGGTGGCCGTGGTAACAATGTGACATCATTATGTTGAAAGAAGTCTATTGTGGCTCTTGCAACATGTGGTCGGACATTATCTTGTTGGAAAGTTGGATCTGCCAGGGTGTCAAGATAGGGTAAAAGATTGGGTTCTAGAACTTCGTGGATATAACGCTGCGCGCTCATGTTACCTCTGATGAAGATTAAAGGTGACCTGGAACCATAAGCTGTAGCACCCCAAACCATAACTCCAACAGTGAATGAACATGTCTTTCAACAAAAAACTGTGGATTTCTCGTTTCACCACGTCGCCTTCTAACCCTGGCACGACCATCGTGCATGCCTAAACGAAATCGAGACTCGTCACTAAAGACAATACTGTTCCATTCCTGATCCCAGAGTGACCGTTGTCTGCACCACTCAAGGCGATTACGTCGTTGTTCTCGAGTTAAAGGGAGGACCCAGTGTGGCCGGAATGAAAACAAGCCAAAACTTCTCATTCGTCGGTAAACACTTCGCATGCCAATAGGTCTTCCGTGTTTTGCAAACCATTCATTTGCAATGGACCTGGTAGTGGAGAAACGGTCCCTTAAGGCCAATAATCTTAGGCGGCGATCTTCACGGTCTGTTGTTCTACGGCGGAATCCAGTGCCCCTTGCTCTTTGCGTACGGCCTTCTCGAAGCCATGCCTGACGACACCTAACCACAGTGTCTACACTTCTTTGCACTCTAACTGCAATTGCCCGAAAAGACAGTCCAGCTTCCCGAAGTCCCACTATACGGCCCCTATCAAACTCACTAAGTTGACGAAATCGTACAGGTCTCCGTACTCTAGGCATCGTAACCGATCGTAAAGGATGGCAAGAACCAAAATCCGCCAAGGTTGATTCTTTACTGCGGCTGAAATATTCATTTTTAGAGCGTTAGTGAGTTAAAAAAAAGCAGTATAAAAACCGGAATGTCCAACTGAAAGGGCTGAAAATTTTTTCACTTGTTATTTACAGTAAGATAAATACATTCACCAACTTTTATTAAAATAAAACCATTTAAACTGGCTGTTCGGATTTATATGTCACTTAGTATATATATAATTTATAATATAATAACAATTTGGTATTGTACCCCTCAAAATAACTTTCTTCTGAAGCCACACAGCGCTGGAGACGGTTTTTCCACTCATCATAGCAGTGCTGGAGCTCCGATACTGGGATAGCCTTCAGCTGGTCGGTTACAGCCGTTTGAATATTTCCGACTGTCCCAAAATCAGTTCCCTTGAGGCGATTTTTCAACTTCGGGAAGAGAAAAAAGTCACAAGAACTCGGCGAATAAGGAGGCTGAGGAGGCACATGAATGTTTTCACTAGCCAAAAACTCGGTTACTGACATACTTATGACAAGTAGCATTATCGTGGTACAACACCCAGTTGTTCTTGATGTCTGGTCTCACATGAATGACCCTTTTTGCAAGTTCCGTGGATATCGAAAAAACAAATCAGCATGCATTTGATCTTCGACTTCGTCTTTATTGCTGTTTGCTGCCTTGGAGAGGATGAAGTTTGCCACTTCATGCTCTGGCGCTTGGCTTCAGGGTCGTGACACCCAACACCAGTAAGGACACGTTCCAGAAAATGGAGGTCATGTTCAATCGAATATAAAGAGGCAAGGTACCTTTCTAGCCTGGTGTCCTTTTGGTTTTGCGAAAGATTTTTTGAAACCATTTTTGCGCAGATTTTTCTCATCCCCAATTCACTGGTCAAGATCTGATGAACGATGGCTTGAGTCCAATTTAACTCTTCCCCGATCATTCTGACTGTCAACCGACGATGTGAACCCACAAGATCCCTGACTCAGTCGATATTTTCATCGGTTCTGGAAGATTGAAGGCTTTCCGTTTCGTGATTCAGTCGACTTTCTCCCTTCTGAAAATATCTGAAACCACAGAAAAACTTGTGCTCTTGCCAAAACACTGTAGGCCTAGAAAACGTCTTCGATGCACTGTGCCCTAATCGGAATTACAACCTGATAACACACCATTGAAATTGATGTCACTCCTTTTTTAGAACACAATAGAAAATACTGTTTTACAAAATATCGCTACGGACAACCAAATAACTCGAGTGAGTTCAAACTTGTACTGATGGTGAATCACATGTTCCCCTGTCACCCCTCCAAGCTCGACACCTACAGTGTTGTCAGATCGAAGGGTACGTTGCCACTCTCGTTATTCAATTTACAGTCCTCGTATGCCGAAAGTCAGACATCATTCTTCTTTTAATTGTTTCAAGCACCCCCTTCTCTTCAGCCACCCGTGGTGAAGTACCCACAACAGTTTCACCACCATCACCATGAATTCGGTATATAAACAGAGCCATCTGCAGAAACCTCAAGGTGGGGTCTACAAATTACGCTTGCATTGATGAATGAGCTTTCTATGTAACTGTGAACCAAAGATAATGAAACACTTCATTATTAGGATAAATAATGTTTTAAAAGGTCAAAGATGTAGGTACGTATGCTTCAAACGTTCATTTTTCTTGCGACTGTACAGTTAGTGCCTGCGAGGCCTCCACGGCTTGTATTTCACAAAGACATATTAAAAAGTAATTTGTCATTTCAGCAAGGTAGCGGGCCGTCTTTGGCATTTGAATATAAACAATTTATTTTATTGTCTAAATCACGAACGCCGTAAAACGATATGTAAAATGTTCTTCGGGACAATAAATAATTGTGTACGTTTCGTCTTATGTTCTTTCGCATCCCACGCGAAATATGTGTGAGCATTGTGACACAAAATCCAATTATATTTCAATAGCTTGAAAACAAATAAAAAGGGCAAGCAGATAAAGGTAATAATAGCTTAATAGGGGTTTTGGGATTTACTCGAGCGGGGCAGATACACATAAAGAGGCATACTTGCTTCCTGATGAGTACCACACCATATATGAGCCCTTTATACTGGGTGTCCGCAAAGTTGGGGTTTTTCCTTTACACGACGTGTAGATCTGGAAAACATAAGCAATTTTTCTTAGTACCATATACACCAATCTTTTAAGGGAACCGAGATAAAGGGCTCTGCAATATCAAAAATATCTGAATACCGTCCTGTAGCCGCGACCCGCGACATCCCCGAGTGGTACTAGGACACTAGCTCAACCCGACGACAGAACTGGGTCGGGGTCAGTGTGTCAGGTCAGTATGCAACCTTTAACCGACGGTTACGGTCACGCGTGTAGAGGTAAACGAACCCGTATAATCGATTGCGTTTCAAAAAAAAAAATAATGGCACACTCATACACCAATAATGAACTCGTTGATATGTTGTTAATCTATAGTGAATGTCTTCAAAATGCTACAGAGGCGTCGCGAGTGTATGCAGATCGTTCCCTAGACGACATCATCCAAGGCCCCGTCGGGCACATTTTCAACAAACATTTTTCGGTGAATGTTTGGGCTGGCATGGTGAACGGTATGCTCATTGGACTATTTATTCTCCCAAATCGATTGGACGGGATGCAATACCTAGACTTTTACGCAACATTTTGCCTTCCTTGTTAGAAGATGTGCCATTAAGTGTAAGATAATCAATGTGGTTTCTGCACGATGGTGCACCGCCCCATTTTAGACGCGAAGTGCGTGAGTTTTTGAATGAATTATTTCCGAATACGTGGATCGGACGTAATGGACCCGTAGCGGGGCCTCCGCGATCTCCAGACTTAACACCATGTGATTTTTTCTTTGGGGAGAAATGAAACGCTTAGTGTACAAAATGAAGTGCATACGGTTGACGAACTTCGTCTCAAAATTGAACAAGCTGGTGCTTTCATTCGGGGGAGGGACTCCATTCTCAAAGCTTGCACCGATGCTTGGCTACGTCGTGCACGCACCTGTGTTTTTGAATCAAACGGCGATAACTTCGAACAATACCTATAAAGTACGTTTACCTAAAAACTGGAAACGCGGCAACGCCATCTTATTTGTTACCTCTGTTCGTGGTCTGCACCACCGCCGGCGTCTGCTCGGTAGCGCATCAGCTGATTTCATTTTCTGTTGGGGCGGTATGATTTCGGGCAGAGACGTACTTAGCCCTTCTCGTCAACTGGAGAGTGAGTACTTTTTCCTTTATTTCTTTTACTACTCATTACCTTTGTTATTTCAAGGGTAGTTGTTTCTGAAAAGGAAAACCCCAACTTTGCGGACACCCTGTATAGAGGATACGTCTAGGGCAACCGATCAGAATAGTAAAAAAACAATCACTAGAAATACTTCACCGCATTCGTAGTCCATTTACGCCCAGACAAAACGAAACATGCCCAAAAGCGAGATTGTACAGGTCCGTATTTGCCTCAATGGCCTTGGAATAATCTAACAAAATAAATGATTATTTTTAGAAAAAAGTTCACAGACTTTTCACAATCCTTTATTCGCTGGAAGTACTTGAATCATCGTCCGAATGGTTAATATTAAACTACTGGTTCAATTTGAGTATCGATCATATTGTCCAGATCCCAGATCTGTATTTCGATTGTCTCTTGAACGCGACGGATGCAATGGTTTGCCGCCACTCTGTTGACAGCTTCATAAAACAAATAGGTCGATTGAACATGACTTACTTCCATGCAAAAGTGCTTCTTTTGTCCGTTAGTGGGCGTCGAAGCTTTCTTTTTAAAGTGAAAAAAAATGTTCTTCGTATCTGGTTTTTTCAATATATCAAGTGTTATTATCTAGTCGGCATCTACTTGGCGGAAATCTAGGACGTTATGCCAGTGTCAGATTATTTTTGACAATAAGCTTCATAAACTTCAAATTAATAAGTAACGTTTGAATTTGTTTGTTCAGCGTCAAAAAATGCTGCTATAATTAATTTAGGGATAGGGGTAATTTTGACCTTTCTCGAAATTTTTTTTTTTTTTGCAAAAATCAAATACCCGGATGTCTAGCAAAACATGTGTTCCGAATTTCTTTCAAACCGGACTGTCGCTTCCAAAAATATACTAAGTGACATACAAATCCGAACACCCAGTTTAAATGGTTTTATTTTAATAAAAGTTGGTGAATGTATTTATCTTACTGTAAATAACAAGTGAAAAAATTTTCAGCCTTATCAGTTGGACATTCCGGTTTTTATACTGCTTTTTTTTTAATTCACTAACGCTCTAAAAATGAATATTTCAGCCGCAGTAAAGAATCAACGTTGGCGGATTTTGGTTCTTGACATCCTTTACGATCGGTTACGATGCCTAGAGTACGGAGACCTGTACGATTTCGTCAACTTAGTGAGTTTGA